>JAIEZT010000012.1:14776336-15312406 GCA_019594935.1 Periophthalmus modestus | reverse complement strand
AGCTGATTGTTTATTGACAACATCTAAGTATAAGTTAGAGACACATCTGTGGATGTATTGAAAAGCACACCTAAATGCACTGCTTCTTTTGTGTAGCAATCCATGGGAAAGTCAAAAAAATCAGACAAGATATCAGGAAGAGAATTATGGACTTGCTCAAGTCTGTTTTGATCCTTTTGTACAATTTTCAGATTCTGAAGGTGCCACATTAATCTGTTCAAACAATTTTACGCAAGTATAAACACCCTGGAAGTCCAGCCATGAAACCGCTTAGGAAGAAAACAGGTTTTCTCTGTCCCAGATGTTACGGCCCCTGTCCTCCAGATCCTCCTTCGGTGTCTCTCTCTCTCTCTCTCTCTCTCTCTCCTCTCTCCTCTCTCTCTTTCTCTCTCTTCCTCTCTCTCTTTCTCCAGATGTGCTCACAGCTGCCACTTGATTCGACTCCACCTCTCTACATATGATTGGCCAGGCTGTTATCTATGCAGCTAATCAACATCCTCCACCTGTGGCGCATCCCCTTTCAAAAGACACGCCTCCTGCAACTTGGGGGGGCTGATTTTTTGTATGTTTGCTGGCATGCCACATGACAAACTTTTGAAGCTTGGATCTTTGCTACTTTTGGACCCTTGCTAATTCTGAGACTTTGTTACTCATAGGACTTTGCAATATTTTTGAAACTTTGGACCTTTGTCGGAATTTGGGAGTTTTTGGACTTTGCAGATTATGGAACCGGTTAAATTGAAAAAAAAAAAAAAACACAGAAAGAACAAACAGGCTACTAAATTTGTTAGTTTGTCATTTTTTAGAAAGAGAGAGAGAGAGAGAGACAGAGAGACAGAGAGAGAGAGACAGAGACAGACAGGGGCCGTAACACAGAGATGAACGCGCTTTGGTCTGAAATGTGCATATCAACCCAAGAACACAAAAGCAAAACCTTGCGAAGATGCGTGTGTGTCTGTGTCATTATCCATAGTGAAATAACTGTTGTACTGACAAACGCTGAAAAGCCACTCTGCCAGGAAGAAACCATTACTCCAAAAGACACATGAAAAAGCCAGGTTACAGTTTGCAATTGCACACCGGGACAAAGACCTTCATTTTTGGAGAGAAATACGCTGTTAGATAACTCCGTAAATATGAGGTCATCTTCATCAAAGTGGTGGAAAGCTTGTGAACAGTAGAATGCCATTATGGCTTAATATTTTTGGCCTTCTTGGCTAACTTAATTAAGCAGAAGTGCCGTCTTGGCTCAGCCCAGTGATACAGAGCTCGGACAGGGCTCATATGAGCGTTTAGGAAACACAGTGCAGATAATAGACTGTACACTAGAAGGAAAGGCTGCCTGACGAGGCAGTTGAAACGTGACTTGGGAGACCTGACTGCCTCCTTTCCTGCCGTCCTTTGGGGCGAGTACCCCAACTGCCCACCCCAAAAACTGCCAGCTGCCCAGGCCTAAATGAAACAGAAGTGGTACCATTGACATTGGTGCAATCTTTGCGGAGGAACTCCAGCGCATGTGGATGGTCATGTTCCACTGACTGAGACACGTCAATGATGTAGACATCTCCTTCATGAAACCTGCACAACACCCAAGGCATTAAAAAATGTCACAGTTCAGTCTTGATGGCTCAGATAGCTATGTGCATGTTTAGTGTTTTGGAATATATTATACATGTACATATACATACTAGTTATACTGCTCTGTACACTATGGTCTTAGCATTAAGTACTTAGTAAATTTTGGCATCATAATATCATAATATGGCAAGTGCAATGGCTTACAGCATGTTGAACTCGCTGAGGTCGGCATGAACTAATCTTGCATCTTGATACATTTTTCTCATGTGCAGAACCACCTGAAGGTACAGCTCCCGAGCCTTGTCTTCACTCAGAGCTGCATTCTTTAACAGAGGAGCTGGGCTGGGAGAGGGAGAGATTCGAATGATCACTTTCTACTCTTACACACTTTGAATACTTCTCAAAATATACTGCTACTTTAATTTAGAGGGAAAGTGCAAACCTTACATGTTATCTTTTCCCAATGAAGCCCATAAGCAGGACATGGCTCTTTAGCAGCAGCGGTTCTGGACTCAAAACACCAGCCATCTGTAATCTGAAAGCACCGAATGAACCAAACTGACCCAAACTAGTTAAGTTGCAAATTAAATATATGGGAAAAGAGAGGGAAATCTGACAAATAATAGTGTAAATTAAATGTGTAATTTGTCTGTTTTTTGCCATCTGCTTTGTCTCCATGAAGATGATATTACATTATCTGGAATTTTACACACTATGGCATTAAACTTGTTTTCAACTACTGGTATTTTTTATTGCTAAATACAAACATGCATTCTTCAGAGGGGCATGCATTACCTTCTTGTCTCCATGATGCAAAACAAGTTTAATGTCTTAATTTGGACCATTCTAGGCAAAGCAAAGGCAATAACATCTCCATTAAGACAAGCAGGTGGTGAACCCTCTACGAGAAAGACAACATACTTTTCCTATTCTATATAAAAACGTGTAATGTGAGATCTTTTGAAAGAAAAAGGAAAAAGAATGATTGCAGGCGTGTTTTATAAGCAGCAGCACACCACAATGATAAACTGCAGGGTGTAAAAATAATTTTATTTAGCAAAAACGTCTTAATTTTGTTGTTATTTTACTGGGCACTGGTCTTTACGGGTTTTCCTATGTTTTTTTTTGCGCAGCAGGAGATTGCATTTTTGACCCCCTGAATGTCAACAAAAAACCCCCAACCCCAATCTCTGAACCGGGTATGCGATCAACAGGGCTGGCAAAAAAAATTCGATAAAATAGGCATCATGAGCTTGCTCCAAGTCAAACCGGCTCAACAGCGCCCCTATGGGAGGGGAGTCAAGCAAATTTTGGTATAGGCTCACAAAATTTGAAACAGTGATAGAACTCAATGAGACAAGCCCAAAAATGAACTGAAGCACTGCCCTATGATGTACAGGGAGTTGGCCAGATTGGGTCATTGGTCCTATGTTTTTGATCTAAATGAGCTCAGATTTGAAAATGCCACATCTAGAGACATGGATTTTGAAGTAAAAAAAGATCCATGTTTTGGGAATATTCCATACTGTTTGCCCATAAAACACTGCCAAAAAACTCAATTTCCTACTTTTTCAATTACTTCCCACGAGCATTGGCCTAGACAGCTCAAATTCAAATCACAGATCCTGGCCTGAATGAAATGGGCTATGAAGTCTAATAACACTGAATGCTATAGCGCCCCCTACCATAGACATAAAATAACAACATTTTCGGATTTGTATAAAATATGGCCATCTAAGCATGACTAGAAGCACAATAAATATATTACAGCTCAGATTGAACATACCACATCTACACACATGGATTTTCTAAAAAAATATATATTTTTGTAATACTCCTTACAGTTTACACTTAGCAAATCCACCTGGCGAAATCTACCTTATTTCCCCATTTTTTCAATGACTTCTCACACCCACGAGCATTGGCCAAGAGAGCTCAAAATGTAACCACGGGTGCAAAATCCAAACATGAAGAGAGCTAAGAAAAAAGCACATGGCCAAGTAATAATCATTATCGTTTGAGGGGTGGTCCTGATTCAAAGGCAGTCGCTATGCAGAGACGATTGTGATGTAGGGGCGGTCGTGATGCAAGGGGCGGCCGCTATGCAGGCACAATTGTGATATAGGGGCTGTCGTACTGAAGAAGCGGTCATGACTCCATGCATGGGAGGGGCGCGCTCACACGGAGACGAGAGCCTTGATGCTTGCTGCTTTAATTTATCATTATTATTCACGGTTTTAAATTACACCATACTGCCAAAGCAAGTTCCTAGTTTGTGAATTTTGCTCAGTGATAATGGCTGATTCTGATTCTACATTGGAAGTAATTCCTATGGCAATTTTCCAACTTTCAACATTTCTGAAATTTGCAATTTCCGTCACCAGCCTTATAAATATTCTGCCATTAACCGTTCATTTCAGTACCTAAGCAAGTTTCTCATCTCTTTCTCAGCCCACGTCCGCACCATCTTTCGAGGGTTCCCTTTACAATAGCCATGACGAAACCTGCAGGAGACCAGAGGCACCTCATTGTACAGCTACAACAAAAATCTAAACTGTATGTAAAGACTTAATGACATGCGCTGACTTACCTGAACTCCCCGGACACATACTTGTCCCGGTCTTTGAAATGCAAGATGGATGTCTTGTAGATCTTTATGGCTCTGCTCTTGCCTTCTGACGTCAAGGCATGATGATACATTTGCCTGAATTGTATGGAGAAAGGAAAATATTTGTGAAACTGTTATTTTGATGCCAATAGTTAAAATGAGAACAAATGCCAATAGTATGGTAATATACAGAATGAAGTAAAAAATATATGTGGTATTAAAGTTCAGTGCATTCATATCACAAAGGGCAGCAATACTTACTGAAAATTCTCGCAATAATGTGAGATAGAACTAAATACAATGTATTTTATCATTTTTGTATTAATAATAGTATATTTTAGTGGAATTTAGTATAATAATACATGACAACTCAAATAAATGCAATTAAATGTTTGGAATATTTTGCTAAAATTTTACACACATTATTTAACTTTGCAGTGAGGGCCTGAAATTGGTTGCATAGTCGATCGCCAATCGCATAGACCTGGCCTGAAAAGTTTGTGAACTCCTGGAGTAAATACTTCATGACTGTGGTTCTAAACTGGGACTAAGGGTGCACTCACAGTAGAATTTTTGAACGACGCTGTGCTCATCCTCAGGCTAATCTTACTAAGACCAGGTTGATGTGTAGCAATCTGTGTCGTGTTCTACACAACAATCTGGGATGGTTCTGGTTGAAAGAAAACACAAGCTTTTATGTCTATTTTTTTTTTTTACTTATTATAGTTATAGTTAAAAGTTTTGCTTCCACTTCACAAATGCTTCTATTAACATTATTACTATGGAGAAAAGGAGGTAGCAGACCTTCCACCAGAAAAATTACATGGAGAAAGGTCCAGGGAGCCTGAGAGTCAAAACCAGAACCTTCTTGCTGTGAGGCAATTATTAATAAAGCGTATTATCTTGTGTGGACTAAATACTACTTTTGGATTTAAATATCACCTTTCATGACAGAGAGCATTACATTGCATTATTAGTTAATTCCACTCCTGCTGGTGGCAAGTTACTGTTGTAGCCACAGCTGCCCTAAGGCAGAATGACAGAAGCAAGGCTGCCAATCTGTGCCAGCCTCTCCAACCACAACCAGTCACTTACTCACACACACACACACACACACACACACACACACACACACACACACACACACACACACACACACACACACACACACACACACACACACACACACACACACTCATACTAGGCAAGGTCTTGCCTAAGAACACAACAGTCAGGCTATGACTGCGCAGTCACTCACTCAAAAACAGTGTCAGTCAGGCCTAAAACAGATGGAACCAGATGTACCTCTTTGCCAGTGCTGATACAGCCGTTAATTTCAGAAATGATTCCTCGACTCAACATTTAAACAGAATCATTCTCGTTCTAGGATCCAAGACCTACAGCAATCAAGAAAGTCTGTGAGCATCTCATTTGGAACATCTGACAAAACACAGCTAAAAACACAGTGGAGTACTGGATAAGAAATATGTTTGAAATGAATCATTTAAGACAAACCAACAACATAAATGCACTTACTTGTTCTACTGTTGCCCGATCAGACTTGTCTTTTACTCTGAACCTGGACAAGACAAATCAGAATACATTGCACATTGTAGCAATACTGTACTACAGCATTGGACTGTAGATATTTAATCAAGACAATAGTACGCAGCAGACTAGACTACCAACCATTATATTAAATATTTAAATAAAGGTCTAGAAGCTGGAGAACCACAGAGGAAAAAAAACAGCACTTGGTCATGCCAGTGCGTGCCAGGCTGTAAATAAAAGATTTAGACACAACATGTCATTAGTCCAATTACATTTGTGCTCCTAAATTTGTAGGACTGTTGAGGTTTCATTATGTCATTAAAGGAATATTGGCCATTTGCCATCTTAAGAGGGACAGGAAGTCATGTGACCCAGGATTACGCTTGAGTCTGATTAGTAATGTTAAATATAAAAGAAATGTTGAGGAGCACATAAGGTAAAATAAATGATGTCAGTATGCGGTATATGTCAGTAAGAAAAAGACAAATAAAATGCCTTAAACTATTTTGTTGCACTTTCATTAAAGTATTACAAGCTTCAAAAGTTTTCAAATAAAAGTCTTTATAAAATATTTAAATCAGATTTTAAAGTAATTTGAAATTACCATTGTTAACTAATCTAAGACGATGAAAGGGTATCTGACTGATGTAAGATTTGCATAAATTGCATAAAGTATGATCCATTTAACACATTTGATGAAAGATTATAGGTTGTAAGAGTTTCGCTAAACTCTTGTTAAGCCTAATTAAGTGCACCTGGTACATCTGTGACCAATCGGAGTTCTCCTTCAGGAGCAGACTAAGGGTTAGAAAAACAAAACCCGCTTCAGACCATCTTAGTATTACAGACACTGTTACCACAGCAACAGACTCAGAGTTAAACTGAACCTTCTCTGTGAATCAGAAAACCCAGAGCTGATTTAATGGTCATTCGACTAAGGATTTTTAGAAAACTTGCTCTGTAAAAAGTGGCCATTACCTTGAAAAGCATGCCATTTTACTGTAAACAGAGTCGCCTCTCAAAAGAGCTGACCTGTCAGTGGTCACCTGCTGTTAATTATAGGTTATATAGTGCACCTTTATCTGTATGTCGAATACAGTTTGGTAACTGAGAAAATAAAAAATATTAGGGTCACATGTACATACGTGTCATTGTCCTTCTGCCTCTGCACCAAAGTGACTTTATTGAGGACCGAGTCAGACATGTTGTATATATCTGGGAAAAAATAAGAGCAATGGCTCTGAAAAATTTCAAAAAATTGTGAAATTCAGACAGATATTAAAGAACAGGACTTACCAAGGTTAATTTTATTTTCATACTTTCTAAGAGCCTTGTCTGCAGGTGTTGAACTTGAAGTTTTACAATTAGATGGCTTCCGGTTTGCCTGCGTGAAAATAGGAGGAGTGTAAAATCTGGATCTGTTTTGGAAATTATTTTGAGTTATTACTATTAATAATTATATGAGTCATCAGTTAATTAATAATTATAGGCTGAAAAAAAATTCAATATTATCTGAGAACCTACTAAATTAAGGGCGAGTTAATGGTGGTCACATTATGTAGAAACAACTTTTATGAGCAGTTATCTATGTGAAGGTGTTCCTTCATCATTACTCTGGGTTGTTTTTTGATATATTCACGCATGTTTTAATAGTCTGACACTGTGCTATATGCAAGGCTTCAGTGCTCAGAAAATCAGTTTTCACGCAGCCCCGTTCAAATGCAAATTTGCAGTTCTATTTCAACCACTGTATTTATCATAGTTGCTAATATTTCTATAGCACACTATCTTTATGACCAGCCCCTTGTACTGAACAGACCTGAGAGTTGGGTCCAGTTGTAGGATGGTCTGAAGTCCACATCCACTCATAGTCCTCATCTTCATCATCTTCATCCTCATCTTCATCCTCATAATTCAACTGGTCATCACAAAGCTCAGTCTGCATACGGATTTTACTAGATTTAATTATAAAATAAATACAGTTACTAAAATTGTTCCATTTTACATCTAATATAAATAAATAAAGGATTCAGAGGGGATAGAGGCCATTGGTTTAGCCTGGGTTTAAACAGCATCTGACCCCATTTTAAAAAGGTGCTGCTCAATTTGTCTTATACTGTCTGAGTGACCCACACAAACATCAGATATTGATACTTTGCAGCTGATTTCATCAACATTCCCTGCGGGTGTGTGACGCTAACTGTAAGCACTGCTCTGTCTGAGGCTTATTATATTTTAATCTGAGCTTTAGTTTAACACAGTCTGACCAGAACCAGCTGGTTTAGTTGGAACAGCAACAGGTGAGCAGGAGGTGAAGTGTACTGTTAAAGGAGTCTCACACATAAACTACAATCCCAAGCTAGCTAGCATTAGCCAACAGTTTTGCAGTTTGTCACCTCAACTTTTGGGTGAAATTCAAACACCTACGTGGTTTGTTGATTAAATCCATTTTGTATTTTATCTTTGACAGTGTTTGCTAATGTGTATGCATTGTGTCGTCATGGCAACTGCTAAAAATTCCACCATAGAAACACATGTAGAACACCCCCAGCATTATGTCACTGCAAAGTTTCAATTGCCGAGTTTCAGATTACAACATTCTATAGAAAAATTATATTTAATACAGAATACAGAAATATTGTTAAAAGGCTCATTTTTGTTGTAATACAGTGAGTTCTAGGGTATAGTCAAACAGAGAAGTTATTAGGATTAACATTTGTGAATTTGCCTTTTAGATTCATTGCACTTTTCATGGCAAAGTACAATGTTATCAATAGAGAAGTCTGTCTCTTGTCACCCGTCTGACAGTATGACATTATCGCATTGTAGAATATGAAAACCACACAGAGCAAGAGCCTAAGCCGCCCAGAACATCATAAGTCTTAACCCGTGTGCGTCCGCATCACTGTGCTCCTCTTCTGCGTCATCAAACTGTCCTGAAACACAATCCTCCAGAAGCGCCATGTCTGCAGCTTATGTCCAACAAGTCTTTCAAGCCTCTGTCGAAGTCAAACGCTTTTAAAACAGCAGCAACAGCAGGTAAACAAAAGGAGTGTAGTGGCCTTCCATGACAGTGTTATTTTAATAGCTCCATGCCATGACACGTGAAAGACGACCCGGAAGTATAAACTCACTTCCGCTACAGATTTGGTTGATGAAAGTTTACAAAGGCGCATTACCTTCACCTACTGTTCTGGAGTAAATTAAGTTACTTAATGAGGTGGCCTACTTCGGGATCTTCCAATACTAATTTAAAGAGTTATTAAAGGGCACGTGTTACTTTTTTTTTTTTTTTTTTTTTTTTTTTTTTTTTTTTTTTTAACTGAAATTGTGTTTTGTTTCATTCACACTCAAGTCCCAACAGAAAACAGTGTTCCACTTTGTGATATCATGGGCTAATACAGAAAGTGCTACACAGTTTTTACACTTCATTCACCTTCACTAAAATCATTTGGACAATTTAAACCCTGTCATTTCCCATCTCAACTAAACAAAAAGTAAAAGGCAGGTGTTAACTTTAAAACTATAGATTCATGACATCACAAACTTAAAGAGCATTTTGAGCTTTAGAGATGTAAACAGACTAATAATGCAAGATTATTCAAGCAAGTGTGAATGAAACAAAACACAACTCCAAGTTTCTTTTTGATGAGGTAACAACATTCTAATACAGCTTAAACCTCACAAGAGGCAATTTTCTGTAATATAGGACCTTTAAAACAAAACGCCACGTCCACATGTTTGCCTTTGAGGTGGTGGTTACCTGACAGCGCAAGTGATGTGGTTTTAACTTTTATTTTTAGCATATGTAAAATGTGCCAAAATGTAATGTAAAGTGCTCCTTGATTGAGCTACGCTTGTTGTCTTTTGTCAGTAGGTAATGTGTAAGGGTGCAGGTGCAGGTGTGTGTGTTGCATTCAACTTTACATAACCACGCTTTTTCAAAGTCCTCAATCCCATTCTTAAATTAGCTCACTAAAACAGGGAAGAAACAATAAAGTCTTACAAAATAGTTTCTTTAATTACAAAAATTGTGTAGGGTGATCATGACAGTAAAATAGTTATTTCCAAACCAGCAACACTGATGACATCGCAAAAGTATTTATTTCCTCAAAGCCTACTAAAAAAAACAAAAAACAAAAACCATTGTGGACCCCGAGTTTGTGTCAACGGCTGATATTTTACTACCAGGAGCTGAAGTCTCCATAAGTGCCTTTAACTTTGGGCTTTTTGACTGAGCATGTACTGGTGGAGGGTCCACTGTCGTCTTCAGCTGTCCGTTTCCTGAACAAAAGGAAACATAAGAGAAAGCATTTCATTTATAGCATGTTGAAGGCATCCAAAGCCGTTTAGTCTGATTTCATGTCAGACGGTGAGAAAAAAGCATGTGTCTTTATATAGTGTATGTAAACTTCTGGTTTCAACTATATGTACAAAAAATCCACAGCCCACTAGCTTGCAGCTATCCATCGGTGGTGCTGACAGTTGCACGGCCCTGTTGTGATAACGTTTATTGGTGACGTCATCTCCCATTGGGCACCAGAGTTTTCTAACACAGAAGTCAGTGAACTTGTTTCTTTTCTTAAGTCATTTTTGATGAATATTGCAACTGAAAATGTGCAAAATATAATGATGATGATGATGCTGATCCACGGGTGTCAGATTATAACTACATGGCAGACACAAGCACAAGATGTTGTCTTTAAACTACTATGTACTCACGCTGCGGCTGGGTTGATATATTTGCCCACTCCTTGTTTGAAGACCTTTGGCTCGTTTTTGTCCTTGGCTTTGGTCGGATTAAAGGCCTGTTTCTCCTCCTCCAGCCTTTGAAGCTCCTTTTCCCGCTCTGCAGCAATCTGGAAAATACAGCCATAATATCCACATAAAGCATCCTCACGAGAAACACAATCTCCACATAACCACCACTGTGAGAAACTAAAACTAAATCTGATTTCTGAATTTAACCTGAGCGTCAGCCTCTTCGTAGGGGTCCACAAACACTGATGCTGTAATAATCTTAATCTCCTCCTGTCAAGAAAAGACAAAAGTCTTCACAATAATAGTAACTTCATGAATATAATATAATATGATGTTTCAATTACCTTTGGCTTGTCTGTTTTGGGGTCACTTTCTACACTCTCCATGGCTGTGAGAGTCTCAAATCCCCCCACAACCCTGCACACATTACAAGTAACACTCAAATGGGTGACAAAAACACAAACAAAGATAGGCCTTAACCATATGTCAGTTCTCTCTAAGCTTCATTCACCAGTTAATGGAGTTACCTTTGTACTAAAATGTCTTTTAGTCAACTCAAATAAGTCCCTACAATACCCAGCCCCTTTTTATGCTCCCAAACCCCCTTGCTCACATGTGCACTCACACATAAGTGGGTCTAGCTGGCTATAAAATTAACATCTGTTTAATGTGAAAAACACACATTATACATTAATATATGTTAGAGCTGGGCAGCAATTACAATTTTTAATCGCATGCTTAAATTGCGATTAATCAGTATTAGCCAGTTTTATTATTTTTCTAATGTCTACATTCAAATATAGGATTGGAATGTTATTTAACCTTTTTGAAGCTGAACTTATTTTTTCTGTGGTTGTCTTGTGTGGTCTGCTGCTCCTTTCTGTTCACTATGAGCCTAGAAGGCTCCTAGAGTCCTGGCTCTTGATTCAGGTCTAGTAAAGGTCAATCCTCCTATTTAGTCCTGGTTGTTCTGGTGTAGTCCTAGTTCACACAAGGGACGGAATGATATACGATACGAAAAATCTCGGCATGTCACACACGTGCTCCGCTGCTCATTGGCTGTGAGGAGAAAACGTCACTAAACGTGTGTGATGTGATTGGTTGATTCTACACGGGGGAGAGTGGGGCGTAAACTTTCAGTCACATGTAGCACTGATTCGCTTTTTGCAGAGCCAGTGACTCACAACCTCCACCTTATTGGACAACACTGGTGTCAATCAGAAGATAACACGTGTGTTTAGCTCTGAGGAAGAAAGGCCGTGTCCCAATTCATCACATGCACCGTTCGATACTGTTCGAGGTGCAGGTCGAAGTAAGGTCGACTTAAGGGCACTTAGGTGAATTTTTGGTGAATTGAGACACGGCCAAAGTCGGCGCTGTCTTAAGTTTATTATGCCTGAAATCTACCAAAGAAATGCCAAAAAGTGACGGACCAGATTTCGCGTGTGGAATACTTTCCTGCAGCAGATTGGACATGGAGGATCTAACTTATTTTGTGGACATGATTTCTTCAGTGGGTTATATTCTCTGGACCTGTAGGAACGAATGAGACTAACTTTGTGGAATATGTTGATGTTTGACAGAATCGGAGCCTCAAAGGTGAGTGAAGTCCAAATCCTCATTTTTGGCTTTTCTGTAAAAACGTCTTTCCTGTCAGCACTGTGGTGATTCCAGGTGAAAATTGTTTGCATATACGAAAAGAGGAGCGCTGTAGCTTTCATTTGATGTGTAGATTGTTTGCGTGGGTGAGGCAGAAGTACATGTAGAGTTGTAAAGTAGGTCCGGGCCTTTGGAACGTTTAGAAATAAGTAATTTATGCCGATAATATCATAAATTGTGACAATAATCTTCACGATAATCGTGAGTCTGAAATGTAATATCGTCCCATCCCTAGTTCAAACCAGCTCACCGGTTACTAAACTATACATACATTCCACTATTCCATACATACATTAAATCATGTACTTAGCATCACTCTCGGTTGATCATTAACTCTTTTGAAAAGTTTAAACTCAGTGCTTGGACTCATCTCTGTTACACTGTCTGTACAGAAGGGCCATGTTCCTCATGTCCAGTGTGTTCAGTGCACACTCATATTCCAGTCAAAGCTATAACAACTCAATAAAAAACAAGAAATTGGTGGATTCCCTGCCGGAGAAGTTAGACAGTGCACCTTTAACTATTAACTAAACAGCTTAAGAAATATACATGTTTTTGCAAAAATTTGTAACAGGATCAAAGTTTATGAACAAAACTGAAAATCTGAAATCATCTCAGTGGAGTGATGGGTTACCTTCCAAATACAGTGTGTTTTCTGTCCAGATATGTGCACGAGCGAAAAGTGATGAAACTAAGGGAGAAACAAAGAAATTATTACTTAAGCACACACAATTATCTAAAGTTACAATTATCTAAAGTTACAGTGAAACAACCAAGTGAAATTTAATTGAATTCGTGCACAGAAACACATTCAATTGAAGAGCTTTCGCCTGTGCAACCATCAGTAAAATATAGATATGTTTTTTGTTATGTGGAGAAAACAACAACTACTATTTTAATGATTTCATTAGTAATTTCTAATTGTCAATTATCAGCTTTGGTCTTTTTAATGGAGATATCCATAAGTAAGAGAGCAGAGTTCAGACTTTTAGGGGACTTTTTTTTACTACTTTGTGTAATACCTTTTTTACTACTTAGTATTGCTTATGCTCAGGAAATATTAGTCAAATCAATGTATGTATTTTTAATAAAACTATGAAAATCTACTTGAAAAATCTAGATCAAAATGAGGAGGGGAAAAAAAAAGTCATATCGCCCAGTCCTACTTACAACTGAGATTTATTTGTGTTTGGCCCAGAGTTTGCCATGCTTAAAATGCCACGACCGGCATGTGTCATATTTGGCTTAAATTCATCTTTGAATGGTTTTCCCCAGCAGGACTCTCCTCCTGGAAACAAAATGAGAAGATGCCCATTAGCCAACCCTTGATGATCAAATGTCTTAAATCAAGTCCTGTTAGTGCAGAGCAATCACACTTAATGCTATTCATTTCTTCAATAATAATAATAAAAAAGTGTAATTAAAAGTAAATACCGGTCTGCCCTACTAGTCTAATCTTGTCAGCAGGCAAAATTTTGGGCACATGTGTGTCACAATCTGGAGCCCTGAAACATTGCTAACACTTCCACTTCAGCCCCATTAAAGGACTGGCTTTGGTAGCTGATGTATTGATCTGTATCGTGTGAACCCACAAGAGTAGATTAAAATATAGTGCAATTTGTGAGGGTGTTACACATGATTTATTATAGCAAAGTGTACCCGTTTTTTTTGTTGCATAAGTGATGTGTCATTGAGAAAACACAGTGGGTGCACTAGTTACTATAAATTAGGCAGTGTCCACTAAATAACGTGACCTGCATTTTCTCTTCCTTTTTTGTGCATTTTGGCAAAACCTTTAAACGCATCGACTGCGAGAGTCACCCGGATGCTTGAGGGATTACACAGACAATGATGGGAAATATTTTCTCAGTTAATTAATGTACAATAATTCATTCCTTTTTATCAGTGATTTGAAAAAAGCTAAAAATATATAATAAGTTCATACTATGGAATGCTGGAGCACTGCAAATTTATTACAAGTTCATGCTTAAAAAAAACAAAAAAACAGTACTGTTGTTTGTAGAAATGCTGCATTCATTCCCACTTACCTGTTCCAGTGCCTGTAGGGTCCCCTCCTTGAATCTGAAAACAAGGAAGCAAAACTATAAGAAGGTTTAGCAGTGTGATATCAATATCCAACTTTCATCAGAGTCATCACGTTTCATGTTACAGCCACTGACATCATTTTCTGTACGTGTCATGTCTAATATAAATGTATGTTGAGGATTTGACATGCTGTTAGTTGTGTAGAGAGACATACAAAAAGCCAAAACTAAATAAAGAGTTACATACCATAAAATTGCGGATGGACCTGTGAAACACTGTGTCGTCATAGTAACCTTTTTTGCAAAGCTTAATGAAGTTTTCTCCAGCTATGGGAATCTAAAAAAATAAACATAATTTCAATGAAAACATTAAAATCTTGTCTTGTCTTATGTAATTAAAAGCAAAACACTTCTGTATTTTACACATGAAAACAGGAGGAGTGAATCCGTGTGCTGCAGGGGAGTGGGAGGAGTGTGGGATCAGTAGCTGTCAGTGCTCACCCACACTCACTACTAGTGTACTCAGTGTCACCTTCGTATTGGGACTGTGTGCGTGGGACTGTGTGCGTGGGACTGTAAGTGTGTGTGTGTGTGTGTGTGTGTGTGTGTGTGTGTGTGTGTGTGTGTGTGTGTGTGTGTGTGTGTGTGTGTGTGTAAGTGCATGTGTGTGTAAGTGCGTGTGTGTGTAAGTGCGTGTGTGTGTGTGTAAGTGCGTGTGTGTGTAAGTGCGTGTGTGTGTAAGTGCGCGTGTGTGTGTGTGTGAGTGAGTGTGAGTGTAAGCGTGTGTAAGTGTGTGTGTGAGTGTGTGTGTGTCAGTCAGCGTGAGTGTGTGTGACTGCGTTAGCACTCAGCAACTGAGCAGAATGGGGACCATGTGAATGTTCTTGTAAAAGGCTATAGTAAGTGAAGAGCTGAAGGAAGTGAGTATGTGCACCTTGTCACAGTGAAGCTCAAGGTTCAGGTCTCCTTTGTTGGTGTGCAGACGGACGTAGCCTTTTTTCTTCACATACTGGTACCGACAAGTATCATCTGCAATAGCATCTAAAAGCGCAACATAAACAGTAAATTAAACCATGCAGAATAAGAAAGACCAAGGACACTTTGCTCATGTGAAGTGAAACCAGGTTCAAGTTAGGCTTCAACATGCATGAAAGGATATTGGAACAGTCATTTGTTGCAGTTAAAACATGCAGTTACAAATAAAAGAATTAGGATGTCATCTCTGCTGTTTGCAGATGATGTCCTAAAGGCTTCATCGAACCAGTGCCTGCCTGCAACATGGAATGGGACGGTTTGAGCAGAGTGTGATGTGCTTGGGATGGAAATCAGCACCTCCAGATCAGACGCCATGGTTTTCAACCAGAAAAAGGTGAGAATTTTGGGGTCTTTTTCACAAATGAGGGAACAATAGAGCGTGAGATTGACAGGCAGATGGGTACGATGCCTGCAGCGATGCAATCGCTGTATCGGACTATTGTGGTGAAGAAGAAGCTAGTTCACAAAGCAAAGCTCTCAATTTAGCAGTCCAGCTTTGGGCAATGAGCAAAAGGACAAGATGATGAAAACAAATGGTCAAAATTGTTTTTTATCTTCCAAGGCTGGGTGGGTGCTCCCTTTCAGGTTGAGAAGCTCAGTCACACTTGGAGGAGCTCAGAGTAGAGCCACTGTTCCCCCATGTCTCGAGGAGCCAGCTGAGCTGGCTTGCGAATCTGTTCCAGATGTCGCAGTTCAACCAGAAAAAAGCCTCACAGAAGACCCAGGGCAAGCTGGAGGGACCATGTCTCTCAGCTGGCCCGGGAATGGGAAGTTTGGGCATACCTGCTCAAGCAATAGCACAGTGTATAGCCCTTCAGGATAACCTTGAGATACTCACCGGCTTCGTGTACTGTCGCAGGGGCCATGGCTGTCGATGTGAAAGATGCAGATACTCTGCCTGTGGAGTAGTGAGCCTGGAACAAGAAAACATACATCTCACAAGTACTTATCTAGCAAAATATTCCAGAGCTCTTCTGCATTAGGTTACATGTTGCTATACTGTATATGAACTTGTTTAACAGTGGGTACACTCTGAGGATAAGGACCCAGACTAAGGGTTAGCATGACAACAATTTGGAACATTTCTCACGTATAAGAATGCTCCATAGGTGCTAGTGGCACTAGTTTTGCTGAGTAGACGTTTGCATTGGATACATGTAGCAGCTTTGTGTGTTCGTATGATGACGTCATGCAGGTGCACTGCTCTGCTTTTATACAAGATCAGAAATATCAGAAAAAAGAGGATTTCTCACAGCGTTAAACTTGTCTGTTTTCTTGGCAGCTGGTTCCTTCATTGTGGATGCGAGCAGCTCATCTCCTTTATATTCTTTATAAAGCTCAGCTAGAGTCTCTCTGGTCTCCATGTTGGTGCTTTTCAGGTGATATGCTGGATCCAGCTTTGCCTTTTCTTCCTCTACAACAAATTAAAACAAATGACCAAAAGTATTTCCCACTTTGTACCAAGTAAAAGTATGTTATGTTTGTACAAAATATGCCGATGGGACGTATTTTGCCCCCAATTTTAGTGCAGCAGTAGCACAACCGAGTTTATCCATTGGCTGCTAGTGACAACTCCAGTGGCACAGTTGTGGGCCATTTTAATTGGAAAGTTGAAAGTCCATTTGTGTCAATTCTTACTTCTCTACTCTGACAGTGGCCACTTCACCCACCCCTGGCAATAAGTGAGTCATGAGAGACTGACAGTGATTGTCTGAGCAGTCACATCCCTGACCCTTTTCCTAGGCCAAATCTGCCAACGCTATGATCGTTTAAAGTGGCAAAATTCAGAGCTGGCCATGCCTCTGTGCTAGCGCCAGAGGCAAAGCAGGGATCAATAAATTAAACCACAGTTCACCTGGATCCAAGACCTTCAAATTGTTTTTTACATGGAAGAAGTCAGATACATTGAACTTGTCCAAATTTGTAGGATCCTGTAATTACAAAAAAATGCATTCAGAACAATACATTAAAAATTAAAATCCAGCAATTAGACGGTTTTGTATTTTTTACCTGAAGTACAATTATGTCTTGTCTGGTAAAAGGTTCGTCCGTCAGCAGGTCTTTAAAACTCTTCGTTTTGATATTGAGCTGTTCCACTGCCTGAAGTTTTAACACAGAATTTAACCAAAACAATTGCATTTACATATTGTTATACATTTCACTATAATAGATCACAGCAGGTTGTGATCATGCTCACAAATTTGATGAGGTGATAATTTGATAATTTCAGATGGAGGGGCTTTTTAAGCCATGGTCATTTTTTTAACAAAATGTAAATTTTTGAAAAAAAAAAAAAAAAAATCTTTCACAAACATTATCGGACGTGAATGGACTCAATGAAGCGTATGTGCACATTTAGGGCTCTATCTTTTAAAAATACAGATGGCTGAAATCTAGACCTCGTACTTTAATGAACTTGTGCTAGGGTTTTTATCCAGCGGACTCCAAACTGAGGCAGCAAACATCAAAAGAATTTGTATAAGCCTCAGCATGTGGTCATGACGAGCTCTTAACAAAGCGGCCATTCTGAAAGTAAAAAATCCTTAAAACTTTCCAAATGTTTTCAGATACAAACTGCCCAATGTGGTGTTTGTGTATTTTAAAATTGTAAAGAGACTTCATGGACACTGTGTACTTCTTATAAAAGTTCTAATCGATAACCATCTCCTGTCCTCCATCTGAGAGTATGACATCGTCACAGTTGTGTAGAAGTTAAACCAACCTCATAAGAGAAGACATTGCCAGTGACCTTGACTGTAACAATGTGGGAATTATTAGTGAAGACGTTGTACATAACAGGACAGTGGTACTTTCCTAGGAACAACCAAACAGCTCTCAGCATCATAACATTATGGTTATACTTCATAAATATGGCTTTAATAGAACAAACTCACCATCGTTGTTCTTGGCGATGTTGAGCTTGATAAGAGAATTTGCTTCAAGTTTCTGAGGAAAAACAAGAATGACATCGAATAATTTGATTTCAGTGTAAAAAATGATTTTATAATTTAATAAGGCAACTGTTAACGGTACACTATGTAACTTTTATGATGACAGATGCGCCACCTGCTGGTGTCCATGGAGATGTTTTGTTTTTGGAGACTTTGGATGAATTAGAACAAAGTAATTTTTAAAATACACTGCATAATATGTAATAGAAAAATATAAATAAATGAATTGATCAATACCTGTTATACCACTTACACCACTGAGAATCCTGTCCAATGGAAATGGATGGGATAGGTCTGTTCAGGCCAGTCTATTTTGCCTATTGTTGATTTTAGTTTGGCCAAGTGTGCTGGCCCTTTAATAAAAACAGGACGTTATCCCTACAGGTCATGTGGGGTAGAGCACGCACTTATGCAGAAAAGTCTCCATTGGCTGATGCGTTAATTACTCTGTAATGAGTTCATGGAAGGCATTCTATGCAAATATACAATCATTTAGTCTAAAAGCTAAAGGTATTCATAAGTAAGATGTGTAGTTAAAGCGTAAAACTGTCATATAAAGAACAGTGTAAACCCATGTGGGCATTAGTGATTTATTGTGTAGAGGTTTTTAACTCCTGGGTAGTAGAAACAGGGTTATACGAGGCAAGTACAAGGCCAAGATCAAATATCAAGGTTGAGCTCACAGTGCCCACTGTCTCTCAGCGAAAATACACTGGCCTGTCAACACTCACCAGCCTGCTTTACGCATTTCCTTCCCTCCACCTCTTACCACCATTACTTTTTAAGATTTTAGCTAAGGGAAAACAGAAGATATGTGGTGGGGCTTTAAACATTTTACTCTCAAAAATTACTTGAAAACATGCATTCTAACAGAGGCTTTTCCATGGACCTGGCATGTAACTTGACCTTGTTTGCAAATAGCATCTCCCTCCAGCAGGTGGCAGACACTCTACCAGAAAAAGTTACATAATGGTCCTTTAAGCAAAAACATTTTATTATCCTGGATAACGAGCTTAAACATGAGCTTAAAAGACAATCCATTAATTACGTATATCAAAAAAAAAAAAAAAAGATCAATTAATCTTTATTGAGTTCAGAATCTGATTTAATGGTGTGTAACTTTTTATCTTTCATAACGTTTGACGTCATAATGTTTCATCCATTTGGTCACATATGAGAGAAATGAGAAAGGACTTTACTATTGTTTTGTTAGTATGTCAACTATCATGCATAATCATAAAAACAATGTTCCTTGCCACAATAATTGTAACATTAAAATCTGATATTGTGACTACTATTCAAAAATACATTGTTGGGACTTGTTTTACCACATCCGAAGCAAAAATTTGTGCTTACCTCCCCTGTGATTGGATTTGTACCGTACTTTTTTATCCAAGGTACAATGCTTCTGAAAGAAAAAAAAAAAGTCACCACGTCAGTGCCACTTAGTCATGCCGGAGTTATACTGACTGCAATGTAGGGCTAGTATGTACTTTGAGCGGGTTACTTGCTAATTGCCTGCTACACCAACTACAACAACTGCGGTGTGTATTTGCCTAAAGTAATATGGTTTCATGTGGGTTCACACGATAACAACAAGTCTAATGACTGGAAAACTGGGCAAAACAGACTTGCAGATTCTTTCCACAGACCAGCATCGCACCAAGGTCAGTGTGGCGCAATTAATTTTACTGACTTTCTAAGTCTTGCAGGAACTGCACGAGTCCCCAACTGCACCACACCTGTAGTCAATGTACACCTGGCATCGTTCAGGTTAAATGTAGTAACAAATGTACCGCGTAGTAGTAAACACAACCCAACATGCCAGTGACCGGTGTCAAAAATTAGACTTGATGAGTTCTAATTGTGACCAAAGTCCCCAAGACAAAATTATACCTTCCTCGGTCGGGCTCCCATTGGCTCCTTTGATTTTCATAGGGCCAATGGGAGCCCGACCCTGGAAGAAAAAAAATAAAAATAATACAAAATAAAAAGTTGTCCTCACTGTAGATAGATTTCAGTTTAGTTAACAGCAATCTGACCAGACAGCGAAAACGTCTTCAGCGAAACGTCTTCACTAGTACAACTTTTTGTCCAGTTGACAGATTTAGTGCTGTCAATCCTAGCAGCCTTATTAAATACTCACAATTTCTAAGGTAAAATTTTTCTTCACTTACAGTAGGTCGAAGACATGGCCCTCTTTGGTGCAGACCGGGTATTCAAACGGCTGAAGCGATAAGCTACAAAAACATTTCAAAAGCACATTATAGATAAAAATACAGAGTTTTAGCACTTTACACTTCCAGCCTACCTGCAGTGATCAAAGGGAAGCCGTCTGAAGTTAGCTTGTGGGATAACTAGAAAAGTAAAATGAAATAATATTAATAATAAAATAACTACCAATATTTCAAACATTAAACCAGATTAAAAAGATAAGACATGGCCTCCTCAAAAAACACATTATAAATGACAAATGATGAAAGTTGTGATAATAATTTAGGATGACTTCGACCCATTTGTTTTTTTTTTTTTTTTATAAAAGATGCCTGCACCTATAATAGAAGAAAAAAGTGGTTTCGTATTCATAGTTTGACTTAACTCTCCCCTAAACACTAGCTTACAGGAAAAAAAAAAAAAATTTAAAAAGTGACATTATAGAAAGCCAAAATAAGTTCAGTTTTTTAATTGCATCACAACTTTGAAAAACCTGATTTAGTCACAACTATCCAAAAAACCTAATATTTAGTATATGCAAAAACGTTACTTGAAGATTTGAACATTTTAATATTTTTAAAATTAATGTGTGAAGCTTTCTATTTATTAAACCTAAATGTCACTAAAAGTTATATGAGCCTAGATGTCACGTACTATAAAGTCTTCAGATGTACACTTGTACAAATGTTTACAAATGTGAAGTGACAGTACCGGCTTGTCTAACCTACTCACTATACCTAAAGTATCTACAGCTGAAACCAGAAGTTTACATATACTATATAAAAAGACTATATAGTTAAACTAAACTTTTCTGTTATAGGTCAATTAGGATTATCATAATTATTTCTATTTGCTAAATGCCAGAATAATGAAAGAAGGATTTTTTAGACAATTTTTCATTACTTTGTTTAAAGTCAGATGTTTACATACATTTCATTTCTTGGTACCATTGCCTTTAAACTGTGACTTGGGTTAAACATTTTTGATATCCTTACACAAGCGACAATTGTTTAACCCATTCCTCCTGACAGATCTGGTGTAACTAAGTCAAGTTTGTAGGCCGCCTTGTTCGCACTGGGACTGAGATCAGGGCTTTGTGAGTGGCTGCTTCAACACATTGACTTTGTTATCCTTAAGCCACTTTGTAACCAGTTTCACAGTATGCTTCGAGTATGCTTTGGGTCATTGTCCATTTGGAAGACCCATTTGCATAATGTTCTTTCCTCATGATGCCATCTATTTTGTGAAGTGCCTCCTGCAACAAAACATGATGCTGTCAGCCGTATTTCTCAGCCTGGTCTTCTCAGCCTTGCAAGCTTCCCCCTTTTTCCTCCAAACGTAATGGTGCGTATTATGAGTAAACAGTTCAATTTTTGTTTCACACACCACAGGACATGTCTCCAAAAGGTAAGGTCTTTGTCCCTGTGTGCATTTTCAAACTGTAATCTGGCTTTTTTATGTTTATTTTGAAGTAATGGCTTCTATCCAGGCAGAGTGGCCTTTCAGCCCATGCCGGTACAGTACTTATTTTACTGTGGATAATGACACACTTTTACCAGCTTCAACAGCATCTTCATGAGGTCTTGTGCATGTAAACCCAAGAACAAAAGCAAATTTCAGACAAAATCACATTCACCTCTGGGAGACAGAACCAGTCTCCTTCATGAGCAGTATGATGAGTGGACATTCCCATGGTACCGTCAGGAATCTGGAAATTGCACCCAAGAATCAACGGATTGTCCACAGTTCTTGGCTGATTTCTTTCCCATAATGTCACACAAAGAACCGATGTGTTTCAGATGTGCCTTCAGATTCATCCACAGGTGCGTCTCTAACTCAAATGTTGTCAATAAACTTATCATGACCTCATCATCTGGGTTTTCCTAAATTGTTTAAATGCATAGTAATCTCATTGTATGCAAACTTCTGGCTTTGAAGAAAGTCATTCAAAATTGTCTAAAAAAATCCTTCATTATCTGGCATTTAGCAAAAAGAAATAATTTTGGTAATCCTAATTGATCTAAAACAGGAAAGGTTTAGTCTGATTTAATGTCAGACAATGAGAAAAAAAAGTGCATGTGTCTTTTATATAATGTATGTGAACTTCTTTTTTCAACTGTATGTACTGGTCTTCTTGATAATGTTATTTCATCCTAAAATTTTTTATTTTTGGAATAATTGGTGTAAAGTCATAATTGCCATCATTAGCCAATAATTATTGGTGACTGACATTATCAGGCATCCATGTGTAAAGTGATAAAGTGAAAATACTCAAACATGCATGGATGAGAGACTTATTGTTCAACATATGATGGAACAATATATTTTTAGGGGTCAGTATGTATTGTTTGTACAGTTTCTTTGCACTACTGAGAAATTTTAGGTAATTTTTTGCCAACATGAACCATAGAAGGTTGAGTGAATCATTTATTTGGCTCATTAAAGATGCAAACTAAGTGCTAAAGTGTTTCTTTCTGCTACTTATTTATTGCAGCTCATAGTTTTAACAATACTGTAGATTTAGAATTGTTTTTTGTGATTTTTAATCTGCTCTTAGGTTATTGAGTCAGTGGCACAGATTAGTTAATAGTCAATATTATTGTTTATCGTCTATATTTACTTCAGCAATATATTCAAAATTTGTTAAGGTGAGATGTCTATTGAACACAACAGCGTCCATTAAGGATGCACAGATTATGATGATGAGAGTTCTAAGAAATGTAACCCTTGTAGATATAAATATTTGTGTGTTTAGGTTTTGATATTCACACACCTGTTCGCTTTCCTCCGTAGAAGTGTGTATATTCTGTACATGTGATGTACCTGTAAAAGGCAGACAGCATTAAACCATGAATACAGTTAATTTGTTTTGGGTTTTTTTTTTGTTTTGCGATGCAATAGCATCATTTTTATTCCACCCTAAAACGTACATTCTGACGTACATTCTAATGCAAGATTTTGATTATAAATGTCATATACATGTCCTAACTGTGTCCCCAATCAATTATAATTTCTTCTTACAAAAACAGTAATGCTGATATATTCTTAATTACAAAAACATTGGACATGATAGCCAAGTTGTTGGATTTACTGTTATTGTATTTACTGTTTGGGTTCTCAAGACGATTATCTAATCAGAAAGCAAAATGAGCCTCATGTTAGTTTCTCATTTGGTTTGCTGAATGCTGAAATTCAGTTGGTTTCAACCTAAAAGCCCTTTCTTCAATTGTAATCATCACTACCTAAACGCCAGTACTTGCAGGAAATCATTAATCAGTGCTAGTGCAACACCTGCAGCTCAGTGAGTGAATTCTGGAGACTATGAGCTTTCAGTGATGGCCTCTCCACATACCGAAAACAACCTGTATCTGTCCTCTATCTGCAGGTTAAGTCTAGAGATAGAGCGATATATCAGTTGGCCTATATATCTGGACGATATTTGCACTTTTTAGCGCATCGGCTGGATTTGTGGTAAAAAGGAATTGTGGGTGAGTTTTTAGTAAATTAAAATTAAATTAAAATTATCAAAACAATCAGTATTGACGTCAGCCATGAAAAAAGAACATATTGGTCAATCTCTAGTTAACGCACTGGCAACCCAAGTTCTACTTGAAAAGGTACTACAATCAAGTGGAGTAAGAGCACAGCATACATGCAGTTCTTTTAAGAAAGGCTAAATTAATTTATGTTACATGTTGCTGCATAGTAGACATACACTGTATTAATGGTAGATAAGCATGGACTGTTACCAAACAATAAATAATTATATTATGCATGGAACATACTGCAAAAACCTGCATTGGGTATTAAGTAAATAAAGTGTATTTCAGCATCATGAGAGCTAAGTTGCAAGTGTTTGCATGCTCTTGGTTTAACATCCACAAGTTTAGGCCTATAATTCAAGCTCTGAGATCGGTCCCTTGACATGGCTCTGGGACTATTTTCTGCTCCACACAAGTTGCTCAATCAAATGTAAATGCAAAGTATAAATTCAAATTACTACTGAAAACAGTTTCTGTCTCTTTTAAGGATTTATATGGTTCACAGTAGAAAGTGGAATACTGAGTGAGTTATCTTGAGTTTTGGGAGTGAGAGCTGAATTTTTATTTATTTAAAAAATACGTTTAACTAGTATATAGTATATGTACTAGATGCAGGTATAGATGGGGGCAGCTAAACTGTATAACTATTAAAATTTAGATTTTTCTTGTGATACATTGAGTTCTCGGGTCTAGTAATCAGGTTCGACCATGCATCTATTAAAATAACTTAAAAATATATATATTTCACCCCCGCTGTTGTTAGCCAAACATGCTAACTCCCAAACTAATTGTGTTGTGTGTGGCTTTTACTTACATTTTATCTTTTTGATGCTGTCGCTTCCCCATCGTGCGTGTCAGAGAGTGGAAACGAATCCGATATCTGTAATTTAACACTAATAAAAACCCTTGAATCTGTAGAAACACAGCAGATGAACACTAACAGAACACAAACAGGGCTGAGGACGCATGCGTCAACGCTTCTACTTCCGGCAGTTCTTCAGGCGGCTCCATTAGAGGCTTTCTACGTCACTTCCGCGCGCGAATGCCCTACAATGAAAGTTTGAACGAAGCAATGGAGATCCGAGTACGAAGCGCGCTTCCGAGTACAGTTCGCGCACTTTTGTATCCCATCATGCACCGCGAGTAACTTCTTTGAAACAAGGTATATATATTTTTAAATTATGTAATACTAGCTACAATTGGGAAGAAATCACCTATAACGTTTTATTTTCCTACTGATACCAAAGGGGAAGATTAATTCCTTAATATAAACAGAAATAAACGCCTGCGATGATGATACTTCGACTCTTCTTCACTTAAATAATAAAACATTAAAAGTAAAACTGTAATAATTTCGGAGGTTTTTTTTAAACGTTTAGCGGCCGCACAGCTCAGCTATACAGCTATAAGTAAATGAATAAATAAATGAATGCAACACACAACACACACACACAAATACACACACACACACACACACACACACACACACACACACATATTATTTAATAAATGAAGAACACATCTCCATGGAGAAGGCTACATCTAAAAACTTATGTTCACCTTTTAAATGCATAGATAGACTTTGTTATTAAAACATTAAAACAAACAACTGCACACATTAAAGGAACTGTATGTAGTCTGCACTCTTACAGTTTTAAAAAATAATACAATCACAATTGAATTTGGATTTCCAATGTCTAAACCTGCAGATACAAGATAGTAGACGTCATATGTAAGGTCAGAACCTCTAGAATTTCTCACTGAGCTTCAGTGTTTCACATAGATTTGGGTTAAGTTATGGTGGCACAAATAATTTGTATTGAAATAATTTCATCTGATTCAATTTGTGGAGTATAAACCTACTGCCTACATTTGATTTTTAGGCAGTTATGACCAGTGTAGTCTCTTATAAGTTTATGATAACACAATGAGCAAAAGACCAATTTTATTATGCCAATATATAGTCTAGGTTGTTTTTAGACTGGGGGGCCACCATAGTCTCCTGTATTAATGGGAAACACTGTAATGATTAGCTCCAGGTGCTGGGGGTTAGGTAGTGAGGATTCACATCAGGTAGTCCTTTTGAATTTAACCCAACTGGATTTCAAGCACTGAAGCAGGCAGTCCATATAAGATACTCATGGGAGGATCATTCACCTTTGAGTATATAAAATTGTATATAATGGTCTTGAAAACTAAAACGCCAAATAAATGGGACATCATGTCCAATATTTTTGTAATTAAGAAAAAATATGCATTAGAACTGTTATCAGTAAAAGCTACATTTAAAATCAAAATCACACATCTTACATACAGTCCCATTAACTTTCATTAAAGCCTCACTATGTTGTGATACAATGACACATGATTATAAGAAACAGTATTCATTTAGTAAGTTTGTGGACCCAATTTCCAGAGTTTTATTGGCCCCTGCCCTCACCCTGCAATTTACATCAATATCAATAATGTGAATTCAACGAAATGTACTGACAGTGTATGAAAAGAATCCATGCAACAAAAGTCACTTGTATTTGTCTGGAACAAATGTGGATGTTCTTTGTAGTTTAAATGGATTTATTAAGTACAACTCAAGAAGGACTTCCAAATAACAACTTCTGTTCATAGTGTAGTGCATTTCCATTGTGATCTGTGTTTTCGCCCTGCAGCTCCACAGCCTGCATACCTGAGTTACACACATTTAAGCTTCTATTTTTGAATTTTTAAGAAAACATGATGGCATGTAATGACAACCACATTAAAACAAAGAAAACAGACATGTATTTGTTAAAAAAAAAAACCAAAAAAAAAAAAAAAAAACCAACACATTTTGGAAAGCATATGGATCCTTGGCACTTGTATTGAGTCATGAGTCCTGTACCATCAGTAGTGGTCTCTAATATATCTGTGGATATTATGCAGATGCCACTTCATGCCAAATCTAGTGTGATTAAAGTGTGGTCCAAAGCACAGGTCACCGCAGGTCCATCATGGAGACAGTGTCCTCAACGATGTTCACATGTCCTGCATGCTGAAACACAACAAGAGCACAGCACACCAACACATTTATTTACTTCAGTAACTTTTTGAACTAATCGTACTTTTAACGAACACATATTGTGCTTGTGTCTGCTATATAGTTAATCTATGGCACCTGTAAGACGCTGCTTGGAAACTTTCATCCAGTTGACAGAATTTTATTTTGTTTTCGCAATGTTAGCCGTGTTTTAGTGAAATGAGTAGTCTAACCTGCTTTATGAACTGTAAGTGTAAATCACAAATCAAACATTCCAAATTGGATTGCATTTGAGTAGTTTTTTCAAATATTTGTATACTTTCACTATGCAAATTTTACTCAATAAACAGTGAAAGGTTTTACAGACACGGAGCTACAGGAGAGATTGAATCCAGAAGACTACTCTGCTCTATCACCTTCCTCTCTTTAAATGTCGCCTATGCTTCAGTAATTCTCCCTCATGCAAGCCAATCACAACTGAGCACTGCACAGCTCCCTGCACGGCTCCCTGCACGGCTCCCTGCACGGCTCCCTGCAAGGCTCCCTGCATGGCTCCCTGCATGGCTACCTGCATGGCTACCATTGCTTTGCATGTACCATGTAACCTTTTATTGTTTTGAAAATGACAAATTCACTGACGCATTAACATGTTTTATAAGGTACCCCCCCCCACAGAAGTGGTATGCTATGCACTCATATCTTAGCTTGCTGGCTTTCTTGGCTACCATTTAAACCACGCATATTACTCAAGCTTGAATAGTCAAAACTACCACACTGTATTGTTTTGACTTTGATACTAAGATACTAAATATTTCTGTCCAAAGCATGCAAAAAGAAAATTACATTTTGTATGTTTTCAAATGTACTTGTCTCCTGGCTGGTCATGCAGTACTTACTGTGAACATTGGGGGGTCTTTGCTGTGTGGGTGAAAGCCTTTCTGTCTGCATGCCGAGATCTCCTGTGTACCTTGCTCTGTCAGCCTGAAGTAGCCAATCCTCCAAAACAAAAGGATAAAGGTCAATCAAAAAACACATCACTGTCCAAATGCATTTATAAAGCTCATTTACAATGCTCCACGTATAAATAATAGCATGTAAAAAAAAGAAAGAAAGCAAACAGCCAGTGATCAGCTAGGGGATTTTTATGGGGGAGATCCACTGCCAGTCCTCTAAAAGGTTTGGTGAAAAGTTCAGACTCTGGAGAAATACATCAAAGACATTTTAATTAGCTGTGATAACAAACAAATCTTTTATATCATATCTCCCAGCTCTACTCAGAACGGCTGTGTTGATGATAAGAAAAATTACTATGCAATATTTTTTGACTCAACATAAAAAGGGGGAAACCACCATAGCATGGTTAAGTCCATTTTTTATATGCCCTTTCTAAAACAGCTAATTGTGCAGGCCTGCTACACAGTGCCTATGTTCATACGCACATACCAAAAATCTGATCAGTATCTGATTTCTTAAATTACCAGATTTAGAGACCTACATGAAAAAGAAAATGTTAAAGATTGAAAGAGTTATTCTAGAAATCATTGTGTTTTATTTTCCATGTACAGCAGTTACTCTAAAATCCACTGACACATGTCACCAGGTGTTTTGGATTTCAGATAGCTTTTGCATATGTAAACATAGAGTGATTATTCTAATTGATCTGATTACAGCACATATAAATGTCCCCCAACTACTGGTACCCATTGTTCTACTTCGTCAGTGTGTGTATACACATCCATTTTCAAACAGGACCCTATGAGCCTTCACTCACTCATTGAATTTAGGTGAGCAGACAATGGCGATGGCCTCGGGCAGCATCATCTGGTAGGAACAGTGCGTGTGGAGGTCAACGCTGGACAGGAAGGCCGTCTGAGTGGGGTGGGTCTGAAAACATATAAACTTATATCAACTTCAACTCATCACACAGCTGTGTCATCTTGGGCTGTAGTCCTTTAGTCATTTAGTTGAGTGATCAATTAATCTGCCAGAGGTGTTTTAGTCAACCAAAATTGTATTAATCAAATAATAACACTTCCACACACACTTACTCTACAATATTTTCTCATTGGATTAAGATCCCATCACACTCTTAAGTACGAGAAATGCGGCCTGGCCCAATGTATCTGGTCCAAATTATGCACATTGTGTAATTGTGTACAGGAAGGGCCAGAGCAGGCTCTACCTCCTGAAGAGACTCTGACTTTTTGGCGTGAGGGGCCACTCCCAAGGACTCTGGTGGCATCAGCCTCGATGTACAGTGTGGTCTACTAGAGTAACACCATCACAGAGAGGGAGAGGAAGAAACTGGACATGAAGACGCTCAGCTCTGTCCTGGACTGTCCTCTAGGTACTGTCTAAACTCACACATATGCTGGAGCAGCTTCAGTGACAGACTCCCTCACTGTGTGAAGGAGAGGTTCTGCAGGTTTTTACTGTTCTTGAAATTTGTATTGCAACACTGGAATTTCTTATCTCATCTTATGTTAAATGTTAAGTCTGTCGTGTCCATTCTGAAGATTACTTGCATACTAAACTGCACAGAAAACTGCCATACAGGGTATTATGGGCACAGTGATCATAGAGTGATCATAGAGTGGTCATTTCATCCTGTCCCTTCCCTACTCACATGTATCCAGCCCAGAGTGATGAGGTCATACTGATCCTGTATGAGGAAGAGCTCCTCCTCATTCTCAGTGTCACAGTAGTCAGGCCCTCCACACTGCTTTGGAACGATCACATGGGTCACTGTGAAGGCATTTCTTGTCTGCAACACACATACACATGCACAAATCATTTTAATGTATCAAATATTGTTTGTAGAAGGATGGACTGATTAAGAATTGGAGATAATTGTATCTAAATAAACAGCATGGATTACGTTAAAGCGTGTGGGTAAGCCTGACTTTGTTTTAGCTCTTGCAATTATTTATTATTACGGCTCCAACGATTAATCAACTAATTGTGACTAACTATATAAATAATCATAATCTGCACTATACAGACTCGAAAACCCAAATGAAAATACCTTTATAACAAAGATAATGGAATTTTCATCAGTTCTACACTTTATTTGCAAATATTCTCCATCTAAAAGCCTTCAATTATCAATAGTCTGACTAGTCGACTAAGCAAAAAATTGATCGCTGACAAATTAACTACTAAAATAAATGTTAGTTGCAGTCCTATTTATTGTTATTTAAAAAGGGACCAAAGTATGTTGCTATTTGATGCGTTATACCAGGGTCAGCTTTAGACACATTTATGTCAGCAGCCCTCTCGAGAGAGGACAACGCACATACATTCATATGGAAGTTAAATCTTGTTGTGTATTTCTGCAGTTACCAGTTTGCCACAAAGAATGCCACATGTTTCCACTGCTCGGATGGTATTGGCCTCCGCTAACTGCAGAAACCTTCGGCAAAGCTCTGAGGGTATAAACAGCTGTCGCAGGGCATCTACCATTGTATCTACAAACAGAAAGGTGCTGTAACAATGAGTCCACTCCAAACAAGGGAAATGCCTTGAATGGCAGGACACTCACTGCTGCCGCTGTGGCTGATAGAGCCAGGCTTCAGCGAGCGGTCAAAAGCAGGAGGAACAGGTATGGGGGGGCTGACAGCAGAGTGCTGGTGCTGAGGGTTAGTGATGCTGGCTGGGGCGCTGGGAGTCAGTGCTGGGGGGCCTATGATACCAGGGAGAAGTGGTGTGTTGGGGCCGGGGGTCACGGGGGTCACTGGTGTGGCAAACTCCAACAGGACTTTGTGTCGCTCTTTCTCCAGGTCCTGGCGGCGGATCATCTCTTCAAAGGCACTGAACTGCTCCTGCTCTCTCTGCCTGCGCAGCATGTCGGCTACACGCACCCGCTCAGCATCCAGTGCTCGCTGCCTCGACTGCTCCTGTTCCAGAGCCTCCTCCTCTGCTTTCTGACACATTCAAGACACATCAGCATGAAACTTTCTAAATAAAAACAAGTTTAAAAAAAAAAAAAAAGAAAAAGAAAATGCACAACATCGTGGTTATTTTTAAACGGAACATATTATGTAAAATACATTTTTTTGAGCTTTTAACCATGTTAAAACGTTTTAGTTTTTTTCTTACAATAGCTTACTGTATTATACCCCATTAGCGGCGTGAGTGCTCAGAAAATTCTTGTTTTCACCTGCATCCTATCCCTGTCCATTGCTCAGTACTTACTTATGATTATTTGTTGAAATGAAAATCTGCTGCTTGCTACTATGAAATGTATTAGTTCAGTATCAGTTTTGCAGTTTTTAACAGGAATTCAATGGACCTGTTTTCATTATTAAGCTGTATTAGATCAAAATTACAGTTTACAATGAACAAAATGTAAAATAAATGATAGGCCACAATAAGGACAGTCTAAAGCCATGCTGTGGAACATTCCAGGCAAAGCAAAAGCATCTACATGGAGGTGGTGGACAGTGCACCAGAGGTTAGATAAAGCACCTAAGTCCTGGTAAATTCTTAAAACAATTATCTGAATTGTATTTAATTGTGATTGTGACAGTACATTACCTTTTTTAGTAGATAATTTGAATATTCTAGTTCAAATCTTTTCAAAAGTGCTTTTTTCAGGATCTCTGCTTGGGGAAATGCTATATCCTTCAGTTTCTGCAGAAAAAGATAACATTAAATAATGAGTTTGACCCTGTTTATTATTAAAAAAATGATATCTTTGAATGAGCACCTTGAGTGTATCCTTCTTCTCTGGAATGTTGGCAGTTTTGTACTCCCGATGCTTGGGAAGTTTCTCGATGAACAATCTGTGATGTGAAAGAAATATGTTCACATCAGTTATTATAGAATATACAATATGTATATTACTGGTAAAGGGCCTTTTCGTGACACTGTTGGACTAGTTCTGACTGCTGATCTTTGCTGACAATCCCATTATATTCCTATAAGGAATTAGCAGAGTACTGCTATAATAATCCAATATTGAAACACTGCACAGCAAACAACAACATTATGTGCAATATGTATGAGCCTTTAGAAAAGAGTTGTTTCTGTCTTGAAGCTTATGCTCACCCAAATAAAAAAAATAGAAAGTACATAACTTAATTCATTTTGTAAGCAGATTACTTTAGATTGTAGGGCTAATTTAACAATAATAGTTCAATTAGATGTAGGTTAGAATTAGCTTTGAAATAAAAAAGCACCCTTTATAAACATAAAACTGTCTTCCAATGAAGTATTGACATTATCCAGTAGTAGCTAATTTAACTATTGATTTATAATAACAAATACTCGGCTAATTCCCAAAGAAATATAGTGCTATGGTCTGCAAAGACCCATCTCTTAAGTAAAAATGGCCACCTTCTACAATTAGATAGTGTTATAAACTTTATAAGGGGATTTACTGTTTATTCAAGAAAATGTGTGGCTGCAGAAACCTGTGTCAGGTGAAGACAACCTAGTGGTGAAGATGAGTGATCTTTATTCTAGAAGATAATAGGCCAAGTAGTTGGCAGAGTTCTTACGTGATGTACTTGTTGTAGAGGATGAAGGCATGCTCGATGTTGCCTTCTTCTGTGTACACATGGGCCATGCGGATCAGCTCCATGCCAGAGCGGAAATATCGTCGAGGAGGAACGTCATCACTGACGTCCACAGTGCTGCCTTTTTTAGTCAGAGCTCGAACACGCTCCTCTGGAGTCAGGCTTACATCTGAGGGGTCTCCCATTTCCAGCAGATCAGCCTGGAGCACAATAAGACAATTTAAAGCACACACTGTGACACTGTCATATTAGTGTCACTGAAATATTAGTGTTACTGATTGCTAGGTCACAATTATTGACATACACAGAGAAAATCCTTTTACAATTAAGAACACATTAACTTAGCAAGTGTCGCTTTTACAATAGTTAAGATCATCATTAAATATTGTGTCATCAATTTTTTTTTCATATAAATGTTACCACTGCAATTGATACTCTGCAATGACATTATGTTGAGGGTGTTGTAGTTTCAGCTAAGACAGTTCTTTCTGGTCAAACTGTGTTAAAACAAACCTCAGATTAAAGTCTAACAGAGCTTCAGACAGAGCAGTGCCTACAATACCATTACCCACTCAGGGAATGTTGATGACATCGGATCAAGTATCAATAGTGCTTGTCGTAAAATCATAATCCCATCTGATCATGATATGATCTGAATACAAACCTAGCTGACCTGACCATCTTCAATCGTTAAGCCTGATCAAGTGGCTCCTGGATACATTTAGGTCATTCACATTGCTCCCAACAAGAACACTCATCACTTCTGCACAGGGTGACCAGAAGTCCCTATTTACCTGAGATAGTCACACTTTTAAACCCTGTGTCACCTGCCTCGAGTAGAATTATCCTAAACATTGATCTGTCGCAGTTTTATACAAGAAATGTACCAGGTGTCCCTATTTTTGACAAATTTCATACCCTCAAACAGTATGAAATTGGTCAAAACACAGAAAAAATGCTTACCAGAACACAAAGAAAATGTTCTCAGCTGCACTGACTGAAGTCTCTCACATGATATACTGACTCACAAGTTGTGAACAAGTCATGAATGGAATGGAATAAACTGAATGGGATTTCCTTAATTACACACTCTTTTCACAATTTTATTATTACCAACCACTCCAAAACGGAGTTGTCCCAGTTTTTGATTTTGAAAATCTGGTCACCCTACTTCTGCAGTTCCACTGTAGTCCAGTGACTCAGAGATAGGCCTGTCACACTAAATTAAATACATTTTCTGTTTGTATTAGTGGTAGTTGAAGTGCATTTTTGGCTCATTATAGAATCATTGATACTAGCAAGTGAAGTTGTTTTGTTATCCTGACAAGCCCAGAGATGTATGCAACTAGTTACTTATAATTAAAGATGCATCATATAACTTTTATTTTTGTAGTGTATGACTTGCTTGTTTCCATGGAGATGTAATCGTTTTGCGTGGAATGTTCCACAGTATGCCATTAAACATACAAGCTTGCATTTCTTCATTCAATAACAGATGTTTTAATTGTCTAAAATACCATGACAAACTTGCATTCATGTTGCGAATTGCCTCAGCTCTACATACATCTGTACGATAGACTGGAGTTACCAGCTTCACTTCACGGAGATAAAAAAAAAAAAAAAAAAATTTGCCATAATGTGGAACATTCCAGGCATAGCAATGAAATCACCATGGAGATAAACAGGTGAGACCCACTCCAGTCTCCAGCACAATAGTTACATAGATCATCTTACAGTAGCTTATTTCACTTCTAGGACTTGTGATAACTTCAGATGCGACCGTTTGTTCTAAGAAAATAGCATCCAACAATATAAAAGTAACGTAAAAATGAATTCAATTAAAGGGGGGCATCCGCGATTATCTTGAGTTACACGTTACATGATTCTCTCTGCTAACGTAGCTAGCGTTAATTCAGACTGTCTGCCTTTATGGTGTTGTTTTAGAGCCTCTATATACATTATTTTGTAACTGTATGTTAGCGGCAGTCCTTACCGGGGACAGATTTACTCTAGACCTTCAGTTGATGTACAAAAAACTACTTCAAAATACGCCCAAATAGCGCTACATGATCGGTTTACATGGTTTACTTCCGCAATCAACACACTTCCCGTTGAGACACTGCGCATGCGCAGATTTGGAACGAAAGAACAGCAAAAAAAAATGTTTTACGCTGAAATCTTTAAGCAGACACCAGGAGCCACAACTTGCATCGAATTAGTATTTTGATATATTTGCGGTTATTTAACTAAATTAGTTATTTTCACTTACTGACTATAGTAGTAATCCATGTGGCGTTCAAGGACACGTTGGCACGGCTGGACTTAGTTGCACATACACACTTTTTTTTTTCTTTTTTTTAAGGCAAGAATGCAAACCAGAATGAACAAAACCAAACTTTGAAAACACATATTGGGATTTGAATTTTAAGTCCTGCTGAAAATCTATATAGTTATTTGGATGTACCCCCAAAAAATCTGTGAAAGCAGAGTGCGACAGCCTTGTCCATTGTTCATGAGAAACAGGGAGACAGTGGCTCAGTGGTTAGAGCACATGTCTCCCAGCCAACCCCAAATTTTATTACGTGAACTAGACAATAAATCAGTAAATAAATAGAGAGAGAGAGAGTCAAAAGAACAACACAAATTCTAAAGAGTGAGAGGGTATTGAACTGTAATGTTTTACTAAACTTATATCCTGAAGCTCTGTGATACTTTACTCCTGCCAATATACTTAAAATGGTTCACTTCTTATTAAAATACTAAATACTAAAAAAAAAACATACAAAATTTTCCTTGAGTGCATTTCATAAACAATCCCTTTTCCTGCAAAATACGCTAAAAGCACAATTCCTCACCACATAAATGCATCATATGGCATGATGAGAATATAACCAAACTGAATAAATTATTATTTCAACAAAAAATGCTAAAAAAAAATTATTAATTTTTTGATTTTGTGGTTTTCTGGTGTAAGCAACCACACCAAATTTCTTCTGCTTGTTTATTCTCTGAACACAAGAGCTACTGTAGACCATAACCCACGCCAAAACAAGAGCAAAACCACAGCAGTCTCAACTCCTGGAGCCAGTCTCATAACTCCTGCATTTGATGAATAAAACCTTCACATCAACTTACTGACAAAGCAACCAAGTGTCACATACCAAAGCAGTTACATTAATAACGACACATAAACAGATGTCAACTCTGAACTAAACAAAATATCAGATCATTACAATATCTTTATAAGCAGGGGCAAGTCCAGACCAAACTGAGTGAGAATATATTTGAGTTTCAAAAGGGTGTGAAGTCTATACTGTTCTGTGAAGTGTCATTATTTATCCTGCCTTAAATGAAGGTGCAAACCTGTATAAATGAGGTTGCAATGCACACTTTTGCACCTCGGTAGACCCGAACTTGTTTAGAAGACATCTTGAATGTCCTATAATAATCAATTTAATTATATAAGAAAAATCATCCCTAATAGGTTGAAGGAACTGCTGATGGCACACAAAAAGGCAGATATACCAGCAATTACTGACCCAATAACACGCTATGGAATTAACTTCAATAGAGGTAAATGCTCCAATAAACATATTAGAAACTGTACAATCTACCAATGCAGCTGTACTAATTTGTAAAACCTAATGAAATTCCTGTTTTTCCAGCATTAATTGGTCCACAATTTGGTTAATACTTCCAAACTTCCAATACTGTGTCAATAACCAAATCTTAGAAAACCCCTGGAAAATCACTCACCCAACTTACCCTTAAAGCTGATCATCTCCAAATGTACAGACCTCGTAACAGAATGCAACTTCTGTAATGACAACGAAGAAACAATAATTTATCTTTTTTATTAGTTCAGATACTCAAAACAAATATGGGTTAAATAGAAACACTTCTTTCAAAAAAAAAAAAAAAAAAAACAATCTTCATTGTTGTAATATAATCACTTATTTCTCACACAAGCTCCCAAAACTGCAGTACTGTTAATTTATTTATACCAAAGCCACAAAGCCAAATTCAGATAAAGTAAACATCTATTTAAACTACTATTAATTTAATTAAATAACTTCTATACCTTAAAAAATACAGTAAAAAAAGACTAAAACCCAAAATACTGAGATATTTGGTTTAAACAAATTATAATTTACATGTAGTATTTTCTTTTTTCTTGTTTTTCTTCCATGTATGTAAAATATCTTCTATTGTTTTGAGTTATTATATATAGTTTGTTTATACTTGCCTCAAATACTTAATCATTCTGAACATCCTCTTTTATTTCAAGTTGCTGTTAATTTACATGTATGTGTTTTATGATGTGTAATAATGAGAAAGTGTATTTTTGAATGCGACACAGCTCAGACAGCATGGAGCTGTATGGAAGAGAGGCTGAAAAGTAAAATATCTGTTTAGCCAGAGGCAGGGGCCCTTGGAACACGTCCAGATGCCTCTCTGTACCCAAGACAAAGTTCTGGTATTTGGAAGAAAGAAAATAAATTAGAAGAATGCAGTTTGAAACTTTCCAGGTAACCATTAGAGAAGGTTACAACTTTCACATTTCTTGGAGTTTGGTTTGACCAGGGGTTAACTTATAAAGAACATATTTGAAAAACAGTTCAAATTTTCAGTTCAGTACATTTTTGTAAAGCCCAAAATCACATCAGCAGTTGCCTCTGAACAAGCTTTAGTTTAACCAACAAAAAGTTAGAAAATCCAACAGTGAAACAGACATTGGTCAGTAAGAGACAGATTAACCAACATTCATAGAAAACAATCAAATTGAAAACTTGGAACATCCCTTGTTGTCATAATGAGGGTGTGAGGCGGACCAAAAGATGCGGGACTCGGGGCAAGTTTTACAGTGTTTATTGACAGACACAAGACAAGTGACGTGAGGACATATGAGGAGCTATGGGTGCAGGTCAGGGGGGAAATTCCAGATTGCACCGTGCAGGAATCAACGAGAAACAGGAAACAAAAGCCGGTACGGGAGACAGTGTCGGAGATTGCACATGGGGGAGTCCAGGACACAGTGCAGGGAGGCAGGGTGCTGAGACCGGAACAACAAGCAGGTACCGGGAACAGGGTCGGAGACGGGGAGGACAGTGCGAACAGGGACTGAACCGGACCAGCAGGACAACAGACAGGACACGGAAACAAGCAGGTGACATGCAGTGAGTCGAGCAGACGATTTGGCCCAGAGTGCTGGGTCCTGGCTCCTCTTATTCAGTTCAGGTGGTGTTGATTGCACTGATGGAGTCCAGGTGCACGTAGGAGGAGCCAGGACTCCTCCCAGCTCCAGGCTTCGACAGGTGAGGCAGGGGCAGGGCACACACATGAGGAAGGAGCAGGCAGGGATCATGACACTTGTTCTTGGACCCTTATTCTTGGCAAGGAAAAAAAGCAAAAAAAAAACCCAACCAGTGGGAAAAAGAGAAACCTCGAGGGGAATGTTATTTGCCAATAAAGTTCAAATCTCAGTTTACCACACTCCCCCCAGCATAGCTGCTCCTAAAGCAGGTTAGTTCAAACTGGGGTTTTTATTCCTACTCCTAACTGGCCTGGCCATAAGCTATTTTAAAGAGAATCATCTTAAGCCTGGAGAACTTTAAATTTAAATCTAAACTTGACAGGAAGCCAGTGAAGGGACTCCAGCACTGGGGTGATGTGCTCTCTTATTTTAATTCCTGTTCAGAGCCTGGCTGCTGCGTTTTGAACCAGTTTAAAGCTTTGTCTTTTAGGGCACGCAGCTAATAGGGAATTATAGTAATCTAGCCTGGATGTAACAAAAGCATGGATAAATTTTCAGTGTCACTTTCTAGGCAAGATATTTCTGATTTTAGTGCTGTGAATGAGAGTTCTCATTCACAGGCCATTCTCAGTAGCTAATAACAAGTCATTTTTTACTTTAAGTAGTGCAGTTTCTGTGCTATGGTGAGCTCGAATGCTGATTGAAAAACGTCTATGTAACCACAACTCTTTAAAGGATTTTTGAGACAAAGGGAAGATTAGAGATGGGTCTATTGACCTATTGAAAGTTGCTGTGGGTGCTGCCATCATCATTCAGGTTGTATTATTTTGCATGGGGCTGCCGATCTCGACAGCAAATGAGTTTTATTCCAGACTACAGGAGTGTTTCAAAGCCTCCCACAGAATCAGTGCACTGTTGACTTGTTGGTCACATGCACATAGTACATTTTACACAAATTAACCTACTTAATATCATATTTCGGTGCCAAAACTTTTCTCAAATTCTCCATTGAAATGAATGGGATTCACACTTAAGCAGAAGTGCCACCACAAAGAAAGTGTAGTTTAGTAGCATTTAGTCAGGGTAGCAATGGGACAGTCTGAGGATTGGAGTGTAGGTAATGAAGATGCTCTGAGAAAGTGGCAGGAGAAATGGGATGCTGAGACAAAAGGGAGGTGCTATCACAGTGTACAGAAGAATGTCAGAAAGGACAGATTAGTGTGGGGAAGGAACCATAGAGAACAGATTATTCTCACTAGGCTCAGGCCTCAGCTGCTTAGGGCCCTAAGACCACCAGAAGGCCCCTAAGAGTTATACTAGAAACAGAGCTGGGGTGTTTACAGCAGCCTAAATATCTCTCTATAAAGATAAAATTTGTTTTTTATATATATAGTAGATAAATATCTCATGCGTACATTTGTTTTATCTATGTGTTTACACGCTGAGGCTGCTGAGGTACATGTGAATGGCAGTTTTACAAGTGAGATTAAAACATTTCAGCCTTTTGCCCATATCAATAGAAACACAATTGGACAAGGTGATGAGAGCAATTGTCATAATGCTGTCAAATGCGAGTCACTAATAGCTGAGTCCAGGTACATCCACTGTCAAGGGGCTCACAGACATATTCTGCTTAGGGCCCCCTGAAAGATTACTGGAGTGCAGGGAATATGCTGAAACTGGGATATAGAACTATTAAACCTCAGTCTACTATCACTGTCTTTGAGAAGTGGAGAACTATTAAATCCAGGGAAATTGCTACTGTAGTGCTGGGCTTTGTGACTCTCACTGGGCTCCACCGAAAACCTAACCTTACCTTATGTATATGGTGTAATTCTTGAGATGATCGGAGGGGGGCGACAATACGCCGCTACACTTTTAGTCTGTCGGAAATCAAGAAGAAGAAGACGAAGTAGCAGAAGAAGAAGAAGAAGCAGAAGACCGCTCGGGCAGCTCCGTGTCTGTCTGTGCTCTGCTGTCCTCCCTGTACCTCGGGGTCATATATGTCCACCCTCCCTCCATCTTCCTGCGGGCCGAGACAAAGAGGAGCCTCGCAGACGGCCGCCGCGGACCGGGGCATCTCCGGGTAAGCTAACTGGAGCTAAGAGCTAATGCCGAAGGAATGCTACAAGGTGTCAGGCTGCTGTAATGGCTCTAGCCCATCGTAGGTGAATGCCACGGGTACATCCGCTTTTATCGTGGACGTCCCAGTGAAGGTGTTTTGTGAAGCAGCTCCAGGGTGAAGTGTGAGAGGAGAATGAGAGGAGAGGAGGAGGACTGAAAGCACAGGATGAGCCCCGCTGTGAGGATGCTGCTCTCACCTGGATGCAATAGTCTAGTAGTCGATGTCGTGGCATTAACATTTAAAAGCTTTAAGCCATGTTGTTACCTCCTGAAAACATACCTGGAGTAGTGTTTTGTTTCATTCACACGTTTGTAACGCTTGACCTCAACATTTTGTACCTGATCTACTTATTCGTTGAAACAAAATTGTGCTTCATTTAAATTAAGGTCAAATAAACTTGTTAAAATGTATGGACAGGCCTATGAAATATTTCTACATTGAAATCACCATAACACTCAGCCACAATGACTAAATGAGTAGAGAGAGAGAGTGGGGATGTAGTCGTACCTTTTCCTTTTTGTAGGCCAGAGGTGCCCAAACTTTTTTTTATCGAGGGCTCAAATCATTCAAAGCAGTGGGCCACAGACCGGTGATCAATGCAGTGTGGTGCTTTACGCACAGCTTTGACAGAGCCGCTGTGTATTAATAAGACTTGTAACACATTTATTTTAGGTCTGTATCACAATGCAATGTGGTGTTTGAGGATTTAGTGGTAGAAATCGTTTAATTTGCTGTTAAAAGTACTGCTTATGATCAATTGGGCCGGTTCAGCAGGAGGCCTGAGGCCCAAAAAAACTGGTCTGAGGGTCACAGTTGGTCCCCAGGCCATAGTTTGGACACCCCTGCTGTAAGCCCATCTCTGGAACCAAAAACAAACAGAACTTAAAATATACTTATTCTACATTATACTGAAGTCATCCAGTATTTGTAGAGTAAAAAAAAAAATAATATCTCTAAATATGTGTTATATTATAGATTCATATTCTTTAGTCACCCTTTGCTTTGACTGCTCTACAAACTCTTGGCTTTCTCAATGAGCTTCATGATGAGTCACCTTAAATTGTTTTCATTCCACAGGTTGGACTTGTCATGGTTCATTAGTGGGATGCCGTGAGTGTAAAGCTGTGATCAAAGCAAGAAAATGTCAAATATTTCTGATGACAACTTTGGAATCAACATTTGATTTTTATAAATAGATTTTATAGAATGACTGAAACGTCTTTAGTCCTGGCTGCTGTCATCTGATAGAAGAGCCATTGTGACAAAATACTGTTAGACTTTTTTACTGCTTCCAAAAGTTTGATTTTTAGAGCTGGTGTTCTTGACTTTATAAAGAACAGTTGCAAACAGCATTTGAATTATTGTAGTGCCACAACACTCAGTTACACATTCATAGGCTTGCATTTACTTGAGGATATGGGCCTAAATCTCCAAGTATACACCAACCAACAGCACTTTGAGTCGGATGCAATTTGTTATTTTAAGGGGTTTTAAAGGATTCCTTCTCTGCCTTCAACTGGCACCAGTGTTGGGCAGTTACTTTGGTTACTTTGAAATTGTAATTGTTGCCGTGCTAAAAATGTAATGTTATATAAAGGTGTACTTTATGTTGGGTTGGGTTTGGGTTTAGCCCCGAGGTTGCTCTTTGATCCCATGCATAACGAAGTTACAGAATGGTGGAGTGGCGCACAATGGAATATTTTGATTAACTAGACGGAAATTGTGGAGCAGAAGACAGCTTAGTTTACCCGTTTTTTTTTTAGGCTAACTTACAGTCAGTGGGAAAGACAGAACTTTGACAGTGATGCTCATAGCATCGCGCATGAAGTGAGCACTTGTTTGACAAACTGCCACATCTGCCAATGTGACAACACTGAAGTTGTCTGTCCAACTTTCCTGTAAACTAAAAAAATACTTTACGAGCAGCTTAGTTTTTTAACCTAATAATTTGTTATTTGTTATATTTTGAAGATTTTCAGACAAGGTCTGAAAAGCTTGAAGTAGGGGACCAGGCAACTCCAGCTCTGACCTCTCTGGCCAAACCACTGGATGTGGACAGGCAGCCCTAAGTTTGATGGAATCATAAGGATTGAGGAGGGGCTATAAATTGTATCAAAATTATAAGGATGGGTGATTGGGGCATTTGACATTGACAGAATCAAAGTGGAAAATGTCCTGTGTGTCCTTTTGCCCTCTGGACTGCTCGAGCGACTCATGCAAAGATCCCTTGCAAAGATGGCTCATTCATGACAGTTTGGTTTGTTAACATCTACAAAGCTGTAGGTGCCTTGTCAGCCGAACATGAGCAGTTTGTGATTACAATGCGCTCTATGAGAAAAATCCTTTCTGGGCAGGTGGGATTTATTCATTGTAGTACCAGCGGGTGGTCACTAATCCAACTCAAGACAGCTCTAAGCAGCAGAACCCTATACAGTTATTTTAATAGATCCATGCATGAGCTTCCTGACACTTTCTGTACCACTTTATTCTAAAGATTTGACATATATTTTTTTACCTTTACTTGGATGAACCACACAGGATAACATGCTGGGCTCCACACAGACACACATACATGCGCTCAGCATATGTGGCCAACTATGGCCAAAAGTACTTGCGGTAATTGAAAAACTGGTTAATCATCCCTAAATACTAGTTGTGATCTTCTAGAGCCCTGCCCATGACGTAAAGATAAACTAAATGACACGTGACCAGTGGATCATAACCAGAGGCAACCAGATATTAGTGCCAAGACTAACCCTAGACCGCTTAAGACATGGCAAGTCATGACATAGCACTTTGTAAGTGTGCCGCAGATTAAGGTAACCTCTAGAGCGGGCTGTGACTGACACTCAATTACCAACCTAAACATAGTCATAGGGATGGGACAAGATCTCATCGAACAAGATCTTGCAAAACAAAATGATCACAAGATTGTGTGCACATGAAAAAAATTATCTTGTTTTTTTGTTTTGTTTTTTTTTTCTCATTTGGACTGGACAAAAAGAGGTTGTGGTGGTAAGTTACATTTTTTTGAGAAACTATGTAGATCCAAAAAGCTACAATCACAGCAAAAATATTAAATAAAGTAAGTCAAACCTGATTTACAAAAATTGTGAACTGAATCACACAATTGATGTATTATAAACTATCTCAAACTCTTGAGATTGGGTCCACACTTCTTGTGTCTTGTCTCGTCTTGTGGAAATGGTGTCTCGTCCCACCCCTAATAGTCAGGCCTAAACCAGATGGAACCATTGTCAGCACTGGCAATTGTCAGCCATTCATTTGAGAGATGATCCCCCAACTCAAAATTTTAAGCAGAATCATTCTTGACCTACAGCAAGCAACAATGTGAGGATCTAATTTGTAACATCAAACAATAATGCAGTGTAATATTGGTGAAAATATATATTTTGAATCAAGCATTTGTTACAAACCAACAACATATTAGATGTCAAAACACATCCAATATTCTATGACATGTTTGTGTATGGTGAAGCCAATCCTCATATAAAAATATATAACATGTTTATTTCATGATAAGATAAGATAAGATATGCCTTTATTAGTCCCACAGTGGGGAAATTCCAGCATTGCACCGCACACATAGAGAACAGAAGGAAATAAAGTAAAACAAGATAATAGATAAATAACAAGATAATAGATAAATAGAAATAATTTAAGAAATAGATTCAAGGATAACTCTAATATACACACATATATATATATATATACATATAAATATACATCTCCGTAAAGTGACTTGTGAAGTGAGTATAGTTAAGTAATTTATCTGGTCTCCTCACCAGTCGCATGTAAAAGAGGAGCTTTAGTGTCACGATGTTTACCCGAACCACACAAGCTCTGAAAGTTGGTTAGCTTTAGTTCAGATGCCACTTGAGATCTAAAATAAAACGCCAAGAGGTTTACAAAGTCAACATGGACTTTGGCTTAGGCCTCACATTATGCAGTCATTGAGTTGTTACCAGCCAACACCCTCCTTCTTATTCACAATTAACAATATTTGAGAGGGGAGCTAATTAGAGGCATTACCCTGTTTTAAGCTCTGTTACTCAAGTTATGGGATGGGTGATATATCGGTTCTAATATCAGTATCGGCCGATATCAGAGGATTTTCGCACATTTCGGTAGTCAGTCAAATTTAAGTAAGATTTATTCATTGTTCTCAGTGCATCAGATTTACCTTTTTGAACAGACTAATAAAAAAATATGGAAATGGAAGGAAGCAAGTTGGCTAAAAAATTTAGCTATATGTTTACACAAACGTATAAGTCATTCTTTTATATCCCAGATAAATACATTTGTTATTACTTTTATAAAAGTGAAAAGGTAATCTGTGATCTTAAAATAAATTTGTTAACCTTGCTATGGATTTCTATATCAGTACAGCAGCAAACCAAATATGGGATATTGGTATCAGACCATCCCTAGAATGGCACTCAGAAAGACCACGCCTTACCCTCACAGCGTGCTTAGACGGTCTAATGATGGGAAGTGTCATGTGATTATAGTGTACACTCAAAACATCTGTCAGTGACCACGAGGAATCTATAATTACGACTTTTGTTCCTTAGGTCATTGGCCGGTGGGCAGTCACAGGTGGTCTAAAGTTCCCCGGGACAGGTACGAGATAGTGAGACCTTCTCACGGGCAGAGGAACAAGCAGCTCTGTGGACTAAGGTAATGTATGGATTTGATCTTATTTCGGAATTTCTGTTTTTGTGATTACAACTGAATTTGAAATATATTTGTTATGATTATGCAAAATAAGTTATTTCAAGAATATTTCAAATTGCAATTATTGCTAAATTGATAGCTATAGATATAAACAGATGCATAAAGGTTTATAATAAAGAAAAATAATATATATATTTTTAACAGTGCAATATTTAACTTTTCTAGTCGAGGGTATGCCACCTGCTTGTCTTTGTCTTGGAGATATTATTACTCTGCTGGGATTGTTCCACAGTTTGGCATTAAGTGTATATATTTTGCATTTAATTACAGGTCTGTTTTTGTTGCTTACTGTGAGTAAGGTTTGCTTCCCCACAGGTCTGATTTGTAACTTGTCCTGGTGGTGCAACTTGCTTGCCTCCTTGGAGACTTACAAGTGTAATGCCATACTGTGGAATGTCCCAAGTATTCTTATAAAAAGTGATATGTACTTTGTAGTAATTTGAAGTGAATAAATATTCCTTCACTCACTAGTTGGTCTAGTTTAGGGGTCAGAAACCTGTGGCTCCAGAGCTGCATGTGGCTCCTTCATCCTTATACTATATTCATCCTCTACGTGGCTTAGGAAAGTAAGTTAGAAATTATATCCATATAATTGAAGTCTGTTTTATTTGTGTTAGTTCTTTTTTTGAATTGTGGTTCTAAATTTGAAGATTGTTGTGAGATTGAAATATAAAAATTTTATTATATTTAATTATTTTTTGTCACTCAAAATAAGCATCACAGTTGTGGAAGCCTTTGCTGAAAACTATCCAATGAGAGAGAAGAGTGAAAATAAAGCTGTTTCCTCTGATCTGAGAGGAAAAAATCTATTCAAGAAGTGGATGAAGTCTCCAAATTCAACCATATATATGCAAGTTTTGTGGCCGCTCAGGAAATGGTCATAATGAAATAATGAATCGGAGAATAATGATAATGATAATAATAATAATAGGTAATAAATAATTGTAATAATTATTATTAATAACAACTACCACTATTACTACTACGACTACTATCAGCAGTAATTTATATAGTATATAATAGGGTAAATAATAATAATAATAATAATAATAATAATAATAATAATAATAAATAATAATAATAATAATAATAAATAAAATAAAATATATAATAATAATAAAAATATTCAAAAGGTGAGTGTGACTAACTGAAAAACAGTTGCCCAATGCTAACTAATTTGTGACTGTAATGTTTTTTGAGAGGGACTGGTTTTAACTGTACAAAATCAGTTGCAATTCCAACTAAATCCATTCTTTTTGGTCAGATTATGTTAAAATAAAGCTCAGATTAAAGCCTAAGTCTCTGCACCTGATGTCATCAACATTCCCTGGGGGTATAATTCTGTAGACACTGTACAGGCGCTTTGGTGTGAGCTCAGCCTTCCCACAGCTACAGTAAATCTGACCTGGCTGCTATTATGTCACTGTGTCACGTAAGTGTCAGGGATCTCATTTATAAAGCGTTCATATGTACAAAAACCTGACTTTCGACTATAAGTTTGTGATCTATAAATGATAACTAAATGTAAAAACGAGCAATCCAGTCCAAAAAATCTGAATTTTACGCCTCAGGTCTGCCAGAGATGAGAGAATAACGAGATCTCCTCAGAGCTCAGATCTCCTTTCAGTTAAAATTTACTGCCCAGTGCCCATAGCTACTTAAAAAGACCTGTGTATCACATTTAATGCAGTTATCTCTTCATATTAAATAATGTTAATATAAAGCTTTGTGTGTATGTTCTAGGCAGCCAAACCAAAACAAAATATTAGCCTGAGCTGGAGATTCATGGCCAACAGTCAATACACTAAATAGTCCAAATATCGGCTCAATATATCAGTCTATCTCTAGTGAGCACTAAGAAGCCTACACCAGTGTTCATTATGTCCGCTCATAGACCTTATCAAAAGCGCTGTCTTTGCACCTGTGGGACAGGGGCAAATATCAGCATGAGTTTGTTCGTAGATGGACCTACTGTGAGATGTTGCATAAAGACAAACCTTTCGCAGTCACATTCCTCTGTTGGGCTTGTCATTGTTTTCTTATGAAATACACTTCACATTCTGGCTGAGCAGTTTTGCCTGAAAATAAAAATGAACAATGTTTTTATTTTTTTATTTGAATTTTGATGTTTTGTTTTTTTTAATAATACATTTTTTCACTCTACTAAAATATTCTGCAAACTACAGAAAATTGTAAAAAACTGAAAGATGTAAAAAGAAAAAAAAAGGGATCTATTCACATGCAAGCAAATAAATGGGAAGCTCCTTTTTAACTAAAAGCACCTAAAGAATGTGAAGTTACTTCAATGTTGAGAAGTGATGATATGTAACTCGTGAGATAAAACTAACCATAACAGTGTTGTGGTTACATTAATCTTTTAGCTGTGGGGGAAAAAGATGTGATTTACACTTTCACAAGATTTAATTTACATCACTGATTTCAAAGTCTGCTGTGGCCCTGTACCAAACTCTTCTGCTTTTTTATTCTGAGAGTTAAACACACACAAAGAGCACATCACTAAGGGTGCGCTCACACTAGCCCAATCGAATGGATCGCTCCTAAAGCTCGGTATGTGCAGATAAGAGGAAAGAGTGAACCAACTCTGCTCCAAAGCTGAATCGGCGCTCACCTTCAGTAAGGACTGTGGACAGAGACAGAAGTTTTGAAACCTCGTCTCCTGTTTGCCTCACTCCTCCACCCTGTTGTTTAATCCATAAACTCACAACAGGACTCATATCTACCTCACTCTTTAAGTGACATTTCATGCCACTGGACTTATTTTCTCTGCAAATGGCACTGCTGCTCGACATATAAACAAAGGTCACTGTGTGATGACGTCACCGGGCCGTGGGTCGGTTCAGTTGTGCAGGTGTGAGTGCGGGCTATAGAACATTGCATTTCCAATGCAAGAAAGAGGAGGAAATAAAATAGAATTTTTTTCCAAACAAATCGATTTGACCTTTAAAATTTGATTAACCAATTTTCTGCCCAGCCCTATTTTACGTGTGGGTGTTTAACGTCTAAACTATCACAACATCAAGCTGGACTCTGATTTAAGTAATTCATTCATCAATGATATAATATCCCATGAACGTGTTTCATTAAACCTGATTTATTATGTTAAATCAAGGGAAGGTGCATCACCTTCATCAGCCTCGCTCCAGATTGGCTCTTTCGTTGCTATAATACTCGCAGTCAGAATTCCGAATATGGAACTTGGCTCTAGCCTCGATGAGCTTCATTTGACTGGAGCCAAATGCTACGGGTGACGTCACACTGCCTTAGTCCACTTCTTTATACAGTCTATGTTCAGGATCATACTCATAGGATAAAAAAATGTCCCGTAGCCGTCTTTCAAAAAATAAAAACAAGTCATTCATGTCCTACGTGCTATGGTAAAATGCCACAATGAAGAGACAGGGCCTCAGCTCAGTTGTGCACTTTGTCAACTGAACAAAAGTTTGAGATATTTACCCAGAAAGTGTAAGGGACTGTTATAGTTTAATACTAACTACGCCAAATAAGCGCGTCTTCCTTAATATTATTTAATAAGAGGACAAATGTCAGATATCTTGCCTGAGATCCAGAATATACCCTTCAGTACTCTACTACAGTGTAGGCTGGTCACCAGTGAATCTCCCCGTTTTCAGAAGGACATGATTGACGGATGGATTAGCCAATCAGGGACATGTATGGCCTGCCTGAGCAAAGTACTAAACAGTTTCTCTGAGGTGAGAGAAGTTCGATTTTGTTTTTAAACAAAATCGAACAAAATTGAGCTGCTTAATTTCTCATTGAAAAAATTATAATCTGATTGCACAATCACATTTGGTGGGGCTGGAGATGTAACGGAGGATGTGGGGACCAGATTGATATCTCTTTGTATAATTTAAATACAGAAACATATAATTTTAGATATGCCAGACTATCAGATATGGGTGCTGGCAAAAAAAATCTATGTTCCCAGTTTCTTTCCTATATGAAATGCTCACTGTGCCCCTTGATTCTGCTTCCACAGTTGAGTGCTCTGGAGTAGAGGCCATGCTGATGTGTTCCTGTGGCAGTGGGCGCAGTATTGCCCTCTGGTGGACCGTGGCTGTAATGCTGTTGGGGGAGCTCCATGCAGACACCTCACAAACCCAGGTGCTCCAAGACCTGCTGACTCGCTATGGGGAGAACGGCACCATCTCAGTCCCTCAACTGCGTGCCCTACTGGCCCTACTGAGCCAAGGCCCAGAGCAGGATCCCACCCCGGCCACACAGGCACCGTCCAACAGCTCCAGGGTAAGCCTTCATTCACGAATACACGTCCCATCTCTAATACAGTGTTTTATTGTAAAGGGTGGGTAACAATACAGTTGTTAAGAATTCAGAACAGCCGATGGATGATAAGCTCTGCCGATATTTTGGGACTATTATACAGGGCTGGTTTTGTAGTATTTTCACGTCACTGTAAACAAGTTCTAAAAAGACTCAAGTTCATGTGACCTGATTTATGGAGTTTTGCTCCAGTTCAGTGTCAGATGAAAAATAAAAGTTGCCATTTATAGGAAGTATCGCTGAGTTCTAAAAAGGAATCCTTCCAAGTCATTAAAACAGAAAAGTTTGGTCCAAATTCCAGAAACAATTTATGCACAAGGAACACAGTTTGCACCTGTGTGTATTCCACCCACCACCAATCACTCAGTTACACACCATTTCATCCTTAGCAGTATGGTGATGTTTCTTGCCTAAAGACACAACAACAGAAGAGAAAGTATGTCTGTACCTTTCTTGTAGAATTCTGCTGGAAAGCTATCTGTATCAGGACTTTACAGATTTCATTTTCTCACTTCAGCTTGAATCAAAGGATATATTTTCTTAGAGGAAAATTCTTGGCTTGTAACTGTAACAACAAATGCTGTAAGCACAAGCCAACAGTGAACCCATTTGCCTCCAGGGAAATATTTGATATCCTCTTTTACCTTTAACACAAATTGTTCATCTAGCAAGAGATGCTTACATTCAGTCTTCAAATGTAAATGTCTGTTTAGTTCAACTGGGGCATGGTCAGTCAGAGCAATGACTCCTATTGTGCAATCCCCTGCAAAATTGACAGGGGTTGGAAAGTATATTCCCTCTCCAAAGAATGGAAGTCTTCAATTATCATGTATCACAAATCTGAATTTGACCATATGTCTGTCATTAGACACATAAAAAAAATATTGCTCTTTATGCTACCCACTATTGTTAACTTTGTGGATAATCAGGGTAATTTTTACTTGACGCTTAAACAACAATTGCAGTGCTGGGAAGCAACTGAATACATATGCACCGAAAATACGGATTCAGAAAATACACATTTACATCAGTTACTCTTTCATTTGTTGGTATTCATCCTGCTCTATTTTATTGAAACAAAGAAAACAATAGAGCTAGCCAGGATGCTAATTGGTGTGAAAGCACCTATTAAGAGCTGACTAAATATAATAAGTATGATTTGGGCACTGTGCACACTTGGTGTAGCTCAGTAGACCTAGCCTACAAACAGAAACTGTAAACAATAGGCTGTTTTCAGTTTTGGTGCAGTTAGCTTCTACCGTCAGATGGATATAAGGCAGTGTCCGCCAGTAATCTGACCAGAACTGAAGAAGCGTCTTGAATGAGCAGTGAAACGACTTCACTCCTACAACTTTTTGTCCAGTTGACAGATTTTGCTGTTGGCTTTTACTATAGAGCTGTTTATAATATTTGTTGCGGCTTTACAATATAATTTAAATGCATCTCAATGTAAATGTATTCCAAGTATTCAGAATACAGTACTCTGATTTGACCATGTATGCATTACCAAATGCATTTTAGTGCAGGTGTTCAGTGCTCTGTAATTAAATACATTTTCAAAGTATTTTTTCCGTCACTGCAATCTTGATACATTAAACTAACGATCAGCATAACTGAAAGGATGCACTACATTTGGACAATACTTCTGATAGTTGTTTTCTTCAGTGTCTGTCCACAGACACACTGGCTGTGTTTCAGATCAGTGAGCAGGCTCACCTGGATGAGCAGCATCTACAGGAGCTCTGCCCCACCATGCTGCAGCAGCTAGGAGCGGGCTCATGTAGGGCCTCAATGAGGAGGGGCCAAGCGGCGAGATCTCCCCCAGGCCCACAGATGCAGAAGGTGAGCCCACACTATTATCCTGCTCCAGTGCTCTGGTAATGGACCATATACCACATGTTGAATATTAAATGCATTGGAACTCTAGGCAATTAGTGGTTTTCAGATTCATACTTTCAGATGGATGCAGATTTTTCTATTGAATACATAGTATTCATATAAGAAGTGTAAATTCATAAATTTTGTACTTGAGCATTTCTATTAGTGACTATTTTGCTATTTTACTACAAAAGTCAGCATTTTATATTGACTATTTTTTGTTTTCTTCCCATCTGTATTAAATAGACATAGAATGTGATGTCATCCAAATGTGCAATAAGGGGTGCAAGACCCATCGTGTGTCGTGATCACTTGCAGACTAAAAAGTTCCATGAAAAATATAAAACTGATGCAACTATTGAAAAAAAAATGAAAAAAACAAACTATACACTTTTATTACAACAGTAATTGTGAGAAAATCTTTGTAATATTAGAGAGGAGAGTGCAGGCGTGATCAGTCATGAAGAGCTGGCTTTTGCTGTGGACTGGCCCATGCCTCCTGTGGTCTGACCTGCTCACTCTGTCCACAGTGTGGGGCTATGCTTTCCTGAGTGTGACAGTGATCAGCTTGTTCTCTCTCACTGGAGTGTGCCTGGCTCCCCTCATGAAGACGCGCTACATGCATGTTGTGCTAACCTTTTCCATCGCTCTTGCCATTGGCACATTGTTCTCCACTGCCGTGCTGCAGATGCTGCCTGAGGTTTGAACTGTCCACACACCTCACTCTTGCTCCAGAGAGAGTCAGGGCTCCTCTGTGCTGGCCTGTCACCACTACAGGCTCCCCAAAGGTCCAATTAAGTGGTGCTTCTGGTGGTGGAGTCTTCTACTACTTCTACTAATTGAATGGTTTATTTTTTTTACAGTGCCATTACGTCAGTGCTGTGTACTGCAAATGTTTTGACAAGTCAGTATTTCCCATTAAAGCTACCATCCATTAAAGCCTCTGTTACATTCTCACTTTTCACCACTAGATGCTATCTTAGTTCTGTTTGATAATGTGCCAGTTTTGGCCTCGCATAAGGACAGAGAGCATAGGTAAGCCTGAATAAAGGCCTGGTGAGGGGAAAAGGGCCAGGTGAAGGGAGGGAGGGATGGGTTTCACATCTGCTATCTACTGGTGAAAAAATGAAATACACTCACAGATGGTAGCTTTAAATCGGTGACCCCCCCAGTCCAATCTTCTCTTGGAGGAATGCTTGCCATTTTGCCACTGTTAACATATTGTCATCCATCTGATAGTTTTAGCTTTATAATACAGTCAGGCAGCTGCTGACCAGTTAATGCCAATTGTGCTGTTTTAATATAGTTTACCCTTTTAAATATCTTTTATTTGGCTAAATTAGGTATGTACAAAGACTTAGACTTTGGTAGTAAAGAGGCAAAATGTTCCGTCTATCTTCTTAAACTCCCTGTTTGTTGGACTAGATGTCAAACTCCTTCCTCATCAAGCCCTGGTGGTCAGATTTTGCAACAATAACTTTTAAATGTTATTCTCTGGGCTGTGATTTAAGCAAATATATTTTGTATTTGTACAGTATTAATCTGTCATGCTTCTATACATAACCCCTTGGGCAGTAGCAGTAGGAGTGTTAATTCCCTAATTGGGGCCTGAGCACGAATGTGCGAGGAGGGCGGGTCAGCGACTTGTCCTCCTATTGTAGTGCTCTATTGTATTTGTAAAATTTTGTCATAAAAAATGTAATCGAAGACAAATTAAACTTAGCATCAAAAAATAGGTCGCAGCAGGATTTGTAAGGAAAAAAAAAAAGATATTATGGCCCTTCCGTAAATCCTACATGAAGTCGGTCATATTGGATCAAACTCAGGATTGACAAAATCACTCATCATAATCTTTTGACAATAGTTTTCATCAAAAACACTTCAAACTTGGACAAAACATACAAGGTGATTTTTCAACAAAATGTAATTTTGTTGAAAAATGAAAAAAAAATTCTAGCTTTCATGAACATTGTCAAATTTGAATGGACCCAGTGAACCACGTGTGCACTTTTCTGAGCGGGACGTAATGACATGCAAATTAGGGCTCTCTATAGTGCCCCCATCAAATTTCATTAAAAAAAAAAATCATAAAAGCCAATCTATTTGTCATGGATTTGTGAAAGAATGCCCTTCATAATGGGGAACAATATGAAAAAGTCCCATCATTCTAACTTTTATTGTTTAGGCGTAAAAAATGGAAGGAAAAAAAAAAAAGATTCCGCCAACTAAATTGTGAGAGAAAGAAAAAAAATATGCTCAAAACTCTTCAAAATCAGCACAAAATTGAAGATCGACTAAAATTTAAGTTGCATAATGTCACCAAGAATCTATGTTGCAGGATAGCTTCCCTCTGGAAAATGAAAATACATTATGAGATAGGAAGGGGTGAAGCCTATTTTTTCTTTGTGGCCACATAAAACTTGGCAGGTACATAGAGTACCTCGAGGTAGACAAAGTATATTATGGCTCCACCCTAAACCATACAGGACGTCAGGCATTTTGGGTCAAACCTTGAGACGTCCAAAATCTAGACCTCGTACATTAACAAACTTGTCTTACGGTTTTGATCCGATGGACTCCAAACTGAGGCAGCATCATCAGGACATATCTAAATTCTTTTAACAACCTTTGACCCCAGATAAGTCTCAGGGTGCGGTTATGATGAGCTCTTAACAAAGCGGACATTTTGAAAGCATAAAATTCCTGTAACTCTTGCAAATTTGTCAGATCTGGACAAACCCAATGTAGTGTTTGTGTATAAAGATGTGTGAATTAAACTTGTAAATGTAGTATGTCGTAGACAAATGAAATTTGGTACAGACAGCCTTTGTGATATTCTGAACAAAAAATTCTAAATATCAGATACATTTTCAATCTTGGACCAATACCGATATCTAGTTAAATCCTCTTATATCACTGATATCATCGATAAGCAATATGTCATCCCTAATATTTTGAGTGATTCATGCAGTTTGAGTAATCGTTATGTTCCGCATTCAAGATGACATTGCCATGAAAAAATCTGTTTTCCCCAAACAGCTTTCTTATGTGGAAGTGCAGCAAAAACTGTGATGACTTTTTTAACTTTAGAGGTAAACAAATGATTATACACAGTTGGCTGAAACAAGAATCTTATTTTTGCAAGGAAAAGTCTTCTATGATTTCTGTCTGTCTCACTCCACATTTCAAATTTCTCACTTGTGATTAAGATGGTGGAGATGTGCTAACGCTGTCTGCTCTGTGTCTAATCAGTGTGGGGCTATGGGATCCTGTGTGTGACCCTCATCTCTTTGTGCTCGCTGGTGGGGGCCAGCGTGGTGCCTTTCATGAAGAAAACCTTTTACAAACGCCTGCTGCTCTACTTTATCGCCCTGGCTATTGGCACACTCTACTCCAACGCCCTGTTTCAGCTCATCCCAGAGGTAGTGTGCCTGCCTGGGCCTCTCTCTCCCCTTACACCATTGTAGGACCTCGCTGTAAGACTATAAACTGACAAAAAGTTAGGTCCTGTTAGAGATGGTCTGATATGGATTTTTTTGAACTGAGGTTTGTCTTGCTGTGGTGGCCAATAACTGATGTTTCCCAATTCTGATATTAAGCAGTTTTATACTGCATAGGAAGGACAAAATTTATGTAGGCTTGTATTGAAGTTTACAAATCAACCTCTTGCTTTAGCAAAAATAATAATGTATTTATCTGGGATAGATTCATATTTCCATTTATTAGTCTGTTCAAAAACACAAATCTGATGCAAAGGGAAAACTGGGATAACACATGGCCTGAGAGGCCTAGGACCTTGTTGTTGTGGGTGAGATACAGCCACTCATTCATCGGGCTGCCATGCTTAAAAATAGAATTTAATATGTTCTATGAGTAAAGAAATGTTAGCCCCATATTACACTTAATATTTGAAATGCATTGTAAGGAATTTTAATTGTAGATCAAAATGTCACAACACACTTCTTTCCCTCATGCTTTTTGTGCTTTACATAAACAAATGCATATGGATGTATGAGTGATAGTGTTTCTCTGTCCAGGCCTTTGGTTTTGACCCGATGGTGGACTTCTATGTGTCTAAGTCAGCCGTGGTGTTTGCAGGCTTCTACCTGTTCTTTTTCACTGAGAAGGTTTTGAAAGTGCTGCTCAAACCCAAAGCTGGGGTGAGTCCACCATTTATACTTCCATGTTGTTGAATCATTTGGGGGTACCTTTTATGAAGTTAAGCTCAATAAAGCTGATTTCTTCTAGTGTAGTGTAAAAATGTCAGGAGACATTTAATGCCATTGTTTAAATATGTCACCACAATCTGAGGCCTGATATTTGAGGTAATTGTTGTATATAGACTAACTTCTTTTCTCAGCTCTTTGGTATGATGTGGGTCCACAGTTGTCCTGTGGTTGTTACTCAGAAGTTAACAAAAAAAAATGCCAACTAGTCTTGAACTTTGTCTGTCAGAGCCCCAGACATGGCCATTACCCAGCAGCTGAGCACTACTCTGAGCCCGGCAGTGAGCTGGAAGAAGGTGACAAGGAGAAGCTGCGGCAGAACGGTGAAGTCAGCAGTTCTGCTTTGGAGCCAGGAGAGGGCGCCCTCATGCTCTGCCCCACACAGACACCACAGGTGAGCCCTCAAAGGCGATGCCACTCAGGGGGGAGTTTGGGGAGGTTGAGTTGGGGAAAAAATTGTGGAGATGGTTTCTGGTGCAAGCATACATTTTTGAGAGTTTGGGATGGGTTCTAGGGTGCAAAGTTGTTTTTTATTTAATACAGTGGTCTCAATTATTTTGTTTATTTGTACAGTAATGATAATACAGAAGAAAGTATTGCATATGATAACTGTATTTTAAATTCCTTCAAATTAATCAATTTAAGAAAATGGGGATGTCACGATAAATATATTTTGTGTGTTTTAATGTTTGTATGATTGTAAAACGTAACTTTTTTGGTAATATTCATACCGATTTAGGGTGCATTACCATAAACGACAGACATTCTTCCACAGCTCTGTTGACCTGTGTGCTTGCAGGACACGCAGCGCTCCGACAGTGGACTGTGCTCTAAGGGCCGCGGCTGTTACCGTCTCAAGGGGGCCACATACTCGGACATCGGCACACTGGCCTGGATGATCACCCTGAGTGACGGCTTGCACAACTTCATTGACGGCCTGGCCATCGGAGCCTCCTTCACAGCGTCTGTGTTCCAGGGCATCAGCACCTCTGTGGCCATTCTGTGTGAGGAGTTCCCTCATGAGCTAGGTGAGCACCTCAACAGGGTGTACAGATGGGCCATTGTCCAGAACCTTTTTCTAACAAAAACAGATGCCTGCCTGATTTACTCTCTAATTAGTTTTGTATTGATAAAAATCTAAATTCATTTATATCCCTTTTAAATTAACACATTGAAGTAATTCCCCAGTAAAATATGAATGTAAAAAATCTCTCTCATTTACTATTTTTGTAATATTTGTAAACTATATATTTTATGATTTTTATGATCTGTGGATTTCATTGTGAAAAATTGCATACTTGGACTACATCTAGCAAACAGCATTTTTTCTATATTGCATTTTGTTGCTATCTAATATATAATATATAATATATCTAATATATAGATGTATATTTATAAATATTAACTTTCAGTGTCCTTAAATGTACAGAGCTGTATCAGTACTTCAGGAGTCATAAAGTGCTATCTAGTGGGTTAAGTTGGCCATATCATCTACTTTTACTTGCTGGGTTGTGCTGATTCAGAAGTGCTGATTTGACAAAATTTGACAATGAGTAATTGTGTATGACAGGTCTTTTTGTGCACTACCCAAAAAGGATTTCACAAAAAACAGACCCAAAGGGCACATATTTACGTAATTGACATGAGATGATTTGTTTCAAGCCTGCAAATCATATTCACATGACAGTACCAACAATGACAGACGTAAGTACATAAATTATGGTTTTGAAAATGTCTACTAGGAAGTGGTTGAAGCTATGCCATGCTTCAATCACCCCCTAGTATCAGGTTAACATGATGTGAATAGATGTAGAAAGTTCAAGATCTTCAACTCTGGTGAATTCTCTGCTTCATTTGCAATTATCTAGTTTCAGCACTAGTTTTCATATTGGCTAGTATCTGATTTTCTATACTTTTAGCAACTCTACTACCAACCTAAAAATCTGCAATGTGAAATGTAAATCTACTGCTTGCTATAGTGTAATGCCACCACGAACAAAATACACTCATGTTGTAGTTCACCTGCAACAGCATCACTGGTGTGTTGTGTTACAGGGGACTTTGTGATCCTGCTAAATGCAGGCATGAGCATCCAGCAGGCGCTTTTCTTTAACTTCCTGTCGGCGTGTTGCTGTTACTTGGGCATGGGCTTTGGAATCCTGGCTGGGAACAGCTTCTCTCCGAACTGGATCTTTGCTTTGGCTGGGGGAATGTTCCTCTACATCGCCTTGGCAGACATGGTGAGCTTAGATCCACAGACTTTAATGACTACTTCTTTGCAGCATGTGGTGGTTATGTGTGTGCGTTATTGATACTTTGCAGCAGATGTCGTCAACATTCCCTGGGGGTTTGATGCTCACTGTAAGCACTGAGGCTTGTTTTAACACAATCTGACCACAATTTCAATCAATTCATTTTGAAATAAAAATTATGTTTTTTTTCTGTTGTGACAGAAAAACAATATAAAACAAAGTTTTTTAGTCTTTTAGTTTATTAATCGGCCATTGGTGTCTTAGTTGGCCAGAGTTTGTATTGGTTATTTATTAATATTTTTTAAGATTTTAAGGTTTTATTTTGCACAACAGCAGAAAGGCATAGAGCGAATCTTGCATTTAATCTGCCTTTTTTTTTTTTTTTTTTTTTATTTATAAACAGTTTCTTAGTACTTTTTTTGTTAAAAAAAAAAAGTTCAGTTTCTTTTCTTTCTACCATGTTCCACATTGTCATCCGTACATGTTTGAGAAATTTAGCGATCTCTCTCCACAAGCCTATATCACCCATTCTCCATAAATATACAAAAAAGCTTGCAAATGCATTGCAAATGTATACATGATAATACACTTCAACTTCACAAACCTGATGTGATGAGCAGTACTTTCATTAGCGGGATGTGTGCTGATTGTGTTGCGATGGCGCTCTGAATAATATTAATGTCTTACACTTGTAATGTGCTTTACAGGCTTGTCAAAGCTTCTCAAAGTGTTACACTATATCATTATTCATTCATGTTGACAGTTGGTGATGGTAAGCTACTATTGTAGCCACAGGTGCCCTGGGGCAGACTGACGGAAGCGAGGCTGCCAATCTGCGCCATCAGCCCCTCTGACCACCACTGATCATTCACATGCACACACCACTTTCATACTAAGCAATGTGGGTGTCTTGCCTAAGGACACAACAACAGAACTTGGTCCGAGGAGGACTCTATTCTCCGACCTTCGGGTTGGGGGACCAACGCTCTTAATGGGGGAGCAAAGGGAGGAGAGACTCGGAGCATCAAAAACAGAAGTGAAACTTATAAAACATGTTAATACATTTGTTTTTGGTGAATATAGCATTTTCAGAACAATAAAAGGTAACATGAGCTAAATATGTTATGTGTTAGCAGTTAATACCCTACAGAAGTAAAATAACCCTCTTTAAAATGTGAAAATATCATAGAAATAAATAACAGTAAATGACAGTAACGTATAAATTTGTCATGGTATACATGGTACATGAAGAGTGAAACACAGCTTAGTGGGTAATCGGTTGCAAACCACTGTTTTAGAACCTTATTTTCTTTGATCAGGTTTTTTTTTTTTTTTCAAATGCAGTATTTGACAATTATTTAAATGAATATCAAATTATGTTTATTTTTTTTTTTCTTGTGTGAAGTTTCCAGAGATGAATGAAGTGAGTCTGGAGGAAGAGCAAGCAGGCAGTAGCAGCTTCCTCCTGACCTTTGCCATTCAGAACACTGGTCTACTCACAGGCTTTGCCATCATGCTGCTCCTCACCATGTACTCTGGCCACATCCAGCTGGGCTAGCAGCAAGGACCTCTCCCCTGTGCTCTCAAAGAGCTGTGTGCAGCGGGCATGCACACCAGTCGGGATGTGAACACAGATACTACTATCTACCTGTCCTCCTCAGCCACAGAAGGAGCAAGGGCATCCAAGCATCCTCCGTGTTCATGATACCTGCTGTTTGTATGTTTTGTTTTTTTATGCAAAAACTTGTAAGGACCTATCTGGAGTTATAAGAAACTGGAACTACAACATGCACTTGTTACTTGCTATTTTTTTATCACATTGTGTAAAAAATAATACTAATTAGGTGTGGGACAAGACATCATTTCCACAAAATGAGACAAGACAAGAGATTGGGTCCACAAGAATGAAACAAGATGAAATTTTGACATAGTTTGTAATAAATAAATTTTGCAGTTCAGTTGACAATTTTGGCCTCTTTGTTTAATATTTTTGCTGTCATTCTAGCACTGCTTTTTGGATCTACACAGCGTCTCAAGACATGTAATTCTCCACCATTTTACCCCTTTTTGTTCAATCTAAAATGTAAACACATGAAAAAAAAAAAGTCAAAATATTTTTCTTATGTGCGCACAATCTTGTGGCAATTTTCTTGCAAGATCTTGTCTCATCCCTAATACTTTTGTAACCAAATATTGCTGCTCTAATGGGCTACAGGAGTGACTCTTCACTGGACCAGTGCACTACAGTACTATTCATTCCATAAGTCATTTGTTTATAGGCTCAATTGCTTCTTGGTTTAAATTCAGGGATCTCATTTTGTTACTAAGTGCAATGTTTCCCTCCAGAGCTCATCCTTCCAAAAGCCATGAAGAAAAGTGTGTTAATATTGTCTTTAATGTTGGTGTTAAAGATGGTGAATCAGGAGTCTCTCTTTACCTTGACATAGGGTGATCAGCCTGTCACGATAATTACTATATGGACTTATCATAAAATAAATAATAGTTGGAACAATAATTTTTGGGGGTCAGTATTTATCGTGGGTAGTTTTTCATAGTACTAGTGGGGAAATTTGTTATTTTTCTGTACTATATTTGAGCAAAAAATGTTGAATGAATAACTGACACATTTATAGATACAGACTAACTACAGAAGTGTTTCATATCTGCCTTTTATTTATTGCAACAAATTTACTGTACATAGACAATATTTTTGGGGGATAATCCTGCTTTAGGGTTATTGTGTCAGTAGAGGAGGTTTCAGTATTATCGTGTATCATCGATATTTACTTCAGCAGTATATTGCACTTCAAAATTTATCGTGACAGGCCTAGCAATGTGGTGATAACAACTGTGTGAATCCTGTGTTAATCTGCAGTTTTGATGATATTGTCATACACAAACCCTCTTCCCCGCTCATCCTACCACTGGTCATGGTCATGTGAGTGAGTGACAGCTGAATTTAAAGTAAATTAGTATTTACAGTAAAGTTTAAATGCCATAGACAGTAAAGAGAAATGAAATATGCCTATTTTTCAACTTTTCTAGTGGAGAATCTGACACCTGCTCTTGTCCATGGAGATGTTATTGCTTTGCCTGGAATATTCCATAGTATGGCATTTAAGGGTCCATGTTATGTCGTTTTCTGATTTATGTTATGTTTCCTCATCAAAAATGTACCTGGAGTTGCGTTTTGTTTAATTCACACATGTTTAACATACAAATCCTGCATATGTAGTTCTTCTCTTAAATGGAAAACACTCTTCCACCTGATGATGTCATGCGGCAATACAGGAAGTGCTTCACTGTGTTTTTAAACTCCATACATCTTTACTAGAATCATTTGGATACTTTCAGCCCTGGAATTGGCTATCTCTACTAAAGGTAGACGTTAACATGAAAACTACCACTACATGACACCACACGGTGGAACAAAGCATTTTGAGCTTTGGAGATGACTAATAAAGGGTTACTCAAAAATATGTGAATGAAATGAAACACAACTCCAGGTATGTTTTTGATGAGGTAACAACATGACATGACTAAAAACCCATAAGAATCAATTTTGCGTAATATTGGACCTTTAAACTTTGTGCCATACTCGGTATGGCACAAAGTTTGGCATGGCATACTGTGTCCGAATAATGGAGCGGTGACCTTGAGCTAGACAACACTCATTACTACATAAATACAAGATTACGTTTAATGACATTCTGTGGAGTAGAACAGTCCAGGCGAAGCCTGGTGAAGTGGTGGACTGTCCACTACAAAGCTTAAAGTGCATAGGCTTGGACGGTTTTCTAATTCTGACTTGGTTTGGAGGGATAGTCCCTTTGATCAATATTTATCATAGTTTTACATCAGTTAAGTGGCAGTTTGTGAAGAAAGGCTGAAAAGAAAAGAGCAAAAATACAGAAGGTAGCGGTGTCATAAATACCGAAAATCCCATCCAAAATGCAATTTATGCAAAATTTTTAAAATAAACAGAACTAGTTGTGAAATCCTAAATATAATGATGTTAACTATGTTTTAGTGAAATGAGTAGTTTAATCTCTCATATGCACTTTATTACAAACTGAAGTCTAGGCTTTAGAATTGTAATAACATTTTGGCATAGCGCCCATTCTTACGTCAATGCTTCCTGGTGAAAAGTCAATTCTGATGTTTTTATTAACGTTGTGCAAATTGATTTCTGTATTGCAGTAAAAATAAGTCATTTTTAATCAAACTAAATAGGACCAAAGGAACTTTGAGAGAAAAATACAAAATCTTTTCTATGAATTTATTTTTTATTTCTAAATGTTGTTTGGATTGATAAATGTTTTTGCATATCATTACCCTGCAGTTACAATTGCCTGTAGGAACACGAAATGAGTCATTCTAACACTTAAAATGAGAAAATCCTGGGTATCAAAGTTCTTTCATACTTGGTTGCTTTCACAGTGTGGGTGACTGACGAGCACTGGCAGGTGGAGGTTTCAGGGGCCACAGTTTTGTAAATAAGTGTATACAGTTAGAGAAAGACAATTCATACAAGTGCGTGACAGGATTTCTATTCTATTGGCCCTATTTGTGTGCCCCCAACTTATTTTGTATTATGTTATCTAATTATGACATTTTAGAATAAATGAATTAATTAAATAACAAATTGATTTTATAAAATATGTTGAATAGATTTTTATTTATTGCTTTTTTGGTGTATGTGTTCTATTACAAATTTTCAAAAAAAACAATCAAACAAAAAAAACAAGCAAAAAAAAAAAAACAAAAAAAAAAAACGTGTCATTTTGTTACTTTTATATATAAGATGCCCTAACTAGGCCTGGTCTTTTTAAAAAAAATAATGGCTATTAATTTACTGATAATTAACAAGTTTCCTCTTGACTACGTTTATTTATATTATATTTTTATATTAACGGTCCTATATTGACGTGACCTGTATTGTGTGTGTGTGTGTGTGTGTGTGTGTGTGTGTGTGTGTGTGTGTGTGTGTGTGTGTGTGTGTGTGTGTGTGTGTGTGTGTGTGTGTGTGTGTGTGTGTGTGTGTGTGAGAGAGAGAGAGAGAGAGAGAGAGAGAGAGAGAGAGAGAGAGAGAGAGATGCAACCATTCTCCACTAGGGGCGCAGTAGTGTATTTTTTTTGCCTGTCTTGTACTTCCGTTATAATAAGGGTTCACTTCCGGTTTGCACGTCTGAGCAGAGAAGCCTGTCAACTGAAGGTAAACTGAAGGTAAACTCAGCTTTAGTTGGATTTACTGTTATTTTGTTAAAAAGTGCATCTGACAGGTTTTCATATTTTCTCTAATTCTGACCTGGTTTGATGGGATAGTAGCTTTGGTAAATATTTATCATAGTTTTACGTCAGTTAAGTGGTAGTTTGTGGGGAAAAAGTACTAAGCTCTCAAACAAAATGGGCCTGTTTCAAGAAGCAGGTTTCATGCAAACTCAGACTGAAAAAAGGTTGACCCCGAGTTTTCAGTTTCACAGAGAAATCTCAGTCTGTCACCATGGTAACGCACTCAGATTGGTAAGAAAGTACTAGGATTAAACATGTGTGAGTCATGAGTTTAATCTGCCTTTCTTCATATAAACCAATATCTTCTGCTAACTCACTCATCTCTGCTTTCTCCCATGTAAATCCTTTATAATCTAAATTAAATTATTAGTCGACTAATTTTGGTCCCCATCAACCGATTAGTCAGCTAAATAACTAAAGTCCTACAGCCCTAGTAAATTAGGAGTGAGTTAAATTGGAAGGCTTATTGTCCCTACCAAAAGTCTTTGATTGTTTGGTTGAGGTGTCCTCTTATGTTTGGCCAGGTGAGTCACACAGCTGAAGGGGAGCATGGCGGGTGTCCCTGTGCCTCTGGATGAGCACCAGGTAACAGAGTTTGACAGCTCGGGTCTGGAGCGCACACTGCCCGCTTTGGTAAGTGCTGCATATTTCCTCACATCCACACCATTATCACATTACTACATTATCACCACACCAACACATTATCACACACAATCAGATTATCACATTTTGACATCACCATGACTACATCACAACCACACCATTACCCAATCACACCATGCATGCTGGGGTTACAGTTTTCACGGTTTCACAGTCAGTTTCACTGTTGTCTTGCAGGGCTTAAAGCACAATTGGGTAACTGTAGCAATAGAACTCCCCCTGCAGCTCCCTTGTGAGAATACAGATCTAAAAAAAAAAAAAGTTCATATGGTAAACATTTTAAACATTTTTTGCTTTAACAGAAAATTGAAAAGTGACTGATTATTGGTCATTGGTCAATAATATACATGTAGATTTCACAGGAAATAAGCAAATGGGATAACTGTGCAATAGCATCGCCTGTCCTTAGATTAGATGGACATTATCGCATTATCACATCAGCATCACACCATTGCATTATTATATCACTACATCAGCACCACATTATGACATTATCACATCGTTTGCCGGACCAGTCAGTCCCTCTTACACTTTGTTCAAACGCTCTTGACGCCCTTTTATGGCACATAAAAGGGCGTCAAACAACTGTCCTAACTTGCGACGGTCCAACCACAGACCTCTCATATGTGGCAGCCCTAACTTTATCCTTCACATCAAATTATCTAACTTCTTTTAGGTGAGATTAATACGAGTTTTGTTCTTAGACTGTTGAAATTAGATTGTTCTGCAGAAATTCGCACTGTTTCTTAGCTCTCTCAGTTCTCACCACATCACCATCACACATCACATCACTACATCACATGAATGTCACATCATCGCCATACCATCACATCGTTATATCACATTACCACATTGCCACATTGCCATCACAACAACAGAAAAGGCAATCCACAATCACACATATGCACAAGATTAAGTCATTTTTTACTAATGCATTTACACAAGTCTTCAAAAAAATACATATATTTTGACTCTATAAGTGTGATGACTCATTCATTTGTGTGGCAGCATCCTAAGAGGATAACTGAGCGTCTCTTTCTGCCATACACCCAACCACCTGCTGAGGGTTCTGTGGCTGAACTGGAGGAGTTCCTGGAGCAGGCCCGGTTCATTACTGAAGACCTGGAGTGGCTGCTGGGACTGCCTCATGACCTCTTTTGGTGTCAGGTATCCCCACCTCCTCTGTGACCCTCTAACCCCAACAGCCAACATGGGCTGTGTCCTGGGGGCTCCTGCTGTGGATTTGTTCAGGCATTTCAATGAAACAGCACTTGCCTCTTTAAGGTTATAATGTTGTTTCCTCATCAAAAACATACCCGGAGTTGTGTTTTGTTTTGTTTCATTTACACGTTTAACACACAAATCCTGCATATTTATGTTCAGTTCTTCTTCCAAACTGAAAACACTCTGTTCCACCTTGAGATGGCATGTGGCACAGTGTGGCACTCCTGTGTTTTTAAACTCCATACATCTTCACTAGAATCATTCGGGTAATTTCAGCCCAGGAATTCCCCATCTTTACTGAAGAAAAGGTAAAAGATAGCTGTCAACTTGAAAACTACCGCTTCATGACATCACAGGGTGGAACAGAGCATTTTGAGCTTTGGAGATGTATAGATGGAGAGAATAATAAATGGTTAACCAAACATGTGTGAAAAAAATTAAACATGACTCCAGGTATCTTTTTGATGATGCAACAACATTCTAACGTGCCTAAACGCTCACAGGAGTCAATTTTGTGTAATGTAGAACCTTTAAGACCAGTGTAACGCTTAAGTTCCCCTGGCAGACAATTCACCCTTTTGTCCACTTTGCGTGTTTCTCCAGTCCAGCCCTCTCTTGTGTCCCTGTTGTAGGTGGTGTTTGATGAGTCCTTGCAGAGATGTCTGGATTCGTACTTGCAGCTAGCCCCTCGTAGCTCAGATGTGTCCGGCCTCCCCTCGTCTCCTGCCCTAGCGGAGGTCCAGAGCGCTTTGCACAGAGCAGTCTTCATGACCTTTCTCAGAATGGCCACTTACAAAGAATCAAAGGTGAGTAGTGTTGTCACAGTACAAACATTATCAAACTCGATTTTGATAGTAAGAAATTCACGACTTGATACAGATTATAATAACATAATGAAGATTTTAAAAATGCTCATTTTCATGCACAAAATAGTAGTACTTTCTTTATCTTATTCGTTCTGGTAAAGCTCAAAATCATACTAAAACTTTTTGAGAAAGCTAAAATTTTGTCCTGTTGATTGTGACTTTTTTAGTATCAGTACTACTTGCATAACACATAACATGATGTTTTCTCTAGTGGTATGCTGCACGTGAAAACGTGTTATTGTGACAGGCCTCATTATACTGCTTAGAATTGCAGATAGAATTGTGTGGAGCTCAACAGTGATCGCCTGCTTTGGTTCTGGAGGTCAATTTTGCATTTATTTTTCCCATAGACTTTTTGAAAAATTCAAATATTAAGAGTTTAAAGGCATTGCAGAGACTAACTAGCTTCATGCTAACTAATTTTCATAATGTGGCTATTTTAAGTCGAGAAGACACCTTTAAAATGTAGGTGCTTTAATAACGTAGCAGTTTATAAAGTTTCAGAAACAGATTTTAAATAAAATTATATGTTTTGTGGTCATTAGTTATCACAGAGCAGATTAGCCCAGAGCAAGCTTTCAGACTTAATGTAAATTTCTCATTAATTTTTTCTATAGACTTTCTGAAGAAAATGTATTTTCAGAACCGGGGGCTGGACAGTCACTGTTGAGCTCCATTTTGGTCAGCCCCCCGTGTGTGATCCATGTGTTTTCTTGACACTATATATCATTATGTGAGAAAGAGAGTGAGAACTGTTGCATTTCCCTGAGCAGGACATAACATAAGCCCACATCTGTGCTCTGTTCCCTCATAGGAACACTTTCTTACTGCATCGGCATTTAAGGAAATCATCTACGACAACTTTCTGTTTGACATTCCAAAGATCATGGATCTGTGTGTTCTCTTTGGAAAGGGAAACAGCCACGTTCTGCACAAGATGATCGGTAAGGTCCTAAAATGTTAAATGAAAAGCCTTTTAGAGAAGAATAACCCACTGATGGTTCTGTGCTCGCAGAGAACATCTTCACCCAGCAGCCATCCTATTACAATGACTTGGAAGAGGCCATTCCCACTGTGTCACAGGTATATTATTACTCTCTCCCCCAAAATACTGCAGCCAGTATATAAATAAAAACTTAACTTGGCAAAACTACCACTTTACATGGGATATCATTGTTGGCAAAGAAAGTAAATGATTAGGACTGAGAAATTGTGTCACTCAGCAAGATGGCGCTGTCAGCGTAGAATCATTAGCATTATTATGTGAGAAGAGACATCAAGAGTTCACGATTATTCATAATTGTTTGTGCTATGACCAAAAAATGTGAAATCCTGTATTTTTCTTTTCTAAACATTGTTACTTTAGCTGTTTATTTGAACATATAGGCTATAGTTAGTACATTTGTTTTAAGCAGTGTGTACCCTGCATTTTGTGATTATCCATGTTGATCCATGTTAGGTTTGGGCACTTTCTCCCCTTGTATTTTTTAAGTTGTCTACATTTTTATTTTGTTTTGTTTTTCTCAGTTTCAGTTTCAGAAGGTAGTTCTATTTTTACCTGTCTATATTTTTGTTGTTTCTAGTTAGTCAGTTGTTGATTGAATTTTTGCCCATTTTTTGTATATATTTAGTAAAGTATTATTTTCATAGTTTTGCTCCCAGCCGTTTTGTTTCGTACCCAGCAGCTTTTAAACAGCGTGAGCCCATTGTGCTTGTGCTCTCTGCTTGCCGCTGTCCGCCGGTCTCCATTCACTCTGCTGTGCGCCAGAGCGTGCATGTCATACTGCGCTCTCTGAATCCGGTGCTGCTCCCTGTTGGCACACCTTTGCCAGATCCTTAGCTTTTTGTTAGCTAAGCTTCTTTTTGTTTGGCCTGGTGAGTCTGGACTTCCTGTTTTTGTTCTTTATTTTGGTAGGGATAGTTTATGGGTTGTTTTTTGGTTAGAGTAGGCACAGCAGCCCTGTGTAGGCCTGCCCAGTTCACCAGCCTTATTTTATGTTGCCCGGCGCACCATGCTCTTTTTCCTTTGTTCCTTTGTTGTTTTTTTTTGTTGTTTTTTTGAGGCACAGGGTTTGGGTAAGTTTTTTTTTTTTTCACCCCAATGTCTTAAAAATTAAGAAGAACCAGAAACGGTGTTGAACCCCTTTCATTGTCTTTTGATCTACTTCATAACAGTTGATCTCCACTCTACATACTTTATAAAGAGAGAGCTTGTGCTTGTAGGTGTTTGAGAGCATCCTGGAGCGCTGTGGCTTGCACAGTGGAAGCACTGCAGCCGTGGAGCCAATGAAGCTGAATGCACACAGAGGACCAGACCTGTCCAGCATGGTCCAGCAGGTGAAGTGTCCGCCAACATAATGATAACATGCAATTACTTGATTTTAAGGATTATAGTACCTATGACAGGTTGAACTACTGATTTTACTAAAAGACGAAGTTCAAATCTGTCAACAGGACAAATCGTTGTAGGAGTGAAGACGTTTCACTGCTCATCCAAGCCGCTTCTTCACTTCTGATCAGAACTGAAGAAGCGGCTTGGTTGAGCAGCGAAACATCAAGATCATTCTAAAGCTATTTAGGAAAGATTCATTTCTGTTCTGTAGATGTAACTTTTTTAGTGTCTACTTGCTCAAATGTGTTAAGTATCGATTAGCATTTGATTTTCAATTAATGTGATATTTTTTTACCATGTTCATGTACAGGAATTGTCTGACCTGCTCGTGTACCTGTGTGACTCCACCAGCACCATCCATGCCTTCCTGGAGATCTTCCCACAGGCCTGCTCCAGCTTCTACTCCCATGGCTTCATCAGCAGGTGCACACAGACCCTGTCTGAACAGCTATACTCGCCACAGTGCTACATTCTGATCTGCTTGTGCTTTGTGACAGGCTGAGCTCCTTCTATGAAAGTGCTGTGCCTGAACTGGAAAAGGCAGCCAGGAAAGCAACATGTGACGACAAAGGGTGAGTACTTGTTTAGGTTTAATCAGCGTCCCTCCCCTCCCCAATCAGAATCAGGGAAAAAGTTTTATCTTCATTCCAAAATACCTGATTTTCAAACCATGAAGAAGTGAAGCAACATTTATTTAATTTCTCATCTCAAGTGCTAAAGAAGACACAGCACAATTTTGCTCTTATGAGTGAATGACTATGCAAAATGGGGCCTTTTTTGCCAACACACACAAAATCTGAAGCAGAGGAAATGCAAATGACATTGTTTAGCGCGTGCTGCCAGATTGATTAAAAGAGCAAAATTGCGTGATAATGTAATGTATGACACAACTTTTTACACAGGATAGCTGCTGCAATTTATGCATTTGATAGTGATTTTAAATGCTTTAAAATTACTCACAAGGATAAGATAAACATGTAGTTATCAAGCAGTAACAAAATAAAAACTCTGTACCGGCGACACTCCGACTCCCACAAGTCTTCCACAATCACTGAAAATAACAGAAACGGAATATGCATCATGTGAAATGTACTTGCAGTGCTTGCAGATGTGGGTAGTACTCAGTTATATTTACTTAAGTACACTCACTTGCCTAGAATGACTTTTTAATGAAATTGTACTTCTTAAGAGTAGTTTTAGTTTCAGTCCATGATTTTACATTTTGTTTTAGTTTGCCGATGGAGTTATGGCTGCGACTATCCCACTCATGCAGGAGGATGGTGGACACAGTTCACCTGCTGCTGCACCACACCTGTCTCCAGCCCATTCTGGAAGGGTGAGCTCCACGTACAAACCACACACCAGCCATCCTGTACAACGGACCTGGGCATTTGTTTTTATTAATGATATTATTAATGATAATGATTATTATTGTGTTGTAGTGTTATCACAATACTAAAATTTCCAACTCTAATTTGCTATGACTACCGATTCCAGATGGAAAAAAAAACAAAAACTATTTAGACAGTAGAATGTAATTTTCAGCATTAAATAAAAGTACTTTATTTTATATTACCATGAGGCCTTATATCTGTGTCATCCATCAGTCGTCCAGGTAATGAGGTCTAGTTCTGATACAGTTCAAGATCATTGAATGAATGAATGTGACTTTTTAGTATCGATACTTGCTCAAATATGATGGATAAGTTTCTGATTTTCGATACTTATACCTATAGTGTAGTAATAGATTATAGTAGCTTATACTTTAGAAAAATTTACTTGTGAGCATTTGTTAAACCAAGGATTGCATCCAGCCTTCCATCCCTTGCCTGGATTTGAATATGACCTTTGGGGAAAAAATAACCCCCTCTATGTAATGCCCCCTGTATAAGCTAAATTACTTTAAAATACAACAGCTTACTTAGCTGTGGTGCTTTTTTTTTCTATTTTTACTCAAGTTAGAGTAACTGAGAGGGCTCTTCTGGGCTCTCAAATTACTGTGCATCAAAACATAATTCACATACATATTGATTCAGTGTATGCAAACAACTGACGACTATGGTTCAACAGTGTGTACATCGAACCTTGACAGAAGTACTGTTGCCATATTAAATTGTTGTATTATTTATTTTTACTGGATTAATAAGTTAATGTAACTGATGATTTACATGTGCTTTTGCCCACACAGGGGAGACAATATACAGAAGTGTGCAGAAGAGCTCCTCCACAATTTCACCTCATTTTTACCAGAGAAAAGGTACCACCTTAAGCTTGGTAAATAACATCAAAGTGCAGCATGTGTAGTAGTATTATGAATATATATATTTTTTTTACTCTCAGGTTTCTTTGCGACTACAATGAGCAGTTCCCCATTGTGGATGATATCAGCCTCCTGCAGCAGGCCTTCCCTCTAATGTATCCACCTCAATTATGACAGCAATAAGCATGGTGTGATTCTGTGAACTTGAAAGTAGACTGTCACTTTTCAAATGTTACTGCTTTGCCTGGAATGTTCCACAGTAGGGTGTTAAACTTATCTATCTTTCTTGAGATAAGCAGCTCACAAAAACACCTTATAATTGAATAAATGCAAAACAGAAGAGTTCAGTGCGATACTGGGGAACAAAGCAGGCCAAACAATAACATTCCCATGGAAACAAGCAGGTGTTGGACACTTGACTAGAAAGGTTGCATATACTTTTTAAAGCACTGCCTATATATTATTTGGGCTTTATTAACTCAGGTTTAGAAACCGTAGGAGTGGCATTTCCAGTAGAGTAACTATAATATTGTTACTTGGAATGGGATTTGTCACAAAATACCAGCATGGTGCTCTAAGATGCATAGTGAAGTAATGTGGGGGGCCAATTCAAGCACTTAAATGATCATTACAAGTTTGGCGAAGGCGCGTGAACTTGAGAATCACAGAGGAACTTCTTGAAAGAAACGTATTGAAGAGTACAAGGTGGGGAAGTGTTTTCAGCCTATAGAGCAGTGCGGCTGAAATAATTTATACCAAGGACCACAAAAGGAAAAAGAATGACTCTACCAGACTTGTCTAAGCCACTCAAATCTTGACTGAAGCGAGCCTGCCAATCTGCACCATTGACCCTCCCCCCGACCACCAATAACACTCACACACCCAACTTTCATACAGTGACAGAACATGGTCCTTGGACCTTCAGGTTCAAGAATTCTCCAATCACTGAGCATCTGTTAGACCAATTACCATATATAGTTGGACACTTTCAAATCTAAACTGTGGCTAAACCAGAGTCACCATTGCTACAGTAGTTCTACATAAGGAATATTCAAAAGGTATTTTATAATGAAGGGCAAAAATAAGTTTTCCACATAGTCTCAGTTAGGCATAAGCATTTTTTCCTTTTAACACTAAATATGAAAATGTTTCCTGAGTCAGATGTGTTCAGTGATGAAACAAGGACATCATACCTGCTTCAGGGTGTGCAGAGTGCTGTGGACAGTATAGGGACTAGAAGACTGGAGGCTCCTGTCCAAAAGAGGGAAGACAGCCTATGGACGCTTACCCAACAAGCACAGAAAGCAGAACTACAACCAGAGGGACAACCAAGGCAACAAGCAGGGGAACAGCCGGCAGCCCAGAACTCCCATGGTGCCCAAAAAAAACAGGTGAGTCACTTATATTGTGAAGCCTATTCAACTTCTAGCATATCAACAAATATCAAAAGTTTTTTAGGACAAGATCATAAATGTTTTAAGCTAGTGTCCAAAGTACAGTCCTCAGACCAGACAGACTTCTGCTAAATTGGCCCAATTAATCATAGGCAGTACTTCTTACTGCAAATTTAATTCCACCATTATTACCTTGGTAGCACTGCATTATGTTAGAGGCCTAAACATTATGTTCCAAGCCTTATTAAAGGCTTGGTGGCTCTGTCAAAATTATGTAAAAATGCTTACAAAAATGTGGCCCTCTGCTTCAAATATGTTTCAACCTATTGGTGAAAAAAGTTTGGACACCCGTGTCTTAAACATTCTGGCATTTTTGTTGTTACACAGAAAGCAGTCGATTTTAAGGTTAAAACATCCAGTTTCATTCAATGGCAGTAGATGCTAAACGGTTCATTCCAGGCACGTGACTTATACGACATAGCCCAAATCTTTACGATCAGCTATGGTGCTGACATTTACGCAACAACCAGTTGCATCGTACAAAAGTACACGTGCATTGTAGACTGCACATTTTGCTTTGTTGCAGCATGTATAAAAATGTATGATTAGTATTTGTGATTATCGACTCTAAGATTGTTTTCACATGTTGACTGACCCCAGTGTGCACTAGATTTAGATCTGTTTGTGTGTTCTGTTTGTGTGTTCTGTTTGTGTGTTCTGTTTGTGTGTTCTGTTTGTGTGTTCTGTTTGTGTGTTCTGTTTGTGTGTTCTGTTCTGGTGTTCTGTTCGTGTGTTCTGTTTGGTCGGCCCGAGGTCGGCCCGAGGTCGGCCTGCTCCAGAGTGTGGGTGGAGCCGCTTAGAGACCTCCTGTTTCAAGCTCTCTCAGACCGGCCATTTACTGTGGTCCAGAAAACTGTTGGGCTCACACCGGCCCAAGTGCACCGCACTGGGAGCAAATGCTCTTTTATGTTGTCAATTTGAAAACGACCTAAGAAATCTAACAAGAGATACGTGTGTGTGTGTGTGTTGGCAGGTGTGTTCACTGAGCACCGCAGAGCTGGAATCGCTGCTCTCCTCTGTCAAGGACCTGCTGCCTGATCTGGGGGAGGGCTTCCTGCTGGCTTGCCTGGAAGAGTATGACTATAACTCTGCAGTAGTCATCAACAACATCCTAGAGGACCGTCTGAGCCCCAGTCTGAGCTCGCTGGACCGCTCCATGCCAAGGTAACATGGCTACCATGACAAAGAATGGGCTGCAGACAAAGCTACCAAAAGTGCTGCATCTCAATTCTCTTTCCTCGCGTCCTTCTCATTTCTTCTCCTTGATATCCAAAGCTCAGAGGAGGCAAGGAATGGAAACCACTGAGGAAACATGAGCGAGGGTTCATGAGACAGACATCAGATAAAATAATCTAACTTTATTTGTCTCACAGTGCAGTTTGTGCTGTTGCAACAGCATAATTACACGAAGCAGCAAAGGATGTTTGACTTGCTGCATAATTCTGAATTTCACATTAAAACCTAATAAAAACATGTTCAGACACATTTATCTTATTTAAAAGCCATGGAATAATAATATAAGCCTAGGTTCTGTTCTCACTACGGGATCATTTTGGTCAGAACCAGCACCCGAGGAAAGGCTGTCCCATTGACCCTCAGCTTGTGTTTCCTGCTGCCTCTGCTCCTCTGCTCCTCTGCTCCTCTGCTCCTCTGTTCCTCTGTTCCTCTGTTCCTCTGTTCCTCTGTTCCTCTGTTCCTCTGCTCCTCTGTTCCTCTGCTCCTCTGTTCCTCTGTTCCTCTGCTCCTCTCTCCTCAATGTGTCTCCTCTCTCTACTCCTCCCTCCTCAGTGTGGCTCCTCTCTCCTCTGCTGCTCTCTCCTTTGCTGCTCTCCTCAATGTGTCTCCTCTCCTTTTGTTCCTTTGTTCATCAAACAGACAAAAATGTATGCTGAGCCACAAATGTATCAAATATGCAAATAAACTAGCATAACATAGGATCACCAGCAGTATGTATAACCCACTAACTACTGGTCACCTCTAACGCTAGCTCAACCAAGTCCTCTTAACTCAACCTCCTACACTTTCTGTCAGTTATATCCTTGTTGGCGTTAAAGGATTGCAAACCCTTTTTAACAAGAGATGTGTTGTCACAAAAAAAGTGATTGAAAATATTGGACATGTTTACAAATCTGTGGCTGCACTTTGGACCTGAAAGGGACATCAGACTTAACAATTCTATAGGGAATAGGAAATCTTAGGGCCCTCTCACAATTCAATATGATAACATTACATGGTTGGACATTTCTGATATTATACCATGAATATTTGTCTACACCCCCTATCCTGTGCAATGTACCAGCATAAGTTCAGTATCCTGTGATATGAACATTGTTCTTGGCAGACTATAAGAAGTACGTTGTGCCTTTGTGGTTGGGAGTAATGTGATCAACATTTTTCTGAGGCACTGCTCTGTCTCAAGCTGAAGTTAGACTAATCTGTGCTTTGTTTTAATACAGTATGACAAAAGGTGTAATAGTGTTGTTCTTCTCCATGTTTTAGAGCTCCCTCGGACTCACTGCCGGAGCTCCTCGACCACAGGTCCAATGTGTTTGACGATGACGAATTTGACATATTCCGACGAACCGAGGTGGACATGTCCCGCATCTGGAAGGGACGAAGGTACGAACCTGATGACGTCGAATTTTGAGTGAAGACAGAGAAAAAAATAATGGAACATGGATGACAGTCTGTTAAAAATATAATAATACATATACACATGCACACAAAAGATGGCTTATGTATAAGATAAAGTAAAGTAAACCTGAGACAGGCTTTGTGAAAATAAATGTGAGCACTCAGCTGAGCAGTAGTGGAGGTGGGGAGAGTGGGGTATTTACAACAATGCATTTTCACAAGCGACCTGTAGGGGGTGCACTACCGCTAAAGTTACTTAGTTCTCCTTTAAACTTCAACTCCATCTTTACTAGAATGATTTGGATGTTTTCAGCCTAATAATCCAGGATTACTGAAACATGTGTGAATGAAACAAAACACAACTCCTGGTATGTTTTTGAAGAGCTAACAGCATTATAACATGGCATGAAGTCCACAAGAATCCATTTTTGTGTAATATAAAAGCTTTAACATAATATCTGCCACAGGAAAGGGGAAAGCGCCAAGGAGATGCTGAATGACAAGCGGCACATAGAGGATCAGAGAAAACGGTACCAGTCATATGAGACGGTGGTGGATGAGGTGATCCCAGAGCCTGGAGAGAGTCTAGACTATGAGGACGAGTACGACGACACCTACGATATGAACCAGGTCGGGGCCAACGATCTGGACCAGGACAGCCTGCTCAGATGGAGGTATGCCCGGGTTGGAGGAGCAGTGAGGGAGGCATGCGACCATATCAGATTTCTGTGTCAGAATGATCATGGCCAAAATAATTACGTTTAGCGATATGTTATGGATATTAATAATGTTGTCAGGATACAACAATTTCAAACTCGGATTTCAATAGTAAGGTTTTAGTATCATTTAGTATGTGAATTTTGATATTTTTGACGATTCTAGATATTAATTTAAACAGCTATGATAGAATTGTTCTTTATTATAAGTGAAACAACAATGATCTAGAAGAAAACATGCATAATAAAGCTGCAGTGATTAATCTGAGACAGTGGCATTATTTTAATAATTTTTCAAAATGTCTAAAAAAATTAAACAATTTGTAAGTTTTACTAGCCTTTATTTGATTAGAAATGTACGATTGATTGAAATAAGTTTTTCTAGCCAACTAATCACAAAAAATAATTGCAGTTAAGGTTGTCAAAGGTTTCAGATACTAATCCTTATTAAAATTTGCATCAATCATTTGAGCAAGTTTCGATACTAAACAAAGTCACATACAGAAATGAACATTTCCTGAACAACTTTAGAATGATCTTGAGCTGTATTACCACATAGATTAGTATACACCTATAGACTAGTATACCACTGAGAGATTGCACAGATATAAGGCCACGTGATCATATAAATGTTGAAAGTCACATTCTATTGTCTAAATAAAGTGATTTTAATTATCTTCGTGATGTCATAAGTAATATTGAGTATTGAGTCTACCTCTTTTGTATTGAAATCAAGTGAAATTTTAGTTTTGTGACAACACTAGTTGCAATCTTAATGTATAGGTATGTTTTTTTCTGCACTGTCTAGTGAATCCACTAGACAGGCTTTGTTGGCAATTATCACATTTATTCAATAACCCTTTAAAAAAAAAATTACTGCGGGGAAGTGGGCCCTGATAAGCTTTGTTCTCCTACAGACCCTTCACTGTGCCCCAGATCCTCCGCCAGGGACACAGAGCTGAGGAAGAGGAGGAGGAGAGTGAGGAAGATACTGAGGAGGAACGACGACACAATCAGGTGATCCTTTTCTCACACTGGTCTGCAGTAACATAACACCACTGCCTGAACAGATGATGACTACTCAAATAATGTGTGGGTAGAGGTAATTAGGGCTGAGCAATATGGTCTGGTCAGGTGATCCTTCTGTCTGTTAAAGTTTAAATATAACTTATATTTTTTATAAACTTTCAGAACAATGTGCAGCGTGACCAGTTTGTGCAGGATCCAGCAGTACTGCGGGAGAGAGCTGAGGCCCGGCGAGCGGCCATGCAACAGAGGAGAGGGTAAGTCTCAAAGTATACGTATATAAATGTCTGTATTGATGCTTCAGTCTCACATTCTGTGGATGGAGGCACGTTACCAACAGTGATCCCGCAGTAAATGTGGATTACTGTATCCACATAGTGACGCGCGTTCTCATTGTACTATGACTTTATTCTCATAAAATTACGACTTTTTTCTGGCTTCGACTTCATTCTCGTAATATTACCACTTTATTCTCGTAATTTTACGACATTATTCTCGTTGCACTATGAGTTTATTCTTGTAAAATTACAACTTTTTCTGACTACGACTTTATTCTCGTAAAATTACGACTTTAATGTTGAAATGCTACGACTTTATTCTCGTAGCGCCCGCAGAATTTTTTTTTTTTAAGTGGCAGTAGCTATGTGTCATAGCTATGACAGAGACCCCGCTTGTGGGCAAACACCAAAACTAGCATCTAAATGTTGTATTGAAACCAGAAACATGAGGCAGCCTGGTGCCGTAAAGACGATTATAATCGTGCGCGATGATCACGATCATGAAAAAATGCCATGAACGATTAATCGCGGTTATCGCAATTAACGATATTATCGTTTATCGTTCCATCCCTAATAGTTATAAGCCCCAGCCTGTCATCTGAAATCATCAGAATGTGAACACCTCATCAAAAACATTGTGGAGCTGGGTTTTGTTTTTTTCACACATGTTTAACACACAAATCTTCTATATTTAGGCAGAGCTCTTTTCTGAAACAGAAAACGCTTTGTTCCACCTTGTGATGTCATGCGGCCATTCAGAAAGTGCTCTATTGTGTTTTTAAACTCCATACACCTTCTCCAGGTACAGACCCGAGCGTCCCAGCCACGTGGTGGGACAGGCCAAAGGACAGGGCCAGAGTCTGGAGACAGTGCTGGACCGCCGCAAGAAAGAGTCAAACAAGAGCCGCGGAGCCAACCACAACCGCCGCACGCTGGCAGACCGCAAGAAGAATAAGGGCATGATCCCCATGTGAACCCTGGACTTCTAAGAGCTTATGGCAAGTGGTTTGGTTTGCTTTAGTTGCGACCAAAGGACTGGCACATTCAACACTTGTGTGAACTATAATATAACTATAATAACTAACTACAATAATAAACTAAATTGTTTTTGACAAAAAAATGAAATGCATGGTGTCAAATCACTGCTCCAGTTGCTTACCACCAGCAGGTCTCAGAGTTTGATTAAATTACATGTGACAGGTTTTCATGTTGCTCAGTTCTAAAACAGAATATGTCTACCTACAGTTGAAACCAGAAGTGTACATAAACTATATAACAAGATATTACGCTTTTTCTTTTTTTTTTTTTTACTGTCTGACTTAAAACAGGAAAAGTTGAGTCTGATTTCATGTCAATTTAGGATTACCAAAATTATTTCTATTTGCTAAATGCAGGAATAATGAGAGAAGAATTTTTTTATTACTCTCTTCAAAGTCAGTGGTTTACATACATTTCATTAGTATTTGATACCATCACCTTTTAACTGTATGACTTGGGTCAAATGTTTTGGGCACCTTTTCACACACTTCTCACAATAGTTAAGGAATTTTGGCCCATTCCTCCTGACTTAACTGGTGTAACTGAGCCAAGTTTGTAGGCCGCCTTTTCAGGTCTGCCCATAAATTTTAAATAGGATTGAGATCAGGGCTTTGTGATGCCACTCCAAAACACTGGCTTTGTTATCCTTAAGCCACTTTGTAACCATTGTCCATTGTCATTGTCCATTGTCATTGTCCATTTGGAAGACCCAAGACCAAGCTTTAACTTCCTGGCTGATGTCTTGAGATGTTGCTTCAGTATTTCCACATAATGCTCTTTCCTCATGATGCCGTCTACTGTATTGTGTGAAGAGCACCAGTCTTTCCTACAGCAAAATAACCCGACAACATGATGCTGCCACCCCCATATTCCACAGTTGGGATGGTGTCCTCGGGCTTGCAAGCTTCCCACTTTTTCCTCCAAACATAATAATGTTCATTATGGCCAGTTTTGTCAGACCACAGGACATATATCCAAAAATTAAAGTGTGTGTGCGTGTGTGTGCCAAATTAACTCAAAATGTTGTCAAAGGAAAATATTAAATAATAGCCAGAGCTTCCAAAGACATGACATCTTCTGGGTTTTCATTCTAAAAATGCAGGGACATTTTACACACAAAGACAAGATAATTAGCAGGTTTTCTCTAAGAAGACAAATGTATTAACTATTTAACTATCTGTATCTAGACACTCATCACATGACACTCCTAAAACCACAGGAAGCGGTGGATCATGTAAAGTTTACATAAAACATAAAAAATGAAAAAACACAGGAGACTCAGAGAGGTTTTACACTTACATTTATATTCATTACTTACTGGCAAACTCGTGGCCAGCTGTTATCAATGCATCCCAGGGAAATCTTGTTGCATCCTGCACCCAGACATCATCACAATGTCTTGCCCAAGACCACTCTGGCAGCATGCAGAGTGGCCACATTTTGGTTGGTGGGTGAACAGCTCTGAACCACTGTCACCACAATTTACAAATTTACAAATGTTTTGAATACATTAGCTGTGGTTATTTTGTCCAAACCAAAGCTCACAAATCGTGCCCTTGACCTACTTGTCCAAATAGAGTATGCACCGTCTTAGTAATGATAAACAGGACAATGTCATCCCCCAAACCAGAGCCTCCATCCACAGCTCTGTCCATGATAATGCAGAGGCCTGGTGAGTGGAGCATGCACCGGGGACAGCTCAGACTTCCTGTGAGTTGTGTGCCAAGCTGCATAGTGCTTAGAAAAAGGCCCTGGACTCCACACTCCTGACCAGAGGTGGGTAGAGCCAGTGCTTCAGAAATGATGTACTTTATTCTCATTTTTGCCTTAATGCCTTTAATTACATTAGATCAATGTTACATCCCGAAAATTGCTCTTTTAAGTTACTCTTATTAGTAATAGTAAAAAAGCATTTGGGAAAAAGTACTTTTAAATTTTAGTAATTTCTTGCCCCTGTTTCATACTTCTACTTAAGTAATATTATTCTGAAGTAAATTTACTCTTCTTGAGTATAATTTTTGGCTATTCTAATCACCTCTGCTCCTGAAACGCTTATAGGCAGTGAAAATGTAATTAGTTACACTGAATACCAGCATTGAAATGTATTTTATAACATGTTCTGATACATTGTCCAATCACTAAGCATTGTCTTCTGATTACTTTCACATAGAGTTACTGGAGTGTAAAAAGATGACAGGTCCCGAGAGTGTGAGAGAAGGTCTGGTCCGATTTCTTATTGGACTGTGACCTGGAGAACTGAGTCCCTACATACATTTACAAAGCAGAACCAATATATTTGTCTATTTACGTTGGGAAGGGCTGAGGAGTTATGAAGAAATTAAAAGCAAATCATCATAAAAAAAAGTTTTCAAATGTACATTTCAAATAGTTTAACATCTTTAGGCTTAACATTGACAATAATAAAATGTCTTTAAGCATGACTAGGATCCCTGACCGGCAGATGCCTCTTTGGGGTTGTGTTCACGTGGTTTGAAAGAAGCACTAGCATAAACATGTCACACAGCACAGTGCCTCAGTCCAGAACACATCCATGTCCCACACAACAGGACATCTTCACCTGGGGGATCTTTAGGCCAGTCCAGCTGTGCAGCTGTGGACTCCACCGTCAACTGTCTCTACACGCAGTACCTGTAAGAAGTTGGTTTGGTGAATGAACATTTTTGTACCACCTTCCATGATTTTGTATAAATCAAGAGCCTTATGGAGCTCAGTAGTCCCCCCCCAATTCCGAAAGAACCTTCTCATTCATTTTTCCTATAGATTGTCTGGGGAAAAAAATCTCTATGAAAAGTTTGAAAGCTCAGTGCTCAGGGCAGCATTTAGTGGAATCTTGCATTTTAAATGTGCTTTTTGGACTTAAAACAACTACATTGTGGATATTAGTTACCACGTAGCTGGTTAATATTTTCATTTTTCTAAAAGTCTATGGGAAAAATTAATGGAAAGTTTACTTGCGGAACCAGTCACTGTTGAGCTCCATACTGAGCAGTGGTGTAAAGTTAGTGTCTGACCGAGGATGCAGCGCTTGCACAGGGGGCAGGTGTGGCGCAGCAGCAGCCAGGGATCCACACAGTCACGGTGGTACTCGTGTCCACAGGGCAACACACGCAAGCACTGTGGACAATACCACAGCACAGCTCATACACCAGTCCAAAGTCTGGACACACCTTCTCATTCAAGGTTTTTTTTTCTATTCTTAACATTTCATATAAAAAGAGAAGACATTAAATATATGATGCAAGATATGTGGAATTATGCAGAAAAGAAAAAAAACAAAAACTTTTTTAAAAAACATTTTGTATTCAATTCCTCAAAGTAGTCACCCTTTGCTTTGTTGACAGTGTAGCAAACCCTTGGAATAGGTGCATTTGGCCAATGCGTATACTATTCAAACATGTGAATATGGGCTGATATCAATACTAGTCCAACTTATCAGTGCATCCTTAGTTGTACTGTGGTATGTTGCTCTTACCTGGTTGTTGTAGAAGGGCTCCAGGCACACCGCGCATGGGCCGGCCTCCACCAGCTCGCACCATGATGCCGGCTGACAGTAGGTTTTGGTTTGCAGGGATGACACCCTCCTCACAACATCCTGTTTAGTGAATAGCTTCACACAAAGATAGGATATTAGGTTTGGAAACAGTTTACGGTTCAACTAAATCCATTTAAATGACATCTGCTGCAGGAAATTAAATATGTTTGGAGTATAACTGAACATGTGTGAACACCAGACACAGCTGCTATATAGAGCTGCTATGACTATTTTGTAGTTAGCGTATAAAGGTGAAGATCACAGCAATGACAGTACTGAAAGGGAAAGGTCACAATACTGTCACTATTTAAAGGGGAAAGTCACAGCGCTGACAGTACTTAAAGAGGAAAATCACAGCGCTGTTGGTGTTTAAAGGTGAAGGTCACCAGCACAAGCAGGACTTAAAGGGAAGGTCACCTGCCGCTGGTTGTCCCGGGGCTGATCCTGAGACTGCAGGTGAGCCTGGAGCAGAACACCTGTGCTGAGGATGAGGGCCACCAAGAGCACCGTGTCCCACAGCTGCTGCAGGTACTTCTGTGCACACAGAACACACCATCAGCCCCACAGCCCCAGTATACAGGCTGCAGAAGAAAGAACACTGCTCTGATCTAAAGGCACAGAATAGAGCTCTGGTCTACTGCAGAACACAGAACACAGCTCTGGTCTACAGAATACAGATCTACAGGCTGCAGCGTGTACACAGAGACTCAGACCTGGACCTGGGAGTTGTTCTCTCCAGTGCAGATGACCCCCAGCCATTCTCCATAACGGCTATCTCGAGAGCGCCCACAGCTGGACCACAGGGTGAGTGTCGCTCCCTGGACACACACAAACTGGTTTAACCCTTATGAGCTCTAATGAGCTCTAAACCAACATACATATACATACACACACAACCACATGTTCACACACACACGCACACACACACGCACACACACACACACACACACACACACACACACTGGATAGGCCTACCAGGTCATCCTGCAGGATAGTGCGGTATGTGATCTTCACAGTGGCTTGCAAACCCCTGCAGAGCAAGGAACAGTATTCACTTTTTGTATTATTGAGACCTTCAAAATATCTATTGGTACATTGTTCATAAGTGTGCAAATGTCTGTGTAATCCCTCAATCGTCCAGGTCTGATCCATAGTAAAAGCCAAACATTGCTTCTTTAACTCCCCTCTCAAACCATTTATTTTTTCTGGCTAAGATCTTGTTTGAGAGGGGAGTTAAATAAGCAGTTTTTGTTAGGAAAGACAATCCTTCCTTGAACCGAAATGGGGGACTTAAGACATCATCTATTCCCCATCTATAACTCGGACCCAAAGCAAACAAATGAAACAAAGAGAACATTAGAGCTAGCCAAAATGCCAATAAGTGTGAAAACACCCATTAAGAATTGTATGAATGTTAAATATGTCTCAGGCACAGTACACACTTAGTATAATTCAATAGCTCTAGCCTACATGCAGAAACTGTAAACCAAAGCTGTTTCCAGTTTCAGTGTAGCTAGCTCCTCCCTTCAAATAAATATAAGGCTACTATATAAGGCTCCTACAACTTTTTGTCCAGTTGACAGAATTAATTTGGCTTTTACTATAAGTGTGCAAAATAAATCACTCAGTCTTAAGTGTTAGACTCCTTTGCATGTGAGTGTTTTGTTTTTCAACCCATCTTGAAATTATCCTTCATTCATGAAGGATTCTCATTGTGGCAATATGCTAATGCCAGGCTAATTTCAGGCAGTAGGCTACAAACGAGTGTGTGATATCCCCTGCAATGCCATGCAGTGCAAAGCTATAGGGTTAACTGCTGTACCTGAGTAAAGCTCCAAACAGGCGTGTCACGTTTTCAGAAGACTGAATTACTATGATGGGTTTGACCAAGACCTGAGACAGGTCCATCTGAAAGAAACACAGCACATATGTATGTACTGACAGTAAGACTTAACTTTTATAAAAACTGACAAAGCGCGACAGACATACTAACCTCACTGACAGTGTTCTGATTGAGAGCAAGGATTATGAGAGCAGATGCACCCAGGACCAAGGCGCGCTTCATCTGAAAAAAACCAGCAAAAGCATAATATTTAACCAAAGATGTTATAAGGTATAAACGACACCAATGAACTGATAAAAAGAAAACACAATAACAGATTTTAAGAAATTAGATAACACAGCCCCTTTAAGCAAGTACAGGAAAAATGTTATCTGTGTTGACCATTGATAATAAATATGCTAAATAATATAAACACTTAATCTGAGGGCTAACATGTAGGCCTGTCAAATCAATAGTATATATTGTGATGAAATAAAAACTTACAGATTGATTAATTAATTAAATAAAATTTAGACAGATTCATCATTTAGCAATGATTAGTTAGTGCTAGCATGGTTGAAGTATGCTGCCCACAGGCTTATCACAGGCTGCCTATAGCACCAGTCAGGTTAAGACTCACCCTTTGGACAACAGCCTCAGCAAAGGATTCCTGGATTCCCTTGGAGACCGTCTGGTCCAGGTCCACAGACACTACCCCGATCCACAGCTCTGTGTCTGGGTCCACACCCCTGGCTCTCTCTGGAGCCTCCTGAATCAGCTCACCATGATGAACCTGGGGGACAGCAGTGCCAGTAAGTCTACTACTTTTTTTTGCAATCCCACTCTCAACAAAGTGTCTGCAACATGCATGTTTTGTTTACTCCCAATAAAGGATCAAATTATTAGGAAATATACTCAAATCAAAATGTTGCTTTGTCAGGTTTGTCTATTCATGTATTCATGTATATTCATTACACTACAGCATTACTTGCAGTAATGATTATAGTACCAAACAGCAGGCAAACACTGCATCGGAGGCTGAGCTCAACAGGTTAAACACAATGACTCATCCAGTACAAGAGCAACACCGACTCTTACCAACACCAGTGCGCCCTCCAGCCCCTCCGCCTCACGTCCCTGCAGCTCAGAGCCTTTCCGCGGGTGCAGCAGCTGTCCCTGGAGAGTACTGACCCCAGGCCGCTGCTCCACCAGTACCTCCAGCAGAGCGAGCTGCTCCGCGGCCGCCAGCACCCCGCACAGCCCGCACAGCAGCCCCAGCAGCGGGCACAGGCAGGACCAGCGGGCCGCCTCCGCCATGCCCCCGGACACACGTGCACTGCACTAGACTCTGTCACACAGATGTGTCATTCTGGGAGGTTTGGATCACCACAGGCCGTGTCTCAGCCGTCCATGGTCCCGACCCACCAACAGCTGAGGATGTAAACAAGCACACTCCACTTCCGGTCTGCCCCGGAAACAAAACACATCAGGCAGGACTACGATCACGGATCTATTTAAATAACTAAGCTGCAATTTACAGGCTGGATCTGAGTTTCCTTCTAACCATAATGTAACTGTAAAACTATTGTTTATTTAATTATTTTTTTATTTAGCAATCTTTTTCATTTTATGTCGCAGTTGGGCTACTATTACACTACTACTATTCCCTCCTGCGTATACATATTTAGTGTGTGACATAATCTGGCTGAATGACCCGATACCTGGCTAGGATGACCCCCACCCTACTGTGAATAAGCCTCCTTTTGTCCCTTGAATGGTCTCTGACCCTACAGTCTTGAACTCTATCTGTAAATGGACGCACATTAGTCCTGGACACATCTGCAGCCTGCCTGTCCATGGGAGTGGATCTCTCCTTCACTGTGGTTCTCCTCGAGGTTTCTCTTTTTCTCACAGTTTTTTTGTTTTTGTTTTTCCTTGTTGAGAAGGACGGTGTAAGGACAGGGGATGGTCTGGGACAGCTATCCATTTGCTTGTTTTCTTTTGATTAATTTTCTTGTCTGTTTTAGTTTCATTGATGATTTTCGAACTTTCTGTCAGTTAAATCACTTCTCATGTTCAGCCCTAAAACTGCTATTGTGATTTTGGCCATTACAAAAATAAATTGAATTGAATCACAATGATGATACAAAGAAGAGGCCTATTAAACAGTAATTTACCTGAATGTTACGAAGAGGCAGAGGATCACACTAATGAGAAAAAGGTGCAGATTACAGAGGGAAACATGGATGATACAGGCACAGAAGAGCTGCATTATACAAAGAATATGGATCTATTACACTCTATTATTACAATCTATCAGGGACAGGGAATCACAAAATATTACACAGACAAAAGCGCAGACTACAGTGAATCACAAGCATGTTACAGACAACAAAAGATTAATTTTAATGAAGTGTGTAATCTATTTTAACTTGCAGACTCCTGTGACCAACACTCCTCTGACCCCAACAGCCTGTCCTGTATGAAAAATTATTACCATATTTGAACATTCTGAGCTGGTGGAACCTGTGGAAGGGTTAGATCGGCCAAGTTATGATTAGGCAAACAGTATTATGACTTTAGAGATAATCACATGAATGTTACACAAACAAAGAAGAGGATTAGACTAGCAGTTTAAGATTAGACATAATTCATAAAGCCTACCAACTCAAAGCACTATGACAGCCATGTTTTAGAATAGCTGAACACAACTTCAATTGGCATGTTCGGCATTCTCAGGCTTGATGGACTCCAATAACTCCTGGTAGTCGGCATTTATGACCTATGAAGCCGTCTGACCCTACCTCTTACACTACCGTATAACTTTTTGGTGTGAGTTGTGCATGTGTAGTGTGTACCATGTTTAAGCAGATAGGGGAAGCTTTATTAGGCCCTACACAGAGAAAGGCATGGAAGAGTCTGTCTATTCTCAGCCAACCAATCCATTCTACCAATATATAGCCCCTTTATAGAGCCCCGGATTGTGACGTCACACTTTACTGTATTTTCAGTGAGCCTAATGTTAAATCAATAGAGATTTTAAGATGCTAAATACTAGCCTTAGTGTTCATTCAAAGATTTTTTAGCCTTTTAATAATGATAATAATAATTCATTTGATATTATTTATATTTATTGTACACTCGAGGACGCGTTCATTCTCTCCATGGTAGGATGTGTTGCCCTGCAGTTACACAAAATGTCCAGTAGAGGCCGCCACACGACCTGATATAAACTGGGCGTCAAACGAGCCCATGGATCTATTGGAAAAACGAATGAACCTCAGAATGTTAGTGAATCCTAGAACTTTTTAAATGTTCAGTTGTATGCAAATGCTCTCAGTATGATACCTTAATGTAAAAAAACAAAAACAAACCCAACAATATTTCTATTGAAGTAAAAGTACTCTTACTTGTGTTTTTCTCACAGTGTGTAAGTTTACAAGTGTCAAAAGCTTTATGTATGCAATTATCTGAACATTTGTTTTTCTTGCTCCTTCAGTTGTCTAATTTTTTGGGAATATCCTAAATGCTAGATTTTGTGCATTAGGCAATTTATGTTTTGTCCTTCCAAGTAGCCTACATTAACTTCAAAATATAAATCAGGTGTTAGGTCCTGACTGACTCTTTAAGTACTACTACTACTGCTGCTACTACTTATTATTATTACTAATTCTTCTTATTATTATTATTATTATTATTGTTGTTGTTACTATTACTTAATTCTACTTGAGTAATATTATTTTGAAGCAACATTACTCCACATTCCCACAGAGCATTAAGTGATGACAAAAAATAATCAATTTACTGACAAATATAACCTATGCAATAGCTGTGACTGTGTGGAGCCTAAAATGTAGTCAAGCACTGGCTCACACTATGTAACTTTTTTGATGGGAGAGTGCTACCTGCTTGTCTCTACGGAGATGTTGCTTTGTCTGCAATTTGCGGTTTTATTGCTTAGAAATATCATGCCAGAAATACCCCAGAACATTACACGCAAAGCAATAACATGGAGACAGATAAGATAAGATTAGGGTTTAATAATCAGTTCAGTTCACCTTTAAGCCTACCACAATTAGGTCTACGTCACTATGCAGGTTTCTTGTGAGCTTTAAACCGTGTTATAATGTTGTTATCTCCTCAAAAACATACCTGGAGTTGTGTTTTGTTTCATTTGCACATGGTTTACTAGTCTGTCTATGTCTCCAATCAAGCAGTAGCCTGGTTTTCAAGTTAACAGCTCCTTTTACCTTTACTTCAGTAGAGACTGGCAAATCAATCAAATCTGAAATTATCCAAATGATTCTAGTGAAGAAGTATGGAGTCAGAGCCATAGTGGAGCACTTCCTGTATTACCACATGACATCACAAGGTGGATCAGAGTGTTTTCAGTTTGAGAGAAGAACTCAGTCTAAATACGCAGGTTTGTGTGTTTAACAGGTGTGAATGAAACAAAAACACAACCCCAGGTCTGTTTGTGATGAGGAAACATCACATGTGGATTCACTCCGCTGCACAATGGTCTCGAGGGTTTTCTCAACAATATATAAACTGTATCCTGTGAAGCGCACGGATCTGATTGGCTTTCCGTAGATAATGGGCGGTGCTTGTGCGCACAGCGAGTGACATAAGCTGTATCGCCAACATCGTGAGCGCAATGGTCTGTGCGTCCTTCCGCTCCTCATCCTCATCCCAAAACGAGCAGTGCTGAGCCTCTGAGCGCAGACATGAGCGGGAGAGTGGGGGATCTGAGCCCGAGACAGGCCGAGGCGCTGGAGCAGGTCTGTATCACATCTCTATCTCTGTAGGATACTCCTGTCAGTCTGTTTACCATAACAGCGCGTCACTGGTCATCTGATACCAGACTGTCAGTGAGATTTGCACTATAGACGTAGTATTCTCCAAACCTTATGGCCAGGGAAGGTGGCTAACTCTGAAACAAAAAAGTGCTGTCCAGTGTGCTGAAATGTGACCATAGTGTGCATCCCCAACTTACTAAAGCTGTAATGCACAAAGAACCCTCCCACACTACTTCTATCTTTTGAAATTATTCTTCATCTTACTGACATAGATTGGATTCACATGCTGCTAGGCCTAAAGGTTTGTCAGTTAAGGTTTAGTTGAGTAGAGTAGCCAAAAACTGTACTCAAGTAAGAGTAACGTGACATCAAAATAATATTAATCAAGTAGAAGTGCAAAGCAGTAGTCCAAGAATTACTAAAAAAGACTAAAAAGTACTACTAAGAGTAACCTAAAGAGTGACTGTCGGGACGTAACATCTGATGTATAATTTGGAGTGAATGTAATGTGAAGGTCACAATGTTAAATTATGTGCAAAATCTGGTATTTTTAAAGGAGAGACACAAAAATTAGATGAACTAAATCATTTCTGAAGGAGCGGTGCAAGAAATATATTGTTTAATTAATTTCATATTGTCAACATAAATATTTTGTCACTTGTAGAGTTATGTCTGTGTAATCTGTCATCCAGGTATGATCCATAGTAAAAGAAAAATATAAAATCTGTCAACTGGACAAAAAGTTGTAGGAGACGTTTCATTACTCATCCAAGTCGCTTCTTCAGTTCTGGCCAGATATAAGGCAGTGTCCACCAGCAATCTGACCAGACCTGAAGAGGCGGCTTGGATGAGCAGTGAAATGTCTTCACTCCTACAACTTTTTGTCTAGTTGACAGATTGTATATTTTTCTTTTGCTTGTAGAATTACTCGGTCCGAAGTGTAATCAAAACTTTTACTCAAGTAAGAGTACTGTTACGTCGATAAAATGATTACTCAAGTAGAAGTAAAAGTAAGGAGTAGTCTGCCCTTTTCAATTGAATATTGTTTAAATAATTGATGTTCTATAACACTTTATAAACCATAATATTATTATAACATTATTATTACGTGAGACAGTTCGTTCCATAAAGGTTGTGAGTCTTTAGACTTGATTTTATGATGACTTATTGGCAAACACTGGATCAGTACACATCTGTAGTGCAGTAATAGCACTAATGGTGTACAATTGATTTTGTGTTTCACAAACCTCTCTAAGCACCACACTGTATTTATTCACTCCACATCAGGCTGGTTAGTTATATATAACCAGAGCTGCCCTGGGGCTGACTGAAGGAAGTGAGGCCCCACCGGCCCAGAAGTTCCATTGCACACATCGCATGCGTACAGCAAATGCATGTGATGTGTCACCACAGCAGCACATACTGGTTGGGATTGAACTGCTAATCTCTGGGTTGATGAGCTGAAGGCCCAGCGTTCAGCTGCAGCCAAATGAATCTCATCGGGGCTGGCAGCCATAGAGGTGAATCTGGAGCCAAGTTCTATATTTGGAATTCCAACTGCGAGCATCATAGCAACCAAAGAGCCAATCAGGAGCGAGGCTGTTGAAGGTAATCGCCCTTCTTGCCTGCACCGCTGGTTGCAGGGGGTGGGCTAGACCTGTCAGAATAACACAATTTGAAGAACGCTATACAGTTGAAGATAATCTAGACAATAAACAATAATATTGAGACTCATTTATGTCACGGACACAATATTCCTAAAGCAGAATTATCCCACAAAAATGTTCTAAATGTATTATGTGGTTAAAAATTATGAACTGCAATGAATAAACAGCAGACTGAAACATTTAGTATTTATTTTGTATTTCTAATGAGTCATAGAAGTTATTTATTCAACCCTCTATAGCTCAAATATTTTGTTGTACAAAAAAATAACAAAAGGTGAAATGTAGTTGATGTGCGGAAGTACGCCCAAACTGGCTTCCTGTTTGGAACGCAGTGGCTAGCAGGTTAGCTATGTCCATTTCTGTGTACAGTCTACGGCTCTAATCACTGAGTCACTGCCTCTTAGCATGTTAAATCACAGGTGCAAAGTTGACAGCAGCAAACACACCTTTTATACTGCTGCATGTGGTCACAGCTCTAAGGCATAGTTTAAATAAGGATTGTTAGACCTATAATTAATAAGAGCTGTGATTTTTGTTGTGTTTGTTTGGCACAGACTGTGTTCATAAGGGCTGATGGCACACTATGGGGGATTTAACCCTTTAGATCAGAGGCTGGTTTTAACCAACCTCAAACAGTGGTTTAAGAAGAACACAGTCTGTGAGCACTGATCCTTAAGGCTTTTTTAAATGAGGGGGTATTATTCAAAATGGAGCTTTCTACCATGTTATAACCTTTTTCCCTCATCAAAAACATGCCTGAAGAGGTTTTAGATCCATCCATGCACGTTTGAGTAATCTTGCAATCTCTCCTGGGCCCTATTCAAACCCTCCTTATGGTTAGCAGTGCGATCTTATTCAAAGTTCAGCCCACAAGCTTACGCCACCCATGCAATACAAAAGCAGCATACAGAACTTCACAAACCTGATGCGATGTGCAGTAGTTTCATTAGCGAAATGCATGCAGATTGTTATGTGATAGTGCTCTGAAGGAGGAGTGACTTATTAAACATGTTAATGCATTGTTTTTTGGCAAATATAACGTCTTCATAATAACATGTTGATCTAAATACATTATGTGCTAACAATTAATATCCCATAGATGTGTTAAGTAGAAGTGTACTCTAAATACATTTAAATCTACTGATGTAAATCTTTTGATGACTTAGAACTACCTTGTCCAGTGTCATTTTAATCCATATTTAGCCCTAATTTAGTCCTGAGTAGGTAATTTGTGTTTGAGAAGCACTGTTTGTGATGCTTTTGCTGTCATTTTTGCTGTCTCTGTGTCTGCTTCAGTTTCGAGAGAGAATCCAAGATGTCCTGCCGCTCCTTCCCGCACAGCACGATCACTTCCTGTTACGGTGGCTACGAGGTGGGTCTGTGATGACACGAAGGAAGTGAGCCAACGCATGGTGCTTGTGAAATCGACCCCTGTACCTGTAACATCCAGACACTCTGCTCAGTACTGCTCTGTCTCGGCATGTATCAGACTAATCCATATGTGGCTAATCGCATTAAAGATGCATCAGGGCCGACAGTCACCTCTGTGCCAGGGAGAGCTGTTGCAGTATATAGTCATCAGTGTAGTGTTGTCATGATACTAAAATTTCAAACTTGATTTCGATACTAAGGAGTAGATTCAACACCGATTCTGGTATTTAAACAATATGATGTCATTTTCAACACTGAATCATAGTAGTCTTATATATGTGTAATCCCATCAGGTATGTTCCATAGCAGGGTTTAATGTTCAGAATGACATTCCGCTGTCTAAATAGAGTTGTTGTTTTTTAAAAAAAAATAATCACTGTGGTATCAGAGTCGGTATTGAATATTGAGTTTATTCCTTGGTATCAAAATTGAGTTTGAAATGTTTCTATCTTGACATTATTCCATACTGGTCCATGGGCATATACTTGTCTATGTGGTCTTATACTTGTTCTGACACACCTCAAGATTATTCTAAAACTATTCAGGAAAGGTTCATTTCTGTCCTGTCAATGTGACTTTTTCAGTATTGCTACCTTCTCAAATGAGTATATAGCTTCAATACTAGTTTTAGTATCGATAAGTATCTGATTTTCCATACGTTCTTCAACCACACCCCGCAACCCAAGCCCCTGTTCACATGATCTGTCAGACATTAGTCAGCTGTTAAAGAAGACTTTTATTTACAAGTAAAGGTTCTAGTCAAATCAGGCCTCGTGTTTTTTGTGAGCTGAAGTCCCCCTCTGGACCACGAGCCATGGGGCATTAGCTGTAATCCACGCTAGTGGTTGTGACACTGTTGAGTAGGATTATTTACACCAGAGCTAAGCACATTAGACATGCAATTAAACAATACTGTTCTTGTGCAGGCCAGTCACACCATAGCACAGAGCCCCATCTCCAAATGCTCAAAGCAGCCTTTCAGTTCCTCGTCTCACCTCATCCTCCACATGTTTGTTTATCTCTCATCTGTTCCAGCCAGAAACTTCAGTGTTCCAAAGTCTGAGGCCATGCTGCGAAAGGTAACAGCAGACCGGACCCTAATCCATCACCCCGTCCTCCAAACACACACATGGAATTTACATGCTTTTTGTGGACATTACTAGGTTTCTTGTTTCTTGCCTAACCTAATCTAAAGATAAGAGAATCTTTATTTCTCACATAGTGGGGAAATTCCAGAAACCCTGTCCTTAAAGGTTATGTATTACACAAAATTGACTCATTTTCACATGTATTATTGTGCTCTGTGGACCACAGTGAATGAAACAAATACAACTCTAGATATGTTTTTGATGAGGAAAGAACATTATAATATAGATCAGAAAATAGTGTAATATGGGCACATTAATCTAATCATAAAGGATTTATAGTGGGGCACCCGATTTTTGTGCCCATAAGGCAGGCAGGTCCACGATGGGGTCATACAGATTTTTAGTCCCCATAAGGCAGGCAGGTCCACGATGTTATGTCATACAGATATTAGTCTCAACCTCACCTGACCCCCCCCCCCCCCCCCCCCCCCTTCTCAACTACCCCGTTTTATAAAGATCCATGTTTTCTAATGAGGAGTACTTGTGTTTGCAGCATCTGGACTTCAGAAGACAAATGGGTGTAGATGTGATCCTGACAGAATGGCGCCCCCCTGAGGTAAGAGTGCTCAAGACTCTGGCTTTAGATCAGACATGGGCAAACTACGGCCCGGGGGCCACACATGGCTCTTTGGGTTTATTAGTCCAACCCGCCGAATTGAGCACATTATATTAAAATAGGTAAAGGTAAACTTTGTTCAAAGTTTTTCTGCTGTGTTTATTTAACTTAAATTTAATAAATTAATTATTCATTTAATTAATGCGTTTGGTAAACAGTTAATGAGCCTTGCATATTCATGTTTTGTTACATGTTACACGCCAAATCTCTAATATAATATATACATATATTATTATTATCATCCTTTAATATGGTCATAAGGCTTTTGACACTTGTAGACAAAGTGGAAATAATAACCAGATTTTAAATAAAGAAAAGTGTTACCTCAAATTAAATATTGCTCCAGCAGGTTTAAAAGTATGGTGTCCAAAAGCTAATTCAAGAAGCACAAGTTTATCAAGTAAATTGGTAAATGTAACTGAGTATTACACCTCTGCGCTTGTGGAAAAAGATTTTTAAACCTGTACTTGTACTTGTAATTGAGTATAATTCTAGCCATGTAATTGTAATTTGTTACTTTTAAAGTCATAGCACTGAGCACAGCACAAGTCTCAGTTGTCCCAATCCACATCTATCTGACGTCTGTCTCTGCTCCTCTCTAAACCTACACACTCACATAACAGCATCTCCTGCTCTGATTGGATGGAGCTTAGAGAAGCAACTACATTCATCCTTAAATTGTTCAATTTATATAATATTCTGATCTAATATGATACTAAGAAATTGGTTAAAAAGTTTCTAGTACTCTGACCAGTCTTTTTCATGTGTACTTTTTACTTTTACTTAAAAACATTTTTGAAAGCAGTACATGTACTGAGTACATTTTTAGCCATATAACTGTACTTTTACTTGAGTACAAATTTGTAGTACTCTTTCCACCATCTCAAACATACCTGGATTTGTGTTTTGTTTCTAACACACAAATCCTGCATATTTAGCAGCTCTCTCAAACAGAAAGCATTCTGTTCCACTTTGTGATATCATGTGGTAATACAAGAAGTGCTCCACTGAGTTTTTAAACTTCATACACCTTCACTACAACCATTTTGATGATGTCAGTACTGGACTTGTCAATTTTTCATTTTGTCAAAGTGGATTGGATTGAGTTGTTTAAACCAAAATATGTATTTTCTCAAAGGAGGCGATGCAATGCTGTTCTCTGTGTTATGTGTAAAAAGGTAAAAAGGAACAGGGGGAGATGTGGATTGAGACAAATGGGACTTTATTTAACTCATTTACAGTAATGTGAGTATTTGTGATTAGTTTCTTTCCCTCCCTGGTCCCAGGTGATAGAGAAGTATCTGTCCGGAGGCATGTGTGGCTATGACCGCGAGGGCAGCCCGGTGTGGTACGATGTGATCGGCCCTGTGGACCCCAAAGGCCTCTTTCTATCTGCCTCCAAACAGGACTTCATCAGGTCCAAAATCCGCGACTGTGAGCAGCTACAACAGGAGTGTGACCGCCAGTCTCAGAGAGTGAGTCACACAGCAGCACATTAATGGACTGTAAAAGGCTGTTAACTAATACATTCTGGAGGCTAAAGTGAAGTGGTAGATAATGCAGTGTCAGTGGAGAAATTGGGATGGATCAGAGAATATTTTAAGATTCAAAGAAATGTATTGCCATGTACTTACTTGCTCCCCTTAGAAATAAGTTAGTATAGACACCTATACTAGAACAGACATAGACCATCCATAGTACATGCATAAAAAGAATTGCACTAGTTACAGTCACTGATTATTTAAACGTAAGTGGCACTTTCACACACCAGGGTTGGCGTATTGGTATAGAGCTTCTGGGAATATGCGAAGGGGCGTATCCCATCGTGAGACATTGAAACAAATGCTATGAAAGAGAACAGTGAGTTCTGAGGGTATGTGTGGTCCTTAATAATGTTCTCGACCCTCCTGATGACTCTTCTGTGGTAAGTGCCCTGCAGGAAAGGCCACTCCACAGATGTACTGTGCAGTTTGAACCACACATTGGAGCCATTTCCTCTGGTGCACTGTGCAGTTTCCATTCAATACCCTCCACTCTACTCGTGTAGAAGCTCAAGATTTTGGTTTTCATGTCCAAATTTCCGTGTCTTGTGTGAGCCTATCAAAAATAATGCACATTTAAGAAGGATTTGGCAAATAATAACCAGCCCAATATATGTGAGCGATATCAGAGATAAGATGTCAGTGTAATCAGTCGACAGGCTGACACAAAAAAAACAAAAACATTAGTATGTAGTATCTGATCCCAGGTAATCACTGAAAATGTGTTATGGTTTGATTAATTTTGCCTCCAGTTGCCTGCATCCTGCCATTTTGAACATTCTAACAACACTGGCTTTGAAAGGGTCTATACATACAGTAGTATGTTATGTATTGCTCACATTGTGACTGTGCCTGTGTCTACAGCTCAACACAAACGTGGAGTCCATCACTATGATCTATGATGTGGAGGGGCTGGGCCTGAGGCATCTGTGGAAACCAGCCATAGAAACATTTGGAGAGGTATGTCAGATACAGTATTTATTGAGAGATAGTGCTTTCCAGTGGCCTCTGCTTCAAACATGGTGGATTTCCATGGTAACGGCTCTACATAACCTACCTATACAACCTTATTATTATTTGTCAAAGATTTGCTCCACAAACATATAATGCATTGGATTCATGTAGCGCCTTTCAAGACACCCAAAGCATTGGTTTACACTTCTGCTGTTACACAGCTGCCTTGTGGCACACTGATGAAGTGAGGCAATAACCGATAACACTCACGCACACTTTATATTCATACTAGCCAAAAATGCCTTGCCTAGGGACACAACAACAGAACTTGGAGTGGGAGTTGATCCTTCAACTTTTAAGTTGGGAGGACCACTGCTCTAAACAGTGAGCCAGTGTCACCCCAAAGCGTTATATTCAACTTATTTTAAAGAGGGGGTTTTATGCACAATCTTTTTTTTTTGTAATCTTTCTATGTTATAACATTGTTCCCTCATCAATGCATGTTTGCGTATTCCAGCAATCTCTTATGGGCCCTATTTGAACCCTCCTTACAGTTAGCAGTAAGATTCTGACAAGTCCACAAGGTTTCATTTGCAGGATGCAGGCTGATTGTGTTGTGATAGCACTCTGAAGGGTGTGACTTAGCACAGGCAGCAAAGGAAGGGGAGACTCAGAGCATCAAAAACAGAAGAGAAATTTATAAAACATGTTAATATGTTATTTTCAGAGAATATGGCATTTACAAAACAATAAAAGGTAACATGGTGATCTAAATATCTTAAGTGTTAACAGTTGATACCTCAGAGAGGTTAAATACCCCTTCTTTAATGTAAATGGAAAAACAAAACATTAATAATGCACAAAATCTGGTTTGTCAAAAATGAGACAAACTAAATCATATCTGAAGGAGTGGTGCAAGAAACACAAATGTTCAGATCATTTCATATTGTCAACATAAAGCTTTTGTCACATGTAAACTTACTCACAGAAAGAGGAGTAACCAAAATGTTTACTCAAGTAAGAGTACTTTAACTTAAATGAAAATATTACTCAAGTAGGAGTAAAAGTATACTGCTAGAAAAGTACTATGAAAAGCATAGTTTCTTTAAAAAGTTACTCAAATAAATGTAACTGAGTACCACTCACCTCTGCTCTCTTGTGAGTAGATCCTGCAGATGTTTGAGGACAACTACCCTGAGGGTCTGAAGCGGCTCTTCGTCATCAAAGGTGGGTTCAGATGGTTCAGGTCTGATCTTAAATGAAATATGATTCAAATTTAGATCAACTATAAGTGTTTTGTCTGCTGCAGCGCCCAAACTCTTCCCTGTTGCCTACAACCTGGTCAAACACTTCCTGAGCGAGAACACGCGGGACAAGATCCATATACTCGGAGGTGAGAACAACGCTATTTCTGTTCACAATATGAATTCCTACAATTCCGTTTGTCAAGAATATTGAAAATCAGATACTAATTGATGCTAAAACTAGTATTGAAACTAGATATTCATTTCAGCAAGTACTGATACTAAAAACATCACATTCACAAAACAGAAATGAACCTCTCTTGAACAGCTTTAGCATGATCTTGAGCTGTATCAGAACATGTATAAGACCATTTACTAGTATACGTCCATGGACCACTATGGAACCTACCTGGACGCCTGAGGGATTACACAGATATAAGGCCACATGGGAATATAGAAGAAAGTACTATGATTTAATGTTGAAAATCACATTCCATTAAATAAAAACAAGTATTTTTGATTTTCTTTGTGGGATCGGAATCAATCTATTTCTTTTAGTATCGTGAAAACACTACTCACAATATATACATTTACATTGCTTGTGAAGGATTAGACATTTTCTAAAGCTCCACATACTTAGTTTGGTAGTAAATATTTTTCTCAGTTAAGTTGCAGTTTGTGGAAAAAAGGTGAAAAAAGTAAATATACTTACCTGTCAAGTCCAGAATGATATCTTGGTATTATTTATACAGAGGAATCAGTCTGGTCGCCACTCCTTCCATCGTATCTTGTATCCGACCAAACATTATCGTCCAATCAGATTTGTTTATTTCAGTGATGCATCTGAAAAAGGACCTCATTTGTCACCTATCATTTACAAAGAAAATTACATTTCTCTCACTGCAGAGTTTAGTGCTCCGGTCATTGATTTCTACAGAAGTCTGCCATGTTTTTCAGTCTCCTGTGTTCCATAGTGGTCCATGGGCGTATACTAGTCTATGTGTCTTATACTCGTTCTGATACAGCTCAAGATCATTATAAACCTATTTAGCAAAGGTTCTGTCATGTGAATGTGACTTTTTTAGTATTGATACCTGCTCAAATGAATATCTAGTTTTGATACTAGTTTTAATATTGATTAGTATTTGATTTTCAATACTTTTGACAACCCCACTAACCTGACAGGATCTTTCACTGCTCTGATGCGGTGCTGTCTGTGGTTTAGCAAACTGGCAGGGAGTGTTGCAGAAGTACATTGATTCACAAGAGCTACCCGCCATCTACGGAGGCACAAGGACAGACCCCGATGGAGATCCCCGCTGCCGCACATGGGTGAGTGCACCGCTTGGCCCAGTCCTGCAGTGTAATAAAGACATCAAGTCTGAGAATCATAACAAGAAGGTGTAAAGGTTTAATTATTAAATGTGACTAACCACTTTGCCACTCACTACAAAGGACACATGAATACTAACCACTTTGGCACACCCTCTAGGACACATGACTGCCAATTACTCTACCACTACAGAGTAGGGATGGGACGATATTAAAATTTAGAGTCACGATTATTGTGACCAAAATAATCACGATTAACGATTTTATCGCCATAAATTATTAATTTGTAAACCTTCCTACTTTACAACTCTACAAGAATGTACATGTACTTCTGCATCACCCACGCAAACAATCTACACATCAAATGAAAGTTACAGTGCTTGTCTTTTCTTATATGCAAACAATTTTCACCTAGAATCACCACAGCGCTGACAGGAAAGACGTTTTTACAGAAAAGCCAAAAATGCGGATTTGGACTTCACTCACCTTTGAGGCTCTGGTTCTGTCAAACATCAACATATTCCACAAAGTTGGTCTCATTCGTTCCTACAGGTCCAGAGAATATAACCCACTGAAGAAATCACGTCCACAAAATAAGTTAGATCCTCCATGTCGAAACTGCTGCAGGAAAGTATTCCACACGCGAAATCTGCTCCGTCACTTTTTTGCATTTCTTTGGTGGATTTCAGGCATAATAAACTTAAGACAGCGCCGACTTTGGCCGTGTCTCAATTCACTAAAAAATTCACCAAAGTGCCCTTAAGTCAGGCAGTACTTCGACCTGCACTTGCACATCGAACGGTGCATGAGACGAATTGGGACACGGACTTTGTTTCTCAGAGATAAACACACGCGTTATCTTCTGATTGACACCAGTGTTGTCCAATAAGGTGGAGGTTGTGTCACTGGAGCCGCAAACAGTGAATCAGTGCTATATGTGACTGAAAGTTTACGCCCCACTCTCCCCCGTGTAGAATCAACCAATCACATCACACACGTTTAGTGACGTTTTCTCCTCACAGCCAATGAGCAGCGGAGCACGTGTGTGACATGCCGAGACTTTCTGTAAACAGACGGACTTTACCGAGTAAATGAAGCGTGTAAATGCGGCGCATTCTAGGCGCTGTTTTGCTTCTAAACATGATGAAACGGACAAAACAAAGGAAGTACACGATCGAGGACACTGTGGATGTTTGTACAAGTTAAACTAGAGGCATCTCTGACCCGGAGCGGTTCGTGTCGGAGTGAAGATGACTGTGGACTCAGGAGGAGAGGAGCTTATTTTTGGATGGATTTGATGTTGTTCTCGATCGGTGAGCGTGGTTTATTCTGCTATTGACATGATTGTAGGTAAATATATATCGTGTGTGTGTCTGTAAAAAGCTGTTTAGCTACTACACACAACACAATCTACATTCAATAGTTTATGTCACTTACGATGAATATTTTCATGTAAGTTGCTCGTGTTTTGTCCTCGGACCTGCAACTTTTTTTCAGCAGACTCTGCCACCAGAACAGGCACAGACAAGTGTCATAGCAGTGACAGAGGCCCCCCCTTGTGGGCAAACACTAAAATTAGCATCTAAATGTTGTATTGAAACCAGAAACATGAGGCTGTCTGGTGCCGTAAAGATGATTATAATCGTGCGCGATGATCACGATTATGGAAAAATGCCATGAACGATTAATCACGATTAACGATATTGTCGTGTATCGTCCCATCCCTACTACAGAGGACACATGACTGCTAACCACTCTGCCACACACATCAGAAACAACCTCTTTTTAAACCTTTGGATTGTGTTGTATTAGTTGTTATAATTGCATTAGTTCTAGTAGTAGTAGTTGTAGTAGTTGAAGTAGTTGTAGTAGTTGTAGTAGGAGAATGCTGGTTGTAGATGTTGGATAGCACCAGATTGCATCCCTCGCAGATTATAGTAGCTGTGTGGGGCTGGGTACTGACAGTGAAGTGCATACAACAGGCTACACTACTCATTTCACTAAAACACAGTTCACATGATTATATTTAAGATTTATTACAAATTTTGCTTTTTTTGTTGGATGAAGTTTATAATTTTACTTCTTGGTTGGACATGGGCAGCAGATGTGACATGTGTAGAGGTAGTACCACAACTGTTACCAGTAGCAACCATACTGTTAACAAAGGCCAAAATAATTATGGTTAAACTAGAACAAATAAATGAACTGAAAAATAATTTATGCACAAGGAAGTCATCTCTGCATTTTGGATGGAATAGGGAAGTCATCATTAGAAAAACATGAAAACCCGTCAGATGCACCTTTTGTGTTTTTTATGCACTGTTAATGGTATAAGAAATGTCTTTTATGTTTAGTGCACTGCACTGCATCACTTTATCTGGTAGAGGGTTCGGCACCTGTTTTCGTGGAAATGTAATTGCTTTGGCCTGAATGTTCAACAATGTGACCCACTGCAACAGGCCGAAATTGAGAAATTTAGGGCTGGATGGTTTGGGAAAAAATATCTAATGTGTAGATTTGAGGTTTATGTTTTATAACAGGATTCTGTTCAAAGTTCACATTTTAAATACATTCAGAAGAATTGTCAAAAAGACTAATACAACTGATAACATAATCAGAATAACATGTTAGTACAGATTTAAACTACAGGGTTATCAGTGTTTATACAGAATAAGACAAGATATTTTGCTGTTTGTGGAGAAAATTATGGTAAAAATTGCAGCCTTTGTGATTTGTTAATTTTCGTCATTGAAAGTGCAATTTTGATTTGATTGTGATTCATCTTCCAGTGCTAAAAGACTTAGGCCAACAATACAACACGAAGCATAGAGACCCAGCCCCCCAAGTGAGAATAGAGCCTGTAGTCACGTACAGAGGTGGGTAGTACTTAGTTACGTAAGTAAGTTTTGAAAGAGACTGTACTTCTTGGAGTGATTTTTGGAGATCATACTTTTAACTACTTGAATAATGACGTAACAGTTCTCTTACTTGGATACAATCTGGTTACTCTTCTCATTGTAAGTCTTGTACAAGTGAGTAATAATGTTAGAGGTAAGAGCTACTTTACCCGCCTCTGGTTGCCTATAGAGAACCTTTACCCTACCCCCTACCCTAGCTCTGCTCTGGTTATCAGGACCCCCAGACTGACCCGCCCTGTCGCGTCTCCTCAGATAAAATGGCCCCAGGAGACAGGGGAGCTCCAGAACTGTCCCAGAGAGGGCCCGGGTCTGCCGTCGAGCGTGGCCCAGGCAGGTGCATGCTCCTCGGCTGTGGGTTGTGGAAGCTCTGGGGAAACAAGTGACCTCAGCACATTGTAGAATCTCTATAGTTTAAAGTGCATGTGACAGATTAAAATGTAGCGTGATATATTATTATATATATTTGATATATTATTATATATATTTATATTATATTTAAGATTTTAACATATTAATGAAGTTTGGCAGTTCGAGGGGTAGATGTGACATTTGTACAGATAATTCCATATCTGTTACATAACAACCATAATGTTAACAAGGGCCATAACTTGAGTAAAATGCACAATAGTTATAATTAGACTAATAAAAACAGATGACAGCACCTCTATTTTGCCAAATGCCAGAAAAATTACTTCATTGTCACTTCATTATGACGCAATATTTGCTGTTGACGACATAAGTAGAGGTATTCTGTTTTACAACTACAACTACCGCTACTTCCTTTATTTTTGTACTTTTCTTCTCAACTATTTTTTTCCAACTTACGTGACATAAACCTATGATACATATTGACCACAGGTACTATCCCACCAAGCCTAGTCAGAATTAGAAACAACATGAAAACCTGTCATATGCACTTTAAAACTGAGAATTTGCCATTTACCTGACAGATTGCAGTTATGCCGTTATTGTCCTGGTTTATGGCTAATACCTCTGTGATTACCTCTGTGATTACCTCTGTGATTACTGGGCCTATTCACATCAAACTATATCATATTCTATGTCAGTATAAATAAGTAGAAGTGAAATTATTGTGTTGCGTAGAAGTGGTTGCCTGATATCCAATACTCTGAGTCTGGTCACCAGTGAATTTCCCTGTTTTCAGATGGATGTGACTGACAGGTGGATTAGCCAATCAGGGAAAGGTAGGGTCCAGTCTGTTGATATCAAAATTAATATGGCTGCATTCGAGGAAAAAGGAAAGGATTGCAATATCCCAGGGGACTGAAAAAGATGGCAGATTTTTACAGAATCAATGAACGAAGCACTAAACTGTTAATCTGAGGTGAGAGAAATGTCATTTTATTCATAATGATATGTGACCAGTGAGTTCCTTTGTTTCACATGTGTCACTGAAATAAACAGGACTGCAAGATCATGTTTGGTTGTTCTGGCTTGAGACGTGACAGAGGATGTGGTGACCAGACTGATATCCCTCTGAATAAAAAACACAGAGATATCGTTCTGGATTTGTCAGGCAATAAAAGTGGTGCCATTATTCAACCCCAAAGACATAACTGTCAGTTGAAAGGACTTTAAGCCGTAAGGTTAATATCCTCCTGACTACCAGAAGAAAAAAATGTTGTCCAATCACCTTTATTTTAAAATTCTCTCATCTTTGTAAGGTAATTAGAATTCTGAAAACATTTTTTTTCAAAAAAAAAGTTTTTATTTTCCAGATAATCTGTCCATACATTTTTGAAACACTTTCATACTACACTAAAAAACTGTTAAAATTAATTAGACAATGTTTAAAATGTGTTGTTTAAAGACTTATATTAAATATGCCATCAACATTTCAAGCCAAAATTTGCTCAATAAAAAGTAAAATGCACTTATTTTCCCATTCCCACTTATTTTTTTTATTGTTCCCATGAAATTTGCTTGGAGTGATGGACGGCATTTTCCTTGATGGAAAAAAAACAGGTACCAAAGCCCCACCCCTTCACATTTGGTATCATTGAAAAGCCCTAAACGTCCTCTGTAGATGTCAAAAGGACTTATTTCAGTTGTATGCACTGCATTGGAGATATTCAGGTTTACTTATGTCCTCTAGAGAGGACAAATTTGAACTACTGGTAGTCAGGAGGATATGGCAATACCTAACAAATAATATTAAGGCTCAGTTACTTTTGTGGATAATAATATGTTTGGATATTTCTTTTTAAAAAGTGCATCTCCCATAGAGTTATATAGACCCCTGTCCTCCATCTGAAATGATGACGTCATGTAGAGTGTGACTGTAGCCTATAGAAGAACCGTAGTGATGTTTAGAGAAATGTGTTTGTTTGTCTTTGGGGCTGCTCACTTTGTATGGTTTTCAATAAAAAACACGTTTGTAGAAGAGTGGTACTTGTGATGTCTGCTGTCAGTTCTGAACGCTTGAGGAGGGAGTGGAGCCCCCTCTGCTGGCTGGTTGCTGAATGTTTTATGAAGTGACTGGTGTGACATACTGATGAAGGTAAGTTACTTTTGGCTTGCTACGGATCAGTTCTTTTTCAGGCAAATAAAATAATTATTTATTAATAATAATAATAATTATTATTTTCATGTTAACAGCCACCTTTTAAATGGCAAATGGTAAATGGTCACATTTTTATACAGCACTTTTCCACCTTCAAGGCACTCAAAGCTCTTTACATCAAGGAACCACTCACCCATTCACACACACATTCATATATCAGTGTACACAGACACTAGGGGGAAGATGGGTTAAGTGTCTTGCCCACGGACAAAACGACAGCGTTCATCTGTGAAAGTTGAAATCACACCGCTAACCTCTGGGTCAGTGGATCTGATCTCTCAACCAATGATGCTTATGTAGAGAGCATGATTCAAACTACCAATTTTTGGATCAGTGGACAAATGCTGTACCGACTGAGCTACTGTGGCCCCATTTGTCTTTAGTTCAGTAGAGACTGGCATTTCCAGGTCTGAAATTATACAAATGATTCCCGTGAAGGTGTGTGGAGTTTAAAAACACAGTGCAGTACTTCCTGTATTGCCACATGACATCACAGGGTGGGACAGAATGTTTTCTGTCTGAGCGAAGAACTCAGCCTAAATATACAGAGTTTGTGTTTTAAACATGTGTGAATGAAGCAACAGCTTCAGGTATGTTTGCGACGAGAAACATTATAACTTAGATCAGAAAATAGAGTAATATTGATACTTTGCATCTCATGTCATCAACATTCCATGGGGATGTGATGCCAACGGTAACCACTGCTCTATCTGAGGCTTGATTGACTTAAATTGGAGTTTTGTTTTAATCTGACCATAAAGAATTGACTTAGGTTGAACTATAACAGGGAAGCAGGGTTTGTACTGTTAAACAAGTCCCAGTCAAATAACATTACATCACAAGCTAGCCAACAGTTTTTCAATTCATTCATTTTGTAATTTTGAACATTCCACCATAGATATACATGTGGAGTGGCATATCATGATCCCTTCCTCCTCTCTCTGCTGTGATACTGTGCTGTAGATTAACCATGTGGGTCCAGTGCCGCGCTGCTACTACGTCAGAGACCATGTGAACGTGGAGTACGAGCAGAGCCTGACCGTGAGCCGACGCTCCACACAACAGCTCGACTACGACATCCTGGTGCCCGGCTGTGTGCTCAGGTATACCAGCAACATTCCATCACACACATACGTGCACACCCACGCACGCACACACTGAGAGGAGAGGAGCCACCATCTCACACACACACACACACACTGAGAGGAGAGGAGCCACCATCAAACACACACACACACACACACACACACACACACACACACACACACACACACACACACACACACACACACTGAGAGGAGAGGAGCCACCATCACACACACACAGAGGAGAGGAGCTACCAGTACACACACACACACACACACACACACACACACACACACACTGAGAGGAGGCACCATCACACACTGAGAGGAGAGGAACCAGCATTACACGACCATGCACACACACAAGCCTTTACTGCTGTAGAAGTAGTTCTTGTATTGACAGTAGGGTTGTCAATAGTATCGAAACTAGAGACTCATTTTAGCAGGTATCAATACTAAAAAAGTCACATTCACAGTGTGATTTTCCTTCTCAAATTAGTGATATTTAATGCAGTACAAACAAACAACAATCTGTTTTGTGCCACGTTTATATAATATAATGCATCTCAGTGTGACAGTATTCAAAATACAGTACTCTTGCAGCTTTACTTAACACTGAGATACCATGGTGGTAGCAGAGGGTCCTGAAGCCACTGCTGTGCACAGGTGGCAGTTCTGCAGTGACAGTGCCGACATTGGCTTTGGCGTCTTTTTGAAGACTAAAAGGGGTGATCGTCAGAGAGCGTCCCAAATGACAGAGGTATTGGTCAACCAGCGCTACAACGCCCACCTGGTGCCCGAGGACGGATCCCTAACGTGTGAAGTGCCTGGAGTCTGTGAGTACTGTGCCCGGGCATTTCAACCTACATTGGTAAAACTGGAGGAGTTAAATTGGCTTGAATTTCAAATCTGAATTTGAGCACATTTGGCTATTATCGGTGTCAGTTTTTGAAATTGTTTCAAAGTATACTGGGCTAGTTTCTTTTCTAGTTTAATTCCAGAGTGTATAGCCCAAAATCACAACAGTCGTGTCGCAGGGCTTCACAAAATTGCTGATTTAACAAAAGAAAGGTAGAAAATAGTGAAAAATCAGTGAACACAGTCATTGGTCAGGAAACATGTAGAAGTGTATGAAAAAAAAAAACTTTTCTGCTTGAGAATCCTCTATCTTTAATTTGATTGTTATTGATATTTTGACCCTAGACTGTATAAAGAAGTGGACTAAGTTGCCTCTCCATGGATATGACCTGTAACATGGGCCTGCCTGTCTTCATGGAGATTAAGAAGTTTAATATCATACTGTGGAACTTTACAGGCAAAGCAATAATATTTCCATGGAGGCAAGCAGACCCCCATCAGAAAAGTTACATAGTGTATCATTAAAGAGGAGGTATTATGCAAAATCTTTTTTTTTTTTTGGCTTACTACCATGTTATATCATTGCTCCTGCATCAAAAACATGCCTGAAGTTTTAGATGGTTGAGTAATTTTGAGTGATCTCTCCGGGGCACTATTCAACCCTACTTATGGTTAGCTGTAAAATTCTGTGCAATGCTCTGCTCACAAGCTCACATCACCCATATGACATGACAATTCCCCATACATATACAAAAGAACAAAACTGTACACAGCAACTTGACAAACTTGATGCGATGTACAGTAGCTTCATTAGTGGGATGCACCCTGATTGTATTGTGCCATGAGCAAAGGGACTGGGGACTCAGAGCATCAAAACCAAAAATGAAACTTGTTAATATGTTGTTTTCAGCAAATATAGCATTTTCAAAACATTTTCTAAATATGTAATGTGTTAGCAGTTAATACCCCATAGAAGTAAAATACCTCCTCTTTAAGTAATGTGAGAATAATCCTGTATCCTCCTCCATTCACAGATGTTCTGCGCTTCGACAACACCTACAGCCTCCTGCAGCCCAAAACCATCCGCCTCACTGTGGAAGTTCTACTCCCAGACCACTGCCCCGGCCCATGAGCAATGCACCTGATAAACCCGAAAACCCACTGTGCCTCAGCAGGACAGCGATGAATGTGTCCCACATGTTCGATGCCTTACTCCACTCATGGGTGTATAGTAGTATATGAAATCGTATCATGAACAATGTGTTTTGTTATGCACTGGCTGTGAACAGTCTTCCACTGTGTATGTGAGTTTATGTGTAATATCTCTGTAATTACTGGGCCTATTAGTGTTATATCTGACTCGATTTCAGTACAGAGTCAGTTCAGAGAAAGGCTTGATGACAACAACATAGACAACAGAACGCTAGTTTCTTTAAAGGCACTGTAGCTGATTTTTGCTGTCTTAAAAATGTCAAAAACTGAACCAGTTAATTCAACATGTTCAACGGTTTGCAGAGGTCCAGAGCTATTCCTCACTTATGCATTCCTTGCATCCTAATATCAGTGTTATACTGGTTCTGACATAGAACTACTAGAGATACACAGTTAGGCTACTTGTGGTACATAAACATATTTTACATCAGCAGTTTGTGGAAAAAACTGCCATTGCATCCATGAGAGCACCCCACTGAATCTGCCTGTGGAGCGGGATTCTTCACTGTTGTTGAGGGTGATCGCCTCAAAAAGTTGGGTGAGCCATGAGATTAGTGGGACAGATGCTACTTGATATAATAACGTATTTAACATATAATTTAAGCCTATGGCCTTTTGATAGTGTAGGTCTACACCACAGAGGTAAAGAGCCTAGTATTTAATAGACTAGGGATACATTATGTGGGTCATGATTTTGCTAGAATTAAGTTGAATAGATTCAAGGATGGCTAGTTGAAGACCTAAGTGAAAATGTGTTATAAAATCTAACCCCTTGTCCCCACCAGCGACAGTGGCCGCTCCCTTCTGTCTCCTCTACACCCTACACCGCTCTCGTCATTTTAACCCCTGAAACTTGTAGAAAAGAAAAAAATGTCTTAATGGATCATTTTAGTTTTTTGTTTCTTTGTTTTTTCATTAAATGCCTAATATAGCCAAATGGTTGCCTTCATTTTTGATGACATGGTTTTTAAAGTTTAATTGAGCAATTAAAGTTGTGTGCGTCCTGACACCTAGTGTGTTTCCAGTGTCACAGCAAACTTTGCAGCATTTGCTGCGATCAAAAACTTGCATTTTTGAACTTCATTTGACGTTTTCTTACGAATAGAGACATAATATCATGCAGGTGAACTGGACTCAAATGCAACACAAAGAGTGCAGTCAAATGTCTTAGTAAAAACAACAGACATCCATCCATCCATCCATCCATTTTTCTTCCGCTTATCTGGGGCCGGGTCACGGGGGCAGCAGTCTAAGCAGGGACTCCCAGACTTCCCTCACCCCAGACACGTCCTTCAGCTCCTCCGGTGGGACCCCAAGGTGTTCCCAGGCCAGCCAAGAGACATAGTCCCTCCAGTGTGTCCTGGGTCTTCCCCGGAGCCTCCTCCCGGTGAGCTGTAGGGAAAACAGAGAGGTACCAAAAGAAGGGCCGGAACAGGAGCTGGATTGGTGATAAACGTGTAAACAGGCAGAACTGTGACACACAAGTTCATGACATTTTCACCCAAACTTCTACTGAGCACCCCCCTCACGCTGACACTTTCCTGCCAGAAAAAATGCGAAGTTTGACTGTTTTCCTTGCCTGTTATCATTAGTCCCTATGAGATTTGGTCTTTTATCAAAGTATAGATCTTTTTAATGATAAGTTTATGTAAAGAAATGTGTGCTCTAGTCTGTGCTTATCATTTTTACATGAGGTCAAACAAAAGCAGTAAACAGTCTAGTAGTGACTATTGTGAACATTTGTTTCTTGCACTGCTCCTTCAAGTATCATGTAGTTTGTCTCATTTTTGTATTTGTCCTATATTACACAAACTTGACTCTTGTGAGCTTTAAGTCATGTTATAATCCTGTTGCCTCCTCAAAAACATACCTCACACGTTTGAGTAACCCTTTATTATTTGTCTACATCTCCAAAGCTTAAAATGCTCTGTTCCAAATGAGTCTAATGACGATGTATGGAGGTTAAAAACACACTTCTGTATTACCACATGACATCACGAGGTGGAGTGTTGTGGAGTGTTTGAGAGAAGAACTCAGTCCAGTTATGCAGGGTTTGTGTGTTAAACATGTGTGAATGAAACAAACCACAACTCCAGGTATGTTTTTGATGAGGAAACATTATAACATAGATTTGAAAACAGCGTAATATGGGCTCTTTAAATCATGCACAAAATCTGGCATTTTCAATGTTTTGTCCGTACAATTACATGCACTTATTAGATGTTACCATATTAATGAGTAAATTTAGTGATGTAAGTGCTAGTGTTAGTTAATGGACCAAATCACTGACACATGCAACTGTTCTGGATTTTTCATTCCATAGAGTTACAATGGCCTTTACTCTCCATCTTGAATGTGTGTGAACAGCCTGTTCAAGTCATAACGTTTGAGAATAATTACTGAATGAATAACTTCACATCACAACCATTTACTGTTAAGAATACATCATTTAATTGAACTTAGCACAGTCAGTTTTAGCCCAATATGTGACATTTACAGCATCCAGTAAAACACAAACAGGAGGTTGTTCAGTATTAAAAAAACAAACAAAACTTGAGTATGTGAAGGCCCACTGTTATGCACAATTATTATCTTTAAACATGATCTATCTTACAAAAACATGTAATTAATGGATATTTCAGTAATCTTACATCATGTTGCATATCTCTGTCAAAGTCCTTCCCCTCCTGGTATATATCTGTACATTTTTCTCCATGAAGCTCTTCTGCGTGTTTAAAGTCCACACACCTTTCATCTTGATTCAGTGCAAATATTTCCTCCTCTGGGCAGGTTAGCAGTTATGGCATACGTATTTTCCAAACACAAACATAATTTGAAGTCTACAGGCAATAGTGTAAAGGAGTCCAAACATCCAGGTGTAATAAGGTTTGAGGATGAAAATATTAACTGCTAAATAAATAAGAAACCCGTATATTTTAGAATATGTTTGTAGAGGTATAAACTATAGCTGCCTGAATAATGCAGAATTTAGAAGTTTTAACTAAGTGCTTGTAACAGGTTAGACTACTCAGTGTTGTGTACTGTTCTTAGTCATTTTTGGCAAATTTAGTGCAAACTAGGTAAATTTGCAGCTCTGTGTGTAAAATGTGTGTGTCCTGTGTGTTTCAAGTACCTGGTGACATCACGCATGACTGCCCTGATTAAATCCAGGTGTTTCTGAGTACAAATACCTGGCTACAGGGGCGAGGGTAGAAGTGTGGATACCCGTTAGACCAATCACACTGTTCCTTATATGCCCCCCCCCCTCTTCTTCCCAGTTTAGTAGTTGTATTTAGAATGCGGTTTTGGGCAAAGCTTAGGTGCTTAGTCCCACTTTAAACATAATTACACAGTTATATTTAAGACTATGTTAAAAATGTTCACAATTTTCTTTAAGTTTATATTTTATTTCCTGGTTGGACATGGACAGAAGATATGACACAAAAAGAGGTAATTCTATACAGGTCATGTCTGTGGAGAGGTGACCCTGCTCATGAAAAAATGCAAGTTTAATGGCATAAATCTCCATGGAAAAGTTACATAGCACACCTTTAAATTCTTTGTTATACTGCATATATTTATTTTTATGTATAACGTAAATTTAGTAGACTACTTCTATTTACTTTTAACTTTTTTTTTTTTTTTAATAACAAATATATTGCACTGCTTTAAAGAGGGGGTGTTTTACTTTTGTGGGATATAAACAGCTCACACGTAACATATTTAGATCACCGTGATGCTCTGAGTCTCCCCTCCCTTTATTAAGTCCCAGAAGTCCCCCTTCAGAGCGCTGTCACAACATAATCAGCATGCATCCTGCTAATGAAACAACTGCACATCAGGTTTGTCATGTTGTTGTGTACAGTTTGTATCATGTTTTTTGCATATTTATGGAGAATTGTTGTGTGAGACCATGGGTGATGTAGCATTGCACAGAATCGCCCAGCTAAACATAAGGAGGGTTCGAACAGGGCCTGGAAGAGATCACTAGATTACTCCGACATGCATGGATGACATCTAGAATCTCTTCAGGCATGTTTTTGATGAGGGAAGAATATTATAACATTGTATAAAACTGAAAAAAAAAATCTATTTTGCATAATACCCCCTCTTTAAAGACCTTCCATTTGGTGTAACAGAGCAGCAGAATTGTTCATTGGTTAAGTCTGTATTTAAATAAGTAAAATAAAAAAATAATATCATATTGTTTAGCTTAGATGTTGTTCTCACCTGACCCATCTGTTCTTTTAGTATTTTTCATAGGCTTTACTTACTTTTGATCTATTTTTAGTGTGTTTTCATTAGCAAAAATATTAGTAATGCAAACACACCAGCCCTCCCCCTCCTCATCGATCCTCCCCCATTGTCCCTCTTCCTCATTGTCCCTCTTCATCGTCCCTCCTCTGCTGGGCGGTTCTCTGATTTGAGCCGAACAAACTCCTTGGCCACCTCGTCAGCAGACCTCTGGGACAGGATGCGTATGACGGTGGTCCCGGTTTGGTCGGTGTGGATGCTGGCTCCGAGGGGACACCAGCACACACAGCTCCGGCGCTCGGCCACGTCCCTCAGCTGCACCACTGTCAGCCCCACTACACGGTCCGCTCGGCCAAAGCAGTAGTCCTTCACCCCCACCTGCAGCTCGTAGCAATCCAGGCTTTCCTTCCCCAGAACACTGCACAAAAACAGAAACAGAGAACAGGATACTAGTCTTGTTGTCTTATACTTGTTCTGCTCCAGCTCAAGATCATTCTAAAGCTATTCAGGAAAGGTTCATTTCTATCCTGTGAATGTAACTTTTTTGAGTACAGATACCTGCTCAAATGAGTATCTAGTTTCAATACAACCCTAGTCCTGATACTTAAAACAGTTATTTTTAGTTTACCAAATTGATGTTTTGATAAATGTAGAGTAACAAAACGCATTGGAATTTCATGTTCACAAATCCCTTAATATCAGAACAAATTGTCCAATGAATAAGTCACATTTTCTGCCCAGCAGATTCATTGTTCACGCCGTAGTCTGCAGGTTTATAAGTATATATCTCTTCAATTGAGTGCGGAAAATAGCATTTGAAATTAAGAAAAACTACTACTAAAAAATTGTTATATTGGCAAATCCAATGTCAAGGCAATTCAAAATCATTCTAATCTAGTCAAAATGTACTTAATCAAGATAAAGGTTCAAAAATTACTCAAAATCGACTTCAGAGATTTTCACTATGCTTTAGAAGTTTCCTCCTTCTCATTTACCCTCTGAAAGTTGAGTGATTTGTGCAGTTTTGAGCCATCTTTAATTGCTTATTTTCATGACGCCATATTGCCAATCAAGAGCCTTTTTCACCGCTATCGACAAACGCCCACTGCTCTGTATTTACTTTCTTCTTTAATTTTATTTTCTTGTATAGGGGATAAGCATCACATAGTTATTTTTGTACAAATGGAAAAAAAAACCCTCTCTAATGTGATGTGCCACTATTCATCGGAGGTGCTGAGAACCTTGTTGTGATGACGTTTAGGGAAGTCAACAGACTTGTTTCTTTTAGATGAATACTGCGATTTGAAATTATAACATAATGATTCATGGGTGTTGTAGATTAGAACTATATAGCGCACACAAGCACAATAGATCTTTAAAATGAGGGGGAAAAATTAAACTTGATATTGGGAAAAAAAAACTACTTGGCAGATCCAATGTCTAGGATGGTCAAAACCATTCTAATCTAGTCAAAATGTACTGTAAATGTAAAGGTTCATCCTCCCCGGCCACAGAGAATGGAATACTGGGGAAATACTCACAATTGAAAGGACTCATTGAACTTGGCCGTCCAGCTGTTGTTTTTGGATTTGGTGGTGAATTTGCGCTTCTTGTCAGCCAGGAGGGGTCCCACCAGAGTCACTTCCACAAAGGGTCTGAACATGCCCGATGTCTGCCACTTCAGCTCAGTCACAGCAATCACTGAAACGAGAGGTATAACCAGAACAGGAGGGTCACTGGCTCTGACAACCACTCCACACCAAACAGCAGCTTCACAAGTATACTGTATGCTGTCAGGTACATTTAGTATAGTACTTTTTCTTCAGTAACTTAATCATATTGTACTTCTTGGATTAGATTTCATGCACCTACTGGAGCAATATATCGTACAGTGTACCAATACTCTTACTTGAGTAAAAGCTGTGGTTACTTTTCCCACTGTGAGTAACCCACTTAAGCTTTATGTTGATGATATGAAATGATTTGAATGTTTGTGTTTGTTGCACCATTACCGCTCTTTCTTTCGAAAATGCCAGATTTGGTTTCAATTGTGCATTATTTAATGTTTTGTGATCCCCATTACATTAAAGTTGTATTAAGTAAGTTTTCTAGGTGGTTTTCTAGATGGTTCAGCACCTGCTTGTCTGCATGGAGATGTTATTGATTAGCCTAGAACATTCCACAGTACGGCATTAAGCTCAATAGAGACAAGCAGGTGCCAACACAAAGCCAAGTTACAAGCACATTTGTGGATAGGCGAGCCCGCTAGCAAAAACGTTGCATGTTTTTTTGAGCATTAAAAACACTTGCAATGGAAAAAAAGCAAGATAGACACATTTAAATGCCATACTGTGGAACATTCCAGCTGAAGCAAACATTTTCACAAGAGACAAGAAGATGGTGGACCCCCCAACTGAAAAATTACATTCAGTACCTTAAACTTCAAATTAAAAATCAGCTGTTACATCCAGACACTTACAGTTCCTTGAGTAGCAGTTTCATAGCCATTTCTTGGGCCACTATTTTGTACCTCTAATTGAGTAATATTATTTTTAAGTAACAGTACACTTACTTGAGTACATTTGTCGGGCTAGTATAGAGGTTATGCAGATGACATCACAACAAGGCGCGGTTGTATAAGTGTCCATAGTGAATAATGACATTTTCACTTATATACACTCAAAACAAATCTACAATTTGAAAGACCTGCTACTGTCTGATAATAAATATTAAACCCCGACATCTCAAAAAAGAAAATCAAGTAACAGTAGTAGAGAAACACTTAACTGTTAATGGAGCTAAACAGATACATGACATAAATATGAAAACAAAAAAATCATATTTAAAAAAGGGGTAAAAAATATACTTTTTGGAGCTTTGTACCATGTTATAACAGCACTGTAGTAATAATACACTACAACTTCACAAACCTGATGTGATGTGCTGTAGATTCATTAGAAAAATGCAAGATAATTGTAATGTGCAAAAAGGTGACACGGTGATCCAAATATGTTATGTGTTAGAGATTAATACCCCATAGAACTGTAATACCCCTACTTCATCATGGAGATTGGCTTCACATAACTCTGGCTAGCATCAGCCAAGTCATCGAGTTGTAGCAACGGGCAGAGATATAGAGCTTTGTGTCTATGAATGTTGAAAGGAGAATTTTAATAATATCAGAATTAAAATGATATCAGTGCATAACATCTACCTGTGCTTCTGGCCTATGTTTGTGCAGTGTGCTGAGAATGGGCTCTGACCTTTGACGTTGAGCTTGCGTTCTTTGCTGAGAATGTCGATCTGCAGCTGCACCTCTCCAATGGGCTTCTCCACACCAGAACCTGTCCAAAACAAAAACGAACCAAGGTTATACAGGTAATCCATAATCAGGATTATTCAAATCACAGAATAATTGTAACTAAACTGAAGTAACCTGGAACCATTTTAGAAGCAAATGCAATAACCGTTAACTAAAGGTAAAAACATCAAAAAAACAGAATAGAGAGTTTTGCAAACCGTTTGCCGTGGTCCAACTTTCAGAGGCCAGATTGAGAGTTTTACAATCACGATAATGCTAACAACAACTAGCAAACTTACCTCACTCTGGGGTCAGACTTACCTCGCTCTGGGGTCAGACTTACCTCGCTCTGGGGTCAGACTTACCTCGCTCTGGGGTCAGACTTACCTCGCTCTGGGGTCAGACTTACCTCGCTCTGGGGTCAGACTTACCTCGCTCTGGGGGTGCAGGTGTTAGCTTAGGGGCTAGACTTACCTCGCTCTGGCTTGGTCTTCTCGTTGTTAGTGATCCGGATGCCCCTGCCGTCATGGACTGGGGACACAAACAAACAAAGGTAAAACTGCTGTGAGAAATACAGTGAGAACTACTACATAGAGCTTTATGATGTAAAACAAATAATACTGTAAGTTACTTTGTGAGTACTATGGTGTAGAATTGTGAGTGCTACTATGGTGTAGTAACTGGATTAGTACTGATGTATATTACTGTAATGTAGTATTGTGATCTAATACTGTGTTATAGAACTGTGAGTAACACTGAGTAGTTCTGTGAGTAGTAGTAGAGTGCCTTGTGACCTCTGTGTGCTGACAAAGGTCCTGCTCAGTGCAGCACTGTGAGTAGTAGCATGGGTATTACTGTGAGTAGTAGTGGTGTGAGTAGTACTGTGAGTGGTATTGTGAGTAACATTGAGTAGTAGTGAGAGTAGTAGTGTGAGTAGTACTGTGAGTAACACTGAGTATTAGTGTGAGCCGTAGTGTGGGTAGTAGAGAGCGTATTAGTGAGCGTAGTAGTGTGAGTACTACTGTGTAGTACCTTGTGCCCTCTGAGTGCTGACAAAGTTCCTGATCAGTGCATCGGTGCTCTGGGAGTACAGGGATAGAGCATACTGCAGAGAAGCCAGCTCTGGACTCTTCTCCACAAACGTCCTCTTCAGCCCACTGCCCCCAGCATGGAAGAAGCTCTGCACACACACACACAACACACATCACATGTGCACACACACGCATAAACGCAAATGCACACATCACATGCGCACACACACGCATTAATGCAAACACACACACAACACACATCACATGTGCGCGCACACACACACACACACGCATAAACGCAAACACACACAACACTCATGCAAACAAGCATGTATGAACGCAAACACACATGCACGCAGACAGGCATGTTGGGTTTCCACGCTCCTCGGGAATCCTTATCCTGATCCTTAACCATATAGTCACTACTGGCCTAACCTTAAAGAAAAACATATTGTACTTTATGTATGTACAGTTATGCTATCATTTTAACACTTTAAATCACACCATTGATCTAAAATGACTTAATAAAAGAAACAAATCCGCTGATTTGAGAAGGGGCAACAACTATAACATGCTGAAAGCTCTAAACAGTTGATTTTGCAGAACAGGCCTGCTTTATCATGTTACTGATCTCTTATGTCTTATATCTTACATCATGTTGTTGATCTCTTAAAGGCTCGGTACCCATTTCACATTTATTTGAGCAAAATTTGTCTTGCCCTGGTACAGTTTTCTCCATCGCTCCATTTTTCTCCATCCTGTAAATGGTGGACTTTCAACATCAGTCCAGCACATCTCACATTCAAAAATACTCCAATGACTGCAATTGTGGCATGTGTTAAGAAGGGGAACGAAGAGGAGCATAGGGAGGATCTATTCAACACTTTTGTGCAGTGGACAAAAAACAACTGCCTCTTGCTGAATGCAGATAAGCAGCAGAAGCTTTGAACATCTCCACACTTGGCTCTTACCTTGACGGTCTCCAGGCTGGCATCAATGATTTGGCACTGTTTGGGCGTTAGCGTCCTGGGCTCTGCTCCGCCCTGTGAACATATGCAGAGTCAATCATCTGCTAAGCTGCTCACCACGGCAGCTCAGGTCAGTTCAGGTCAAATCTATTCAGCTCAGGTCTGCTCAGGGACTTACCTTCAGGTTGGACAGTCCTTTAGCTGCTGTGAGAAGCTGAGCACCCTGGACACAGTGGCAACAAAAGTGACTTCAACACAGTTTTGATTTCTAAATATTTTTTCTGTTGTATTTATTTCTATCTCCAACACTAATGTTAAAGAAGACACATTATGCTTTATTTCAGGTATCTGGTGATTAACTTGTACATGTAATACCGACACGGTGGCTACTGGCTACTGGCTAGCACTGACATCACACAGCAAGAAGGTTTCGAGTGCAGCCCAGGCCTTTCTGGCAGAAGCTTTAGGCAAATGCTAAAGGTGAAGCGCCCACGTAAAACAAACAGACAGACATATCTCAACCTATTTTAATGAAGATACAGACCGTTTGGTCTGTGTAATATGTGCAAAAGGAAAGTGCTTTGTGCATTTGTAGACAGAAGATGTATGTGCTTCTCTCAACTAAATGTAACAAAAGTTAGATTTTTTGTGATGCTTAGGGTCAGAGGTTTGAGCCGTTCCAGATGGATAATGGGTAGCACTAATTTCAGAGTGACACATATGCTTAATGTCTCTGTACATTGTTGCTTCAAATAAAGACTAAACATAAACTAATGTGTCGAGAGCCACGTAACTGGTTTTTCCCCAACAACCAAAACTTGCACCAGGTAAAATCCTCCAAATGACGTAGTCTATGACATGACATATTTCCCAATTACCTTAATATGTAGATTATGATTTAAAATATTTTGTTCATATTAAACTCCAATATTTATCTCTAATGACAGAACAATAAAAATGCTCCACAATACAGCTGGAAGTAAGAAGAAGACCCATTACTACAAGGCAAAAAGCTCCCAAATGTTGTTTTGCATAATATGTCTCCTTTAAGTACTTTATGTATGTGTGGTAGTGTGTGGGTACCAGGCTGTCACTGCTCTGGGGTAGGACGATGGTCTTCTCCAGGCAGCTCAGCACCAGCTTCCACAGGTCCTTCAGAATCCTCTTCAGCACGGCCTTCTCACACATGTCTGCAAACACACTCAAACTACAGGAAATAACACATGTCACGCTCAGAAATACTCCCACAGACACATGCTCTGTACAGCAGGAAGCAGCACTTACTTTCTGTCCAGGAACTCCATGACAGGCCGGAGGGCGATGTCTGCATCGGCCTCCAGGGTGCTGGGGTTTACGGGGCCCCTCATCTGGTACAAGATCTCAGCCATCTGCCTCATGCAGCCAATGAGGCGGCCCTGGAAGCTGAGCACACAACACCCTAAATCATTTAAATCCCCACACTGTGATAAAGTTAATAAATGGTTAATATAGGTTAATCTAAAAAAATTTGAAAAACAGAATTATTTTAAATGGTGGTCTAAATATATTCCTCACTTACATATGCATGATGCTAATCTTCTCCTACATCCTAATTATTCACTGTGATGAGTTTATACACACGTTCCTCTATCAGAGTCCAGAATGGTGTCGCTGTCACGGTAAAGCTACAAAAACTAGTATGTTAACAGTCCACCTTATTCTATTGGAAAATAAAACACTTCAATTAGATGCAGACAGCGGCCTTATTTTGACCTTAAGAGCTGCTTTTACAACACATTTGGTGGTGTGTGTACTGCTCCTGAGGGGAGGGGAGAGTACCTTTTGGTGAAGACAGTGCTGAAGTTGTCCAGGACTGTGCTGAGCTGAAGCTGCAGTTGATTCAGGACATTGGCGGCCTCCTGGTCCATCTGCAGCACACATTCAGAAATCATTCAAGACATCTGACCCTTATTTCTCAAACCTCTGCTCCATCTGACCCTCTCGTCTGAATCCTATGCTTTTAAACTAATAATAATAAAAAAAAAAAGATCTTACATTTTTAACTTAAAATTTGGGAATTTTGACCAACTAAGAAGTGCAGCTTATGCAGTTCAAAGGACAGAAGTTAAGGACTATTGGACTGTGTGATTTTGTTGTGTGTCCAGAGTTCACCTGCACAAGCTTCAGGGCACAGAGGAGGGACACTTTTGTCCTGAGGGCTGCTGCTATCCTCAAACTGCCCTTACACAAGAGCTGATAACTCTACCTGTTGAGCTGCACTGAAACTTTTGAGTTTTTTCTATTATTGTATTTTACTGGTCTAAGTGCTTAAATTGGTGCAAGTCAAAGCTCCAGGTTCATTATATTTACAGAGAAAAGATATACATGTAGAACCACAATTTATATAGAACAAGGCAGAGGTATTTTTTGGACATTATTGGAAGCTGGAATAACAACTCGTGTGTCCAGAACACATCAACAAACCCTCCAGCTCCACTGCCGTTAGAATTTATTTCCATATCTAAGTGCAAGGAATTTGCAGTATTCTTTACTGCCAAGGTTCAGGGCATTAAAAATGCCATTAATTCCACAATGCAAATAACACCCCTGCAGCCACCCAGACACTTAGAGCTGAGTCACTATGCAACTGTAACTGACAAAACTGTCCAAGAGATTGTCACCAGTCTGAGTTCATGTACATGCTGCCTCAATGTGTTACCACTAGATTTCTAAAGTCTTTGCTCAACAGTTTGTTATCAGCACTCGCTCACACAATTAACATGTCACTTCAATCTCGAACATGCCCTCTGCATCCTCTGACCCTGTATTCTGCTTCCTCTGCTCCATCCGACCCTCTCCTCTGCATCGTCTTTTGCACCTGATCCTCTCCTTTGCATCCTCTGCTCCATCTGACCCTCTGCTGTCATTCCACACCACTCCAACCTACTGCACACACATATCCCACACCGTACATTGCTCTATACCACTGAGCTGACCACATACCTGATGGCCTTTACTGTCCTCCTGTAACCCAGAGAAGCGCAGAAGAAAACACAAGGCAGTACATATGAATGAACTTACATCAAAAAGATTCTAGGTATTGTTATTATTTTAATTTTTATCTGTTAACATTAAAGACCGTACAAGAGCACAAGATGAACAGAAGAACAGCTCTCTACCACAAACGTCGGAATGTTATGTCCTATATTGGCTATTGTGAGATTTTAGCCATGTTAGAATGCTGTTATCTCCTGAAAACATGCCTGGGGTTGTGTTTTGTTTCACCCACACATGTGTGAATTGGTAACTAACAAGCTATCAAGCTAACATCAACCGTTTATTCAGTAGAGAGTCCAGGGCTGAAATGATCCAGATTATTCTAGAGTTTAAAAACACAGTGAAGCACTTCCTGTATTATCATATGACATCACAAGGTGGAACACAGTATTTTTCGTTTGAGAAAAATAACTCGAAATATGCAGTTTGTGTGTTAAACATGGGTGAATGAAACAACCCACTACTCCAGATATGTTTTTAATGAGGAAACAACATTATAACATAGATCAGAAAACAGGCCCTTAAATGAAGGGTCCTAAGAAAAACTTTATAATAGAACAGTTTTTGTCATAAAATATTCGTTTATGGCTTTTGACAAATTAGAACACTATTTTAAGGTGCACTATGTCATTTTCCACCACCTTCTTGTCTCTATGGAGATGTTACATGTTTGCCTGGAATGCTCAACGGTAGGGCATCTGTCTCCATGGAAACAAGTAGATGATGCAACCATACCAATTTACAAGTCAGATGTATGGAGAGGTGGTTCTGCTCACAGTAATAATTTTTTTTTTTTTTTTTTTTTTGAGGAAGCAAAAGTTGAATAAATACAAAATAGATACAGTATGTTTGATTCCACACTTTGAGGCACTCCAGGCACAGCTGTAACATCTCATGGACATAAGCTGGTAGCAAACCCCCACAAGAGAATTTACATAGTGCTCCTTTGATGCCCACACAAAATTGTATACATAAAATTCTTACGTCAAACCAACATATTAGACTTAGCACAGGTATTGGCACAGAAACACACACATCTGACAATGTATCTAACCCAAATAGCATTTAAAAACAGTACTAGTAAACAGTGTATTAATATGTCAAAAGGAAGATTATACACTCATGATTCACTCCCTAATCTTCACCTAACTCACTCCATGTTACCTCTTTTCTGCTGTTAGTCCATAAATATCTTCAGAATTTAAATCCAATCATTACAATATAGTCAAGTACAGTAATATAAATTTTGGATTTCAGATAATTAAGCAACTAAAAGGACTGCAGCTCTGGGTTTTTTTCTCTCACCCCTCAGGTACTTTGGTCTGGACCTACCTGCTTCTCTGGCTCAGTCTTCTCCTGTGTGTCTCTGGTCTCCTTCTCCTCCTGCACACACATGCATGCAAATGCGCACACACACACACACACACACACACACACACACACACACGGACACACGCACATTACAGGACCTAAAGAATTGCATCTCAGATACCAAACAGACAAGACTTCAGTCACATTTCTATAGCACCATTTGTACCATCAAGACACTCAAAGCATTTTACACCAAGAAACCATTCACCCATCCACACGCACATTCATATACCAGTCTACACAGACACGGGAGGCGTGTTAAGCGTCTTGCCCAAGAACACAACAACAGTACTGGGTCAGTGGATCAGACTGCTTTACAAATAATGTTTATGTAGAGAGGAGGATTCGAACTACCAACCTTCAGATCGGAGGATGAGCATTCTACCAACTGAGTTACTGTCGTCTAAAGACAGTACACATTCAAACATGAGGCCCACCTCAGATAATAGTTCAAGTTGAAAAATGACATGGTCAGTGGTAGATTATAGCTTATAAATAAAGTCTGCTATAACATTAGCCAAGCAAAGAGATAATTATGGTGCGCTCACAAATGTAGTTCACACATAGTTCAATGTTCTCCTTGTCAGCATATGTGGACAAAAGTTTGTTTTTTTTCTTCTCACAATAACTTGGTGGTGGCATTATTCAAGCCCAAAGACGTGATTATTGTCAGCAGAAGGGACTTCAAGCCATAAGATTAATATAACAATTTTGTGGAGCCGGTTCATCAGAAATAATGATAAAGTTCAATGTTAGTGCATTGGATATTTCTTTCAAAAAACGTGAATCCCCTATATTTTTTGTAAAACATGAACACTACCTATTCTCACAGCAACTAACATCTTACACCACAACACAGGACAAACATCTAGTGTGATGGCCAAACCTTCTCCTCCTTTTCCTTGTTGTCAGTCTGAGGAAGAAAAGTGCTCAGTTGTAAGTATGAAAACTTAAAGCCCCCTGGTTCCACACCAAAACAATTCCACATAAACCCTCTGGGCCTCCACCTAACCATCTACACCAAAGACCACTGATTCTACACCCCAACATCTCCACATAAGCCTCATGTTTCTACACCTAAACATCTCCACATAAGCCCTCTGGTTCTATACTGAAACAACACACATAAGCTCTCTGGTGCTACACCTAAATATTTCCATGAAATCCCTCTGGTTCTCCACCTTAACATCTCCACATAAGCTCTTTGGTTCTACACCAAATGTTGCCAAAAAGCCCTCTGGTTCTACACTGAAACATCTAAAAACCTTCTGATTTTTCACCTTCACATGTCAACATAAGCCCTATGGTTCTCCACAAAAACATCTTGATTAAAGCCTTCTGGTTCTGCACCTACACATCTCCTCTTGGCTGATCTCTCCAAAGTCCAAGCCACTCTGTGCTACAATGTGAGAGACACAAAACATGTCTACCAAAGCCCTCTGGTTCTACACCTAAACATTTCCACAAAAGCCCTCTGGTTCTGCACCTAAACATTTCCACAAAAGCCCTCTGGTTCTGCACCTAAACATCTCCAAAAACCCTCCTGGTTCTCTTAATCATCTCTGCATATGCCATATGGCTCTACACCTAAACATCTCCACATAAGTCCCCTGGTTCTATACTGAAGCATCACAATAAGCCCTCTGGTTCTACACCTAAATATTTCCATTAAACCCCTCTGGTTCTCCACCTAAACATCTCAACATAAGCCCTATGGTTCTCCACAAAACATCTCCACCAAAGCCTTCTGGTTCTGCACTTACACATCTCCACATGGCTCACTTCTGAATCCTCAGAGTCAAGCCACTCTGTGCTACAATGTGAGAGACAAAACATCTCCACCAAAACCCTCTGGTTCTACACCTAAATATCTCCATCAAACCTCTCTGGTTCTCCACCTTAACATCTCCACATAAGCCCTTTGGTTCTATACCAAAATATCTCCAAAAAGCCCTCTGGTTCTACACTGAAACATCTTCTCCACATTACCGTAAAAAAAAAAAACAAAAAAAAAACCCCAAAAAAAAAACCCCTTGTTCTTCTCCCAAACATTGCCACAAAAGTCTTCTGGCACTCCATCTAAACATCTCCAAAAAGCCTCCTGGTTCTCTCTCCTAATCATCTCTGTATAAGCCATGGTCCTACATCTAAACATCTCCACCAAAGGCCTTTTGTTCTTCACCTAAACAAATCCACCAAAGCCTTCTGGTTCTCCACCTAAACATCTCCACATAAGCCATCTAGTTCTACATTAAACATCTGCACCAAAGGAATCTGGTTCTACACCTAAACATCTCCACATTTCTCACCTCTGAATCCTCTGAGTCCGAGCCACTCTGCTAGTGTGAGAGAGACACAAAAGATCTGCAATCAGACGCAAAGCACACACAAGAGGGACAGCTATAGAACAGTGGGAGGACATTTAGGACAGTGGTTGGGACCTTTAGGAAAGCAAAGGAGATGTTTAGGACAGCGTAGGGGACGTTTAGGACAGTAGAGGGAAGTTTAGGACAGTGAAGAGGGCATATATAGGAGACCGAACATTAGGGGTGGTGCTTAAAGGACAATGGGGGCACATTTACCAAGACACTAGAGGGGACAGTGGAGGCGGCATTGACAGAGCACCAGACATTGAGACATTTTTTAGAGACCGCAGGGGGCAGTGCAAGAGACATTTGCAGGAAACAGAGACAAAAATGGACAGTAGAGGGAACATTTAAAGGACACAAGAGCGACTGGAGGGGACAGCGAGAGGACATTCAATGGACACTGGAGGGCATATTTTAGGGACACTGGAGAGGGCAGTTATCTTTTACGCACCATGTCCTTGTCTCCGTCCTCTTGTTGATCACTAATGGCTGCAGAATAAATCCCGAGTTACCAGAAGGAGCATATGTGCAATAGCATGATATACAGAACTTACAAGTACATGGATCAAGATTCATCTCACAACAACAAACAAGGAACAACTGACCAAAACATCCATTACTGCAACACAGCAACTTTCATTTGAACAGTGGGATGGATTATTAGAGGAAACAGGAGGGGACACTGAAGTAGTAATGCTCACTTAAATTATAATCCTTTTTTTTTTTTTGTTAACTATAAATTATACCATCAAAAGGCCACCTGCTTTGCCTGGAATGTTCCACAGAAAGGCACTGAACTTAAAGTCACATCACCTGGTCAAGTTACAGATTAGATGGACACCCCACTCACAGTGAGAATGCATGTTTTCAAGGTGTTTTTAAATGCAAAACGTATAACTCACACCACACAGCGGAACATTCCAGGTAAAGCAATGCCATCTCCATGGAGACAAAGGTTGTATATTCACACAGTTAAATTGCATATGAGCGGCTGGACTACACATTATACTAAAACACAAAGTCTCTACTACTAGTAATTTTAAACATATTTTTCAACTTTTCCTCACAAAATGCTTCTTGATCGGTGTAAAACTATAATATGTATTAAGTTTATAACAGGTATTATCCAATCAAATGAAGTCAAAAGTAGAAAATCCAAAAAAACTGTCATACAGACTTTGAGATGTGATTCATTGCTCAGTCCTAACTTAAAGCAGGTTACATTAAGCAGCCATTAATCCACACACACCCACACACCACTGTACTAAGACACCAGGTTAGGACTGGAGCTGGGATTTAACCGACAATCTTTGGGTCAGTAAACAAATGCTATAAACTGTGCTGAAGCTATGAAGTCAGGAAAAGGTGACCACACATGGTGCACACAGTCTGAATTTTACCTGATTCATATCGAGGGCTACCTCTACAGGACATTTCTATTCTATAGTTAGAGCCCATTGTCTCTGATATCCTGTATATTCTGAGCCCTCGATGAAACCCACTAGACCCACCTCGTCTTCGTCTTCCTCTGCCTCCTCCTCCTCTTCCATCTGAGCAACAACAGCAGCAAATCATTACAACAGCATCTCCATGTGCCCGAGAGATAAAGGGAGAGAATTGAAGGAACCAACCACAGGGGGGCAGTGAACTAATTGTACAAGAGTAAGGAGAGGTGGGCAGTACTCAGTTACATTTACTCAGGTAGATTTACTAGAGTAACCTTTTAAATAGATTTTACTTTTAGCAGCGTACTTTTATTCCTACTTGAGTAATATATTTATTGAAGTAACAGAACTCTTCATTGAGTAAAAGTTGTGGTTACACCTCCCACTGTGAATCTAAAAGTGACAAAAGCTTTATGTTGACAATATGAAAAGATTTAAACATTTGTGTTTCTTGAAACATTCCTTCAGATATGACTTAGTTTGTGTCATTTTATTAACCTCCTGTTAGTCTATAAGTTACTCTTACTTGAGTCAAACTTGGACCACTAGTTTGTACTTCTACTTGACTAATATTATTTTGAAATAATGTTACTCTTACTTGAGTACAATTTTTGTCAACTCTACCCACCTCTGAAAGTGGAAAGGCTTCGTTTGACCTCCCACATTTATATCACACTAGCATTTGAAATGATTTTTATACAAGTTCATTATATGTGCTTGAATAATTAATTCCATTTATGACAATAAAGTAGTCATCATGATTATATATTTTTGTTACATTACAATAACAAAATTCAGATGTTTAAACCGTGCACCACTTTATACTAATTATCCGTGTCAGTAGTTGTACTTCTACTTGTAATGTAGTAGTAAACAGTACATTTGATTCTATGTACTACAGACTACAGAGGTGTACAGAGGAGCAGGAGAGTAGTTGAGAAGCAGCTAAGGAACAGGTGAGGAGCCGCTGAGGAGCAGGGAGCAGACCTACCTTTTCCTCTTCGGCTGTGAGCTGCACAGAGAGACGAACACTTCAGAACAGTGTGTGGGGCATATCTATCAAATCTCCATCTCATCCCACCACTAATGTCAGTATGTATATATGCAAAGTTCACAAAATTAATGTGTCTAAAAGAGTGTAAAGTAAACTGTGTTCACATGTGGACAAGAAACAGCTTAAAACTGAGCTTGTTATGAATTATAGTTATCAATTACTGGGCGTTCATTTTATTTTCACTGGGGGTTTGGCTAAAGACTAATTTTCTTTAAGCTACTGATATTATATATTTTATTTAAATGTTCTCAACTTAATTTTTGACAACTTAATTCTTCTGCTGATGGGCTGCATGTGATCTTATTACTTTACCTGACTATTTTGCACAATATTTTCCATACGTTACAGGTAAACCAACACCTCCATGGAGGTGTCCAGGTGGCAGACCCTTCACTTTCTCCCTCTGGCTGAATCAGTGATGCCCGAGCCACCTTAGCTGGCTCCTCTTGACGTGGAGCAACGGCTCTACTCCAAGCTCATCCTGTATGACTGAGCTTCTCAACCTATCTCTAAGGGGAGCGCCCAGCCACCCTACAGAGGAAGCTCATTTCAGTCTCTTGTATCCGTGCTCTTGTCCTTCATTACCCAAAGCTTATGACCATAGGTGAGGGGAGGAGCGTAGATTGACCGGTAAATCGAGAGCTTTGCCTTACGATTCTGCTTCTTCTTCATCACAAAAGTCTGACAGATCGACTGCATCACTGCAGACACTGCACTGATCCGCCTGTCAATCTCCTGCTCCATCCTTCCCTCACTTGTGAACAAGACCCCAAGATTGAACTCCTAACCCCATACTCCCGGAGCACCCCTCACAGGGCACCAAGAAGGACATGGTCGAATGCCTTCTCCAAATCCACAAACCACATATGGACTGGTTGGGCAAACTCCCCCACGAACACTCCAGGACCCAATGGAGATGTATAGAGCTGGTCCAGTGTTCCGCGACTGGGATGAAACCACACTGCTACTGAATCCCACGTTCGACTACAGGACGGATTCTCCTTTCCACTACCCTGGAATAGACCTTACCAGGAAGGCTGAGAAGTGTAATTAACCTGTAGTTGGAACACACCCTCCGGTCCCCCTTCTTAAACAGAGGGACCACCACCCTGGTCTGTCAGTCCAGCGGTACTGTCCCTGGCCACCACGTGATGTTGCAGAGATGTGTCAGCCAAGACAGCCCCACAACATTCAGAGACTTAAGGTACTCAGGGCGGATCTCATCTATACCTCAGTGACTTCAACCAGGGTAATGGATGAGTCCACTGCCAAGTTCCCAGTCTCTACTTCCTCCTCAGAAGACGTGACAGTGGAATTGAGGAGATCCTCAAAGTATTCCTTCGACCGTCCGATCCTGCAGCTGGTGCGTCCACTGGAGGATGGCCCCATGTTGCTCCTTCAGGCTGTACCCAGCCGGGTCCCGTGGGGAAAGGTCCAGCTACCAGGCAGCCCTGGTAATTGCAATCCAGGCGACATAGCTGGCCTTGTACAAGTACTGTGTAAGTGCTGCTTCATTCACCCCACTCCTGATGGTATAAGATACTGCCTGTAGCATCAGCTGTGCTTCTAATGCACAGAGGCCACACCCCCCTCTCTCTTTGTAATGCATGGAGGCCACACCGTTTCTAATTCACAGAGATCACACCCCTCCGTTTCATATGCGCTGTGACCATGTCCTGTCTATTTCTAATGCACGGAGACCACCTTCTACTGCATATAGGCCACGCCCTGTCTGCCTCGTTCTACTGCACATAGGCCATGCCCCTCTGCCTCGTTCTACTGCACATCAGCCACGCACCCTCCCCCTCTTTCAACTGCACATAGGCCACACCCCTCCATCTCCAATGCATGATCATGCCCCCCTCTGTGAATACTGCACATAGACCATGCCCCCTCTGTTTCCTTCTAATGCACTGTTTCCTTCTGTGCATATGAAACAGAGGCCACACCCCTCTGTTTCATATGCACAGAGACTATGTCCCTCTGTGTTTCAAATGCAAATACACTGTGTATGCAAACCTTCTGGTTTCAACTGTATGTATATGTATGTATGTATGTATATTTCTACCTCCTGCATGCCCTTATTTGTATTTATTTAGTGTGTTTTTTTGCGTGTGTGTTGTTGTATGTCGCACTTTATCACCGAAGTAAGTTCCTAGTCTGAGCTCTGCTCACGGACAATGGCAATAAAACTTCTTCTGATTCTGATTCTGATTCTGATGTGTGTGAGGATGTGTGTGTGTATGCGTGGACTGACCTGTCTGGCTCCCATCCACTCAAACATCTTCTCCAGCAGCACCCGGACCTGCTGGATGTTGTTCATGAGGACACAGGGCTAAAGAAGACAGAGGACATGAAGATATGTAAAGGACACCAAGAGGAACACCTCCTAAAAAGTGACAAAATAACTATGATAAACAGAAATCACTTATCTAAGGTTCTAAAAGTATCCGTGACATTGACTATTGTATAAACAGGTGCTGATTGGCATCCTTGATTTGATCCTTACCATCTTCTCCTTGTCGCAGCAGGAGGGTAGGATCTTGGCCAGCAGAGCACTGTACTGCAGCAGGACCTTCGAAATGGTCTGAAACAACCACACACACACCGCTTACAGACACTGTCACACTTTAGCTTTAGCATGTATCTTACCCTTAGTTTCTAAGTATGGTTGTTTTCACAACTCTCAGAAACCAGGGTGGAATTTTGCCATCACGGTAAAGCTAACAGCTACTAGCATGGTAGCACACGCTTCCTAATTATTGGACAATAAAACACAGCATATTATTTTGACCTCAAAAGCTGCTTATACAAATTGTGCTCAAATACATGGCAAAATCTGGTGCAGGCAATATATTATTTTATGGGTGATCTACTCCTTTGTGTTTGGGGTGTTAATGCTAAGAGTACCTTTCCGGAGCCCTTCCCTGCCTCTGTCCATTGGTTTTCATGGTGTAAACGCGCTTATGTCAAAACTTGACATAAGCGCTAATGCTGCAGAGTGGAGTTTAACCTTGGCAAAGCGGCAGGTGTACTGGCCCAGCACGGCATGGTCTGGACACTCCAGTTTCTTGATGATCTCAAAGCTTTGGTTGAGCTGAGTGAAGATGTCCACTACAGAGCTAGAGAAGAGCGCATGCTCCGAGGTGGCCTGAAACTACACACATACACACACACTTATACATGTAATCTTTTCAGACCACAAAACAATCCAATTCAGGGTTAAAGACGACATATTGTTCTTGTGTCTGCTATATACTTATAATCTATAACACCCATGAATCATTATATTATAATTTTGACATTTTAAATCGTAATATTGATCTATAACAAGTTAATAAAAGAAATAAGTTGGAAAATTGCACTGTCCAATGGGAGAAGACATGGCTGTAAACGTCATCACAACAAAGAGGCTGACCATGCTCTGCACATCACGCTAGTGGCAGCAGGTTTTTTGTTTTTTTTCATTTGAGCCAACATGACTATGCAATGCTGCAAAAAGAAAATTGGAGCAAGAAGTAAATATGTCACAGTGGGAATATGCGCATTGTTTTGCATACAGGAAACTAAAGCTTGTTCACTTACATTGGCAATAACTGACTGATTGTGAGTATAAGCTGTGTCTCACCCCTTCTCTCTTGTCTCTCTCCAGGGCACTGTGCATGAACTCCATCGACACCTCCTCGTTTTCAGCCAGCCAGGCCAGGACAAAGGGGACGAACCACCTACACACATGCATCACACGCATGCCACACAGATAACACATGACACGCAAACCACATACACACCACATGCACGTGACACACATTTGACACGAGACATCCATACAACAAGCACAAGACATGCAAAATACACACAGCACGCATTAAAACACACAACAGGCAACAATGACAAGTTTCAGTCTCAGTTGTCAGTTCCATAATACTACTACATGGGTATAGCGTTGTCCAGCACATCTCAATCACCTGACCAACTCGCACATATCAAAAACCACCATGTCTGAAACCTGTCCACTAGCCACGACAGAGCTGCCTGCAAGAGGGGAACTCACATGTGGTTACTATAGGGGCACTCACATGGAGTATTGTCTGGGTGGATCTCAGAGGGGTACTCACATGTGGATACCATAGGGGTACTCACGTATGGGTCTCAGGGGGGTACACACATGGGGCATTGGTCGGGTAGATACAGAGAAGTACTCACATGTAGCGTTGGGCACAGTTGGATTTTATTTTTATGCCAGTAGCTTAACGTCACCTACTTTTTGATATCGGTATTTAAAAAAAATGTGAATTAAATTTTAATGGCCAATATTAGGCAAATTTTTTTTTTTTTACAGCTATGTTAATATCTCTTTTTAAAACATTGACGTAGAACTATATGATGTCTGTTCAGTTGTAACTCAAAATAAATGTACAAACAAATGAACCAGAGCGCACAGCTGATCCTCACATGGTTTTACTACTTAAATTTCACTTTAAGTTTCACCCACTCATGCGGGGTACTACAGGAGATGGGATGGGTTATTGGCCAAGTGGATATCAGAGGGGTACTCACGAAGGGTAGTCAGGCACAGAGTCGCTGAAGGTGGGCAGATCTCTCACATATTCGGTGTAGAGCCACTTGACCTTAAAGTGCAGGGTCATGTAATCTGCACTCTTACAGAGCCTCTGCAGCTCGTGCTCTGGAACAACAAGGACAGATTGCATCAGAGTGTGGAACATCTGCACCTCACACATCGATGGGCAGGTCAATACATTATATTCATCAGTATCATATTTTAGCTGAAAACACTGTGATGACTAAAACTATGAATAAATTTAAAGATATATTTATGAACGTTTTCCATTACAGCTTTAGCGTTGACTAGTATAAATTAAAACTAAACATTGTTTTAAAGCCACAGTAGGACATAAAACTCCAAGCAGAATGTTCCAAAGTATAGTTTTAACTTTCTATTTCCATGGAAGCATCCAGGTGACATGCCACGCCTACAAAATGTTACATACTGTACTTTGAACTAAAAGTTACACAAGGCATTACTAGAGCAGGAAAATGACTAGGTTTTAAAATTGTCATATAAAATGATCTACTTCAAAATGTGTGGATAGTACAATATTTCTTTAGTAAAATCAATGAATAAAGGAATACTAACTGCTGCTCCACCTGAGACATTTATAATGTTTTAAATATTTAAATTTTAGTATTTTCCCTACAGCAGGAATCTCTTAGTGTCACTCACCAGCAGAGAAGTCCACCATGCGGATGTGGAATGACATGGGAGCTGAGATGGGACAAACACAGATGAGATGTAGAGAGCTAGAGTCTAAAGCCAGAACTAGGGAGTACAGAGGCTGGCCTCATGTACCAGCAGTGTTGGGAATCTTACTTAAAAAATGTATTAGTTATAGTTACAAGTTACTTCTCCCAAAAAGTAACTGAGTTACCATCTCAGTTACTTTTTGGGAGAAGTAACTCGTTACTGGGCAAAGTAACTATGCCGTTACTATGTAAAAAAAACAAAACTGAACCTTTAACATTTATTTCACTTTAACAGATTGTAATTATATTGTATTTGTTTAAAGTGATTCATGTGACACCAGCCTGGACACTTTAGTCACATTTAAACATATGTCCATATCAAATATGTGGCAGTAGTTTGTGTAAAGTTGGAGGAGGAGGCAGCCGTGCGTCAGGGCGTCACGTTTCTGATCAAAACTCAACTCGGACCCAATCAGCTGTAAATGCACGTGTGACAGGACACCATTTCCCATCATGCATTGAGCGTTTGTAGTCCATGCAGGCGGCCGCAGTCGGTGGAGCTGCTGCGCTCGCTTCGCTCAAAAATGTCCCAATTCGCCAAATGCACTGTTCCATGAACTGTTCGAAGTGCGGGTCGAAGCACCGCCCGACTTAAATACCCCGTTCTAGCGGCGCATTTAAGGCACTTTGGTTAATAGAGACACGGCCTGCGTCGGCCTCGCTCATCTCAAACAAGCCTCACACCCCGAGCCTCTTTCACCAAAGAAACACAACAGCGCTGCAGCTCCCTTCTATGAGAGACTTCTCTGATGAAGAGCAGAGTGAACTGCAGTAATAGTAACGCGCCACATTTTACTGTCAGTAACGGTAACGGCGTTGGGACGCTGGGAAAAGTAATTACTCCGTTAGTGAAAAAACAAAAACGTTACTAACGCCGTTATTGTTTAACGCCGTTATTCCCAACACTGTGTACCAGTGACTAGGTCTAACATCTATATTCTTATTTCATCTGAACTATCTGTCATTTGGGAAAGTAGGTTTACATTTTTAAATTTTTTTATTAAAGATGCTCTATGTAACCTTTTTCCGGTGGGGTCTACTGACTCATTGTCTGCATGGAGATGTTATTTAATGCCAAGAATGTTCCACAGTATAGCATTAAACACATCCATCTTGTATTTCAATCACAGCATTTTTTTTTTCTGCACAGAAAGTCCTTGAAAAACAGGCAATCTGACTGTGAGTGGTGTCGCCTGTAACTTGGCCTGCCGGAGCCCGGAGTCCCTAAATATTTGGCATTTGATTCTGGGAGCAGAGTTTAGCATTTAATTTTTCACAAGAACAAACATTTGAGGACTTGTATATTTGTGGAGGTAAATTTCATGCCATACTGTGGAATATTTTAGGCAAAGCAGAAAACATCTTTGTGGAGACAAGCAGGTGGCAGACTCTCCACCAGAAAAGTTACATGTGCAACTAGATTTTGGCACAGAATAACAACATTAGGGACTGGACGATTCTCAACAAAAAAAAAAATTGACTCATTTGATTCAGATGTTTAATTCAACTTCGTGTTGTGTTCGATTCTCACGTGTACCCTGCACATGTACATTGTGCTGTCATTTTAGCATGGGCATGAAAAGGTTAAGCCTGGGGTCCTTTTGAAATACAGAAACGGCTCTATAGATACTTACTGCTGCAAAATTTAACAGAGGTAAGTTCTATCTATCACTTACTTTTTATTTCACATTGGTAGGCAAAAATATGAACTTTTAATACTGTAAAACAGCATTTTGGCTTTATACATATTAATCAAATATGGTCGTAATTTCTTACAGCAATCTCTTCTTAAATACTACCTCCTCCTAAATTTTACTGGTAAATAACCTGTTTAGACATTATTGCATCTTAACATGTTTAGTGGCAAAAACTGAGGAGAGGAGAGAATGTTTTTACCAGTTGTTGCTGGGAACAGGGAGAAACACGCAACTACACAGACATGAGAGAGTCAGGAAAAGCAGAGACTTTCAGTCAAATAAATGATCAGAATAAGTAAATGCTAAATGTTAATAGTGTATAGTAGTGTTATTTTGTTGGAAAAATCCAGTTTTATTTAGCAAATAATTGTAAACAAAATTTTGCTCAACAAACATCTGAATAAAACTGAATTGTGACCCACGTACTGAAATAAGAATCAAATTGTAACAAAACAGAATCACCCCATCCCTAGTTTTTATAGGGCCAAAATCTAGTCAGTACTATCTAACTCTCTCTCAATCCAGAAATTGTTTTGATTCTCTAAACCTCACCATTCTTCCATTGGCTGCGGAGTACTGTCTCCTGAACTAAATGTACACAGAAGACACAGAGTGGATTATGAAAATGAAAAGATGTACACAAACAAAAGTACTAGGCTGTAGTCTTACCTGCCAGAGCATACTTTATGTCCTGAGCAAACAGTCCCCACATGACCTCTGCACTGACTTTACCCACATTCAGCTCCTGTGGGAACCTGAGGAGCAGAGGACGAGTGAGAGGTGCAGAGGAGGAGTGAGAGATGCAGAGAAAGAGTGTGGGGTGCTAAGGAAGAGTGAGAGAGGAAAGGAAGTGTGAGAGGAGCAAAGGAAGAGTGTGAGAAGCGCAGAGGATGTGATGTAGGAAGCAGAGGAAAAGTGGGCAGGCAGAGGAAGAGGTAAAGGGTCAGAGGAGTGTGGGAGGTACAGAGGAGGATGGGAGGTGCAGAGAAAAAAATGTGAGGTGCAGAGAAAGATTTGGAGTGCAGAGGAGGTGGGAGGTGTAGATGAAGTGAGTGATGCAGAGAAGGGGTAAGAGGTGCAGAAGAGTAGAGGAGTGTGAGAGGTGCAGGGAAGGAGGAAGACATGCAGAGGAAGAGATGAGAGGAGCAAAGGAAGAGTGTGGGAGATATAGAGGAGGAATGGGAGGAGAATAGGAGGAGATGTGAAGAAAGATGGGTGCCGGGGAAGAGTAAAGTGTAGAGAAAAAGAGAAGTGAGGAGCAGAGGAAGAGTGGAAGGTGCAGAGGAAGAGGTGTAAAGTACAGAGGAAGAGGTTGGAGGTGCAGAAGAAGAGGTGCAAGGGGCAGAGGAAGAGGTGGAAGGTACAGCGGAAGAGGTGGAAGGAGCAGAGGAAGAGGTAGGAGGTGCAGAGGGAGAGAGAGGTTCAGGAGAAGAATGAGAGGTGCAGAGGAAGAGGGGTAAGGTGTAGAGGAAGACTTGAGAGGAAGTACTGACTGGTTGATGACTGGGGTGTAGGTGTTCTTGTCCTCCTCAATGATGGACACAATGAGGGTGATGAGTTTGGGCCAGAAGTCCAGGTTCTGCAGGCTGGGGCCCTGCTCCTCCGGCTGAGCTTCTTCCTCTGGCTTCTCCTTCTGCTCCTCCTCATCATCACCCTCTTCTTCTCCTTCTTCCTTATCCTCCTTTTGTGCTTCAGGCTGAATATTAAATGGTGTAAGGTATACTTTATTAATAGATTCATTTCGGTTTGATGGGGGAAACAGAAGTCAAACCAATGACCTTGCTATGAACCATGAGTCTAGCCTCAGCCACGTTACCGCATGTGTGTGTTTTGCCTTGCCTGATAAATACTTTTAAGTGAATTATTTGATTATATAGTGATGCAGAGTAGATTCTCCAATTCACCAATGGATAGTGTGGACACTGACCGTGGCTGTGACCTGGAACTGCCGGTTAAAGAGGTCCACGCAGTTGTTGAAGATGTACTCGTAGGTGGAGTGGAGACAGGCTTTCACACACTGTAGGACCACATGAGCTGCTCTGGGTGGGCTCTGCAGCTCCAGCACCTGCAGACAACATCCACCATACACAGGTCTTTGGGTTATCTATACGTTAAAGGGGGCATATTGTGTAAAATCTACTTAAATCAGCTTTTGACTGTGTTATAAAATCCCTCATTAGCTTTGTCAAAGTTGCATTTCGGTCGATTAAAGCATGTTTGAACAGTGGTGGGCCGTGCATTTCACCCTTGGGCCTTCAGTGACATCCTACTTACACATTAGATCACCTCAATATAGGCTCATCAAGCAACATTTAATTTCAGGAGCATTTAAACCCAATAAGCGTGCATTGCATTCACATATTAAAGAGAAGATAGCAGATAGTGTCAAAAATAAAAAATAAAAATGCAATTTAAAGATGCCAAACAAAATGCCACCAAAATTACACTATGTGAGCTTAAACAAGTCTGTCCAATAAACTGAGCAAAGTCGCTGTTTCATATAAAACACCAACCAGGCAATAACAAAAAAAAACGTATTCTTTGAAAATAAAGGAAACAGATCATTTGCATTTTTTGACAATAGGCTATACAACAGCAGATAACTGAAAATGCGGCGCAGCTGAGATTGAACGAACTTTAGTGCAGTTTTAACTGAGGTGTTATTATTAAAATTATGAACAAACTTTTTCATTGTGGAGCTCCGTCTCCCTGCGTGCCTGTGCACCGAGCAGCAGGTCCACTCAAGTGTCTCCAAACGTTTTTAAACGCACTGTAGCTTTAACTACAACAGTACAGTTTGAAGCATTTGTCAGAAGCTGTGCGCCACAGGTACTGTTCATAGTTGCTCGTCTGGAAATGACAGACAAACACTTTTCCCTGCTGGGACAGGTTAGCTAGAGCAGGGGATGGCCGACCTCTTCCCATAATATCCACCTTTTCGAGAAAGGCACATCTTGAAAATGGCGTGGAAAGTATATCTGCAACCAGATCAATCTCTTCTCCTCCTTCAGCCATTATGGGTTAAAAATACAACAATAAACAGGTGTTGGATCTGCGGGTTTAGTTCGACATTCTGCAAACTCCCGCCTTTCTGGCTCTAGCAGTGCTTATTATCCATTCACAAGACACATACATGTTCAGTTCAGCGTAGGACCTTTTAGCTAACCCTGGAAGGCAGAATTGAGATCTGATTGGCTATTGAAACTGACGGTGTCTGTGTCTACTTACAGTAGACGGAACCTGCTCTGTTTACTCTGAAGGCTCCAGGAAAATTAAATTTGCCTGATAACACAAGCTAACTGAAATATAATTGGATAAAAACTACCACAATAAACAACATTGGAAGCCACTCAACTAAGTGGATATAATATAACATAAAGAGAACAGAGAATAGAGATTTTTTAAAAACATATTTATGAAAATAAAATAAATTCTCTTTTCTGAGCATGTTTAGGCCAGCAGAGAAGGCCTTGCTGGCGCTGACACTGTGTTTGAGTAATCCTATATAGATACAGTTGGCATTTGAGAGAATGCCCACTAATGGAAAGTTCAGACTCCTCCCTAAAATAGAGAAAACATTGTATGTTTTCACTGAGCTGAACAGACCGTCTCCCCATGACTCCAGAGCACACCCCTCCTATGACGCATTGCTGATCGTATGTATTATCATGCCTTCAAGCCTTGAGTGCTCAGAAAATATCTCTACTTTCTTGAAATTATTCAAAAATATTCACACTCCAGATCATACATCAAGCTAAAAAATGTAATACAGCTACTTTTCAAAAATGAAATGTCCTGCTAAACTTGTTACTATTAAATGCCTCTATGAAAAAACTGAAAAGGCGGGGCCCGCAGTTTTGAACAGGAAAGCTACTTTTAATCCATTTTACAATAAACCAAATGTAAAATAATAATAGTATGATTATTATTAAATACCCCAAAAAAGTATTATGTCTACCCTAACAATTACCGCATCGAAACTAAACCATCGGGGGCAGAATACTTAGGTCAGTACCTTCATCCTGAAGAAGCTGATGCTGGTGAGGAGATCCACCGTGGACTTGAGGTCGTTCAGACGAGATTTGTCACTGGCAGGAAAGTTGTTCTGGACATAAAACATTCATGAGATTTACAGCACATGTTCTTGTGTGTAAGTGAGGACATATAACTGACCCTGTACATGGAGAGGTCGATACGGAGAGAGTTGTGGAGTTGATCCAGGATCTTCACAAAGCGGTCTCTCTGAAGAACACACACATAACAGAGTCTTTAAACACCACTTCTACCTTATTACTGATGTTCTGCTAATGCCTCAAGCACATTCAACAAGACAGGGCAGATGGTAATAGAAACTCTTTCATCTTTACGGTATGTTCATATTGATGGTTTCATGCAGCAAATCCTTGGAGATATCACCTTGTCAATGCTTGAGCTCATCTGATCTTGGAAACTAATCAGTAAACAGGAATAGGCTGATTAATAATGGGATGGGAGACTGCAGAGAATAGCAGGTCTCATAGCAGGATGGCAGTAGCTCTAGCAGAAAGTGTTATTGTATGCTTAGGCAAGGCACTTTTCCCACCTTGCAACCCGTGTTCATATGTACTTAGGTGTATGAATAAGTGGTGGTGAGAATGAATGCAGGACCACAGATGGAAATTAGCATTTGGCTACAATCCAGCGTGTTCACAACGTGTATCTCATGTATGTTCATTAAGGTGGTTTTCACACGTTAGTGTGCTCTGTGGAGCAACCCCACGCATACTAGATTTTCCTTTCCTTCCTTTTGGGTCAGTCTTGTTCACATACAGTGCACATCTGTCACCCCAAACATGCACCATGAGCCACGTGAGAGTCCATCAGGTGATCGCCGAACTTATTTCTATGACAACGTTCTTCAAGTGAGGACTATGCACGCTGGTGACAACAGTAAATTGACACATAAACAGGCGAATGCGTCAAATAGCAGCTCTGCAGAGCCCATTCATGCAAATATATGAGAGCAGAGCGCTTTTTACCCGATTCCAAGTATTTCTAATCACACCCATAGAAGTCACTGTGGACTGCATACGTCGGCCCGGGGTGGCCCCATTCACACCACACTTGGCCCGCTCCAAAGTACGAGTGGAGCAGCTTTGAGACCTCCTGTTTCAAGCAGCAATTCAGAAATGGGTTCACACTGCCCCAAATGGACCACTCTCCGAGAAATAAATAAACAAAATAATTTAAAAGTATGGTATTAAGTAGAGATTAATGACAAGAACATAGGTAGTAATTTATAGAAAAAGAAACATATTAATATTGGTTTTATAACATCATTAGCAGCTTCATTTTGGGACCTAGTTTGTTCATATTGTGGATTGCATTTGTAAACTTTTAGAGTTTACAAATGTATGATTTAATTTATATTAATATCAAATATATCACTATAAATATATTAATAACTAATTGTGAGGAGCCTGTGACTCACCCCAAAATTGCAGGCAGCGATTCTGGTGGGAGCGGGGACGTTGGTTAAGGCAGTTGGGTGGGCGTAGAAGGCATTGATGTTGGCCAGAAGGGCACTCATGACCGCAGGAACCCCTGACAGCATGTACTTGGACGAAAGGCACAAGAAGTGTCTGAGGAAAAAAACAACAATACCTGTGGAACCCCCAAACCTCCAAAATACATGTAATTCAAAATGAGATCTGTGTAATCCCTCATTCAACCAGGCATGATCCAATTTAGAGAAAATTTCGAAGGTGGTCATTTCGACACTCTTTTTGCAAGTCAAGCTGTTTCGGCTCCCATCCAGAAGCCATTTTCTATTTGATGGTACTGGTTTGAGACAGTGGGCTCTATTCTATACTGCCCTGCCCGTTGTTTACTAGATAACCTCATTATAGTCATCTAGTTTTTCCTTATCGAAACATGAAATATTCAAGGTAAATGATATACCACTTCTTTATTAGCAATTATGGCAACATTTTTTAGTGCTGATGCTAAAGTACAAGATGCCAGTGAATGTCTCTTAGCCCCCATTTGCTCTTCAGGTTGGTCTGCCTGGTTCTCTGGCAAAATGAGACAAAATTTGTCTCAAGAGCATACTTGGACTTCCATGTGCATGTAAACGTACAGGGTGAAGGAGGCTGTCAGGGTGTAGTTGTGGTCTGGCATATGTCACTTACGTCATGGCTTGGTAGATAAACTCGATACCATAGCGTAAGGCAAACTCATCCACGATCTCCTGCTGCACCTCCTCGAAGTAGACCCTCCATGCCTCATCTCCGTTAGCCACAGGAAACCTCAGCACACCTCCACTCTCTAAGCGCATGCCGTAGTGGAACATGTTCTAAAGTGGAGGTCAAATCCATGTGTTAGTATAGGGTAGGCCATAAACAAACACAAACTCAAGTCCCAAAACACCACACTCAACAGTCGCGTGAGAAAGTCCTTCGTTTCTCAGGTCATTAGACTGCACAACTTTTAGCACATCCAAGACTACGGAACCCATTTCTAACAGTTATGTCTATTTTAAAGGGACACCAAGTAACTTTCTGCAGGTGGCAGGTCACTTGGATGATTCCATGAAAACTGGAAGTTAAAAGCATATGTCAGATTATTCTCCATGGAGATGGAGAAAAGTTAAATGCCATTTTAAAATTTCCATGGAGACAAGCAGGTAGGGGCCAAGTAAGAGTCAGGTTTGTGGAGACGTAAGCCCGCTCACAGTGCAATAAAAATGTTTTTTTTAGTTAAAAAGATACACAATGGTGTTTTAAAGGTACCATCCATTAGTTTGCTTTCCTCCTTTCCCCTTTGCCCTCACCTGGCCTTTGTTAAAGCTTACCTGTGCACTCTGCTCTTTTTCTGTCAGACCAAAGCTGGTGCACTATTAGGCAGCATCTAGTGTTCATATATGAGAATGCAGCATGACCAGTACGGCCAGTGTAATTACAGATGGTAGCTTTAAGAAACTGTTTGAACTTTAGTGATTTAGCTGCTTAATTGTTCAGTGAGTGAAAGCAGCTGACCAATATGAAATTTGAAGGATTAATAACGTTTATCAATCTATCTGTGTGTGTGTAGTTACCTCATGTAGGCAGGTGTACTGGACATGGTACGGTGCCCCCTTCTGCTCCCCCTCAATCTCCACACTGATCTGTAGGCGGATAGCCCCGGACACAGCAGACCGGTCTGTCCTTTTCTCTATAAAGACATACAAAGTCAAACCCACTGGCACTGCACACCCCTCAAAAAACCCGGCCGCTTAGGACCCCGCCCTCTCACACTGCCCTTCAGAAAACCCCACCTCTCACCATGTCCTGCCCCTTCATACAAAACCCCACCACCTCTCACAGCCATGATGAAAGTGCACTCGTATGTGCCCCATTACAGCACCCCTCCTTCGCCATTTATTTCTACTTGTGGAAAGCATGATAAACAGTAAAAGTCCTCGCTTATTTCAATTAGTTGGTGACTTAAATATTTCTTCATTGACTTTGTTCATAAGTGTTTGGATTTTTAAATCAACACTGAAGCTGTAAAACAGCTCTACTTGACTTCCTCGTTCACTCTCTCCCTCGCGCATTTCACGTCATAATGCCATAAAGGAAAGTTTAGAGGGCGTTTCTTACTAAAAACATAATAGTTTCTATGTAAATGAAATGTAAATGAGCGTAATGGTGTTTGTAGTAAAGAAGAAACGTGGCTGCTTAAAAACGCTTTGTGAATCTGGCGCGAGTTCTCACAGCATCTTCTTTAAATGGAAGTGACTTTTTAAAGAAAACATTCATGCCACATGTCCATCTCTCCACACAGTCGCACCCTCGCACAAAGCCCCTCCCCTCAGTACAGGCACAGCCCCATCTCCACACAAAAATCCACCCCTCAAAGTCCCATCCCTAGCACAGACAGTCGTACCAACGGTGTAGCAAACGTCCATCTCTCCACATAGTCCCAACCCCACAGTGCAGACCCAGCGTCCATACCTAGGGTGTACCACACATCCATCTCTCCACTCAGCGTGCGCACTTCAATGATGCTCTGACCCAAGAAGTCATCAGACTCTCTCTTCAGACGCTGTTTGACTCTGGATCTGATGTCATCATCCTCGTCCCACACCCGCAGCCGGATGCGCTCGGACGAGTTATGGCACTCACTAGACACAGCAAAGCAATACAATTATACAATAGCTGCATGAGAAAGTGGTTTTCCCTTATGTCAGTGTCCAATTTCTAGTCTCTATTAGGGGTGTGACAAATGTTTTCATACTCGTCAAATGTTTATTATTGGAGGCTGCTGTACAAACATATCACTATTGTTTTTTTATAGATATATGTTACCACTTAGGCAGCGCTGACATTTTGTTGCCGATTTTAAAAAAGTATGCTTCTTCATGTAGCACAAATTAACAAAATACTGAGCAAATTATTAAAGTAAGCTTTAAAATTGTGCGTTTGGTGGTTTGAAGGAGTAAGTGTTATGTGTGCATTTGTTCCCTAGAATATAGTGATTTATTGTAGGTTATAATGCACAGTTTAAAGATGAATGCATTATTACCTCATTATATATTTGGTAATGTCAGTCATGTATTTTGTATGGTAACATTGTGAAGGATCCAGTGATTCTCAATGATGTAAGTACATTTGATAACAAGTATTCACAGCTTTATTCCGGGATGCTGTGCCACGGTTAGGGCCTGTCAGACTGTGTCCACTCCATAAACTCACAAGTGGAACTGCTCCTCCCACACTGGGTTGAGGTTTCCGTAGATGGTCTTGGTCCTCTTCTTGGTCTTGCCCACTTGGATGGTGACATAGGGGTCACTGGCTCCGCTGCGGTCTTTGGCCTGGAGTCCTTGTGCACTGACCACTGAAAGAGCAGGCAGAACCAGGCAAGGCTGATTGACCATATGCTGACCCAAAGTCAAATAATTGAGTTGAAAAAGGCGATAATTATATTTAAACATGGAAAACAGAACCAGCTCAAATGGTTTGCAGTAATCCAAAGTTATTCCTCAATTACCAACCTAATTATTAACAGTAATGGGTGCTTTTCACAGCTTTCAGAAACCAGAGCAGAGTTTTACAGTGTTGTCACAATACTGAAATTTCAAACTTGATTTCGATATTAAGGAATATACTCAATACCAATTCCATAACACGATAATAAATCAGTGTTTTTATTTTAAAAATAAAATGTGATTTTCAACTTTAAATCATAGTACCATATTTTTTTTTATATTACTATGTGACCCAGTGTAATCCCCGAGTCATCCAGGTAGGTTCCATAGTGGTCCATGGGTGTATACTACAGACGTGTGGGTCGGGCTTTTTTCCATTCCTGCATTTCTGATGAAGTATGGCCTGCCCCGGCCCACCCCCACACATGCAGAACCTATTTATACAACCCGCCCCTACGCACACCCACAATCATTAAAGACACCCACGGTTAACCCGCGCATCTCTAGTGTATACTAGTCTATCCATATATTTGAGCAAAATTTTTCTTGCACATAAAGGGCCTTTAAATAGGGTCAACAACTGCAAAAAAAACAAAAAAAATATAAAATTGCAAAATATAGAATCACTGTTGAAAACTAATCACCAACATAGAACAATAAAACCTGAAGAAGTTACAGAGATGATCCACTGACCAGTGATGGAGAGCTTGGCAGCCCATTTGGAGGTGCCGTCCAGGACAGTCTGCTTGGCCCCCTTGATCTGCTGAGCGTGGACCGTCTTAGAGATGTTAAAGACCTTTCGGATCTCCTCAAAGATCTCTGGCTTGTTCCTCTCACGGATCTTCATCCTGTCCTTCATGGCCGTGATGATGTGGTGGGTGCGGTCCTCTGCCCCACTCTTGGAGCTTTTCTCTGCTGCTCCTGCAAAAGAACACAGGTCAAACACCATCAGAGAGTAACATAAATGCTAACAGTAGTCTAACAAAACATGCCTATTTGCTGGACTAATGAGAGGAAACACCACGCCTTAAAGGGCTCTTATTACGCTTTCTTTTGAGCTATGTTATGTTTCCTCATCACAAACATACTTGGTGTTGTGTTTTCTTTCATTCACACATGTTTAAACATACAAACACCTGCATATTTAGGCTGAGTTATTCTCTCAAACAGAAAACACCATTATACCTTGTGATGTCATGTGGTAATACAGTACATGCCCCACTGTGTTTTTAAACTCAATACACATTCACTGAAATTATTTGGATGATTTCAGCCCTGGAATTGCCCATCTCCACTGACTAAAAGGTAAAAGGTAGCTGTTAGCTTGAAAACTACCTCATCATGACATCATAAGGTAGCATGTAGAGAGCCTAATAATGCAGTGTTAATAAAACATGTGTGAATGAAACAAAACACAACTCCAGGTATGTTTATGCTTCTGTTTGAGTGCACTGCATACAGAAAGCAGAACTGAATGCAAACAGCAACAAAACAAATAGTCTTAACATTTCACCTTAGTTCATTTTTGCAGAATGATAAATGATGATGAACCACGTTAAGCCCGCCAGACACTAGACTAGAGGATAATTTGCCAGATTTAGGACCCAATTTGCTTCTCCCCGACTTCCGGGAAGCGTGACCTGCCTTTGGATCCGCTGCCCTCCCCACGTGTGAGGTGCCCGAGTGAGTCTGAACTGCTCATATCAGGGCTGCAGACTAATGATTTGAGTTGGGTGCACTGGGGCACCTAAGTTTTTCATTTGGGTGCACCAGAACATGATTTAGGTGTTTATTTCATCAAATAACATTTCAGTATATACAAACTGATACAAAAGATGATTTTATTACTCGCCTCTCATAAAGTTGTAAAGTTTAGCTGCAGCCTTCTTACCCATATTATCCATTAAACTGTGTCTTTCGCAAACAATGACACCCAGTCCACAAAACAGCAGTATTAATCCACTCTGAAGCATCCCTTAAAAAGTAAAAAGGCAAGAGGAGATCCTTATGTGTGTTTACACCACCAGTGTAGTTTATTACCAATGATTCTCTTCATGTCTGTGGTCTGCGTTTTTGTTGCATGTTTAAAAATCGTTTAAGGCTTTAAAATCCTGCAGTGTGGGACGGGCTTTACTTGATGCCAGTTTCTCTTTCATGCAGATATTCCCTGTAATTAGAGACTGTTAATTAGGGCATTTTTTTCCTTTAAACACAAATTGATCCAAATTGTGTAGCCAAATTGTGTTGTGTAGCTGTTATTTATCTCAAGTAACTGTGGAACAACTTTGTATAAATGAAAGTTGTTCTATAGTTGTAAAATAAGTTGTAAAATAAAACATTAAGGGGTTCTCTGGACCAACTATGGCCAGTAAATAGTTGTTGCATCAATTTATAGTCTGATATCTAATCCAGCTAACTTTTCAGTATCAGCACCCATATCCGATACCAGTATTGGACTGGTGCATCCCTACAGTTTAATGACAGCGAGCAGGGTCACACATCAATTTTGTAACAAGTGCATCCTCGCCACACCTCATGGCATTCTCTGCACATTTCTTGCCCGTTGCAATCACTTGGCTAACATGTTTATTTCATAACATTTATATAATTTATGTGTTCTCATTTTATAATGCCCATGTAATGTCATTATTTTACATCCATCTTAGATAAAATTAATGAAACAAACAAATGAAATGAAAAGAAAAGTTCCATGACAGAGGTGCGGTTCTAGACCTAGGCTTTAGTTTAACTTTAGAGAAGGACTGCAGAGACGAGCCCACATCCGGAGCCTCATCTCACCCAGCCATCACTGCATCGTACTGCGTCTCACTTGTACATTCACAAAGACATCCTCCACTTGGCTTCTTGCCTCCTTTGCATTTCATCTAATATATACTTGTAATCTACATTATGTTGTGGTGTGGTCCTTGCAAATGAAATTTAACCACAAATCATGTCACAACCTCAGACCAATTCAACCTTAAATTTAGAGGGGCTATTATGCAAAATTGACTTTTTTGAGCTTTCTACCATTCTCTCCTCACATATATATATATATATATATATATATATATATATATATATATATATATATATATATATATATATATATATATATATATATATATATATATATATATATATATATATATATATATATATATATATATATATATCAACTTGACAAATGCACGGCGATTGTGTTGTGATAGAGCCCTGAATGGGGAGTGACTTAGCATAGAGAAGAGACTGAGAGCATCAAAAATTAAAGTGAGAAAGTTGTTAATGTTACTACGTTGTTTTCGGCAAACAAGTGGCACTCTTACACATTCTTCTTCAGTCCTTTACATGATCTCTCTTTCTTTGGTCTGCAGAGAAAAGACCATCTCCATAAAATTCCTAAGTTTTATATTCCATCATATGTGCAGCTTGGATCACGCCACTGATCCTCTCAGAGCCTCAGGAAAACCCCACTTTGCTCCTGGTTTGTTGGTGGTTTGTGCACCATAAACTGTATGTTTCACACTGGCAGCAATGTGTAGAATATTATACATACATGTGCATTACTATTTTATAAATCAGCTGTTCATCAGATGTTCCATTCTGTCACTCGTCTGCCACGCCATGCTCAACCTCCTATATTATGGATTTTATTGCCAACTTTTTCCTTTTATATTAGTATTTTTTACGGTGCATTTTGTAATTTTTCAAGTGGAGGGCCCTTTTTCTTGTCTTAATGGAGTGGGTCAGTAGTCTGTTAGTGGTTTAGTCGATTAATTGGTTCATGTCGTCTAAGTCTTAGACCAAAATTTGTATTAGTCAAGTCATCATTTTCATTTATATGATAAGTATTTATATGGGACAACAGGAGAAAGGCTAAGTGCAGGTGTAGTCCTGTTAGTGCAGTTTGGGTCAGATATATAGAGATGCTTTTGCCACAACCTCTTTTTAGTCGACCAACTGAATGGCATTTCTGTAGTTGGCCAAGAATTTCTTTAGTTGTCTACTGCCCTTGAGTGGAGATGTTATCACTTTACCTGGAATGTTCCACAGTATTGCATTAATCTTTCTATCTTGCATTTTTAAGCACTTGTTTTTATTGCTTAAAAGCAACAAGCACTTTAACTGTGAGTGAGGTCACCTCTCCATGGAGTTGACCCATAACTTGGCCTGATGCCATATGGTGAAACATTCCAGTCAAAGCAATAATAACTCAATGGATACAAGCAGATAGCAGACTCTCTAGTAGAAAAGTTATATAGTGGACTTTTAAAGTTGTTTTTTGTTTCATTCACACATGTTTGAGTAAATCTGCATTGCATCTCCAAAGGTCAAAATGCTTCACCTTGTGATGTCATGAGGTGGTAGCTTTCAAGTTCATAGCTATCTTAGCCTCAATTTAAAGGCTTTACTCTACAATGCAATAGAATAACCTTAAGCTGTTGTCTTTTTGGAAAAAAAAGAAAAAAAAGGTAAATTGAGATTGCTACAAAAAGTCCACAATAGCTTCTGATGCACCGAGAAATTAAGAATACTCACCAAGGATTCAGCAATTCCAGGGCTGAAAATTACTCTAGTAAAGGTTTATGGAGTTTAAAAACACAGTGGACTGCTTTTTGTATTACCACATCATGACATCACAAGGTGGAACCCAATGTTTTCAGTTTGAGAGAAGAACTCAGCCTACATATGCAGGATTTGTGTGTTAAACAACAATGGAGCAAAAACAACTCCAGGTATGTTTCTGATGAGGATACAATATTACAACAGTAGCACATTATAGGCCTTTAAATAAATGTCATGTTTTCCAATTAAGAGGTGATAATTAGAATCCTGAAAAGCGTTTTTACAAAATGCTTTATAATCACAACTGACTCACTCTGCAGACAGTCTGCGTTGAGCAGCTCTCGGCACTTGTCATGCACTTTGACCCCACACTCAGCGCAGCGCATGCCCTGCCTCGCCAGCCCCCACAGCAGCCCCTCACACTCGTGGCAGTAGGTGGGCGTGGTCGCTGTCCACACCTCAAAGCGGTGTGGCATGGTACAGGAGACCGGGTAGATCAGAGCTTGCAGAGTCTTCTTATACACGTGGGCTTTCTGTAAGGGCAGACTGCAACAGTCAGCTAGGCAAGACAAGATTATCCAAAAAAGTAGAGATTAAGTAAGATTAACGTTCATTCAAAAATAATATTACTTAAGTAAAAGTACAACATACTGGTCCAAGAAAATACCCAAATGAGAGAGTACAGAAGTATTTGACAAAAGTACCACTCAAGTGAGGGTAACTTAAAGAGTAACTGTCAAGAAGTAACATCGATTTTATAATGTCAAGTTAATGTAACTGGGCAGACACAACAATGAATAATGCACAAAATCTGGTATTTTCAAAGGATAGACACAAAAATGAGACAAACTAAATAATTTCTGAAGGAGTGGTCCAAGAAACACAAGTGTTTAAATTATTTTATTCTGTCAACATAGCTTTTGTCACTTGTATACTACAGTGAGAATAGGAACCACAACTTGTACTCAAGTGTGAGAGTACCCTCACTTCAATAAAAATATTACTCAAGTAGGATTAAAAATATACTACTAGAAAAGTACAATTTCGTAAAAAATCTCTCAAGTAATTGTAACTCAGCAAATTTTGCCTATTGCGGGTTATTTTTAGAACATAACCCCGCGATAAACGAGGGACCACTGTATAGGTGCTTTTCACAACTTTCAGAGACCAGTGCTGCTTTAAAAATAGCCTTTTGACCAAAAAAATGAGAATTAAATGAAATACATAAAATTAAAAGGTCAAATGTACACTGTAGTTCTGAACACCCACCAGTTCCTCGTCCTTCAGTGATGCTGGACTGGACTGTGCCACCCTCCTACTCTGGACCACCGTCTGGGGCAGAGGAGAGAAGGCATGAGCTTAGACAGCCATGGCTGTAGAGTGCAGACATCAGCTTAGACACCTATGGGTGCAGTGTGCAGACATGGGCTTAGACACCCATGGGTGCAGTGTGCGGGCCTGTTGAAGTGTGTATGGAGAGGGCAATGTCTGAAGGACATCTTGGAGGATGTTCTGACACCATCATAGATTTATTATCAAATGCACTTCTCTGCATAGTTACCGCCGTGAGAGCATTCAAATGATTCATGTACAGATGAGCTCTACCCAGCCTATGCACTGGGCCATGCACTTGAGCACCTGTAGTTCAATTGGGATCTGGGATATGTAATCTTATTCCAACAACATACATTAAGCACCACTGCAGATATGTCCAATGTCTGTTTAAACAAAATTAGTAATGAGTTCATGCAAAGCACAAATATTATGATAAGCATACAGAATAAATGATAATACCTCTCATGCCAGTCTAAGCCTGTGTACTTACCATGGCCTGAGGGGGCAGGAGGAGAGAACAGACACAACAGTCAGTTAGAAGCACATACAGATCACATTGTTCAAGTCAACTGAGATGACATCATATTTACTGTATTATGTATTTTCTAACACCTGTTATGCAAACTTTACTTTTCTGAGCTTTAACAATGTCTGGAGTTGCATTTTGTTTCATTCACGCTTGTTTCATTAGGCCATTAATCCAGAATAGTCTTCTGTGAGCACTCAAAAATGCTCTGTTCACATTTTTTCAGTTCAGTTCAGTTTTCAGTTCTACCATGTTATAATGTTATTTCCTCACCAGAACATGCCTGAAAAGATTTTAGATGTCATCCATGCATGTTTAACTATTTTAGCGATGTTTCCTGGGCCCTATTTGAACCCTCCTTAAGGTTAGCTGTAAGATTCTGTGCAATGCTCAGCCCACAAGCCCATGCTCTCACATGAAAATTCTTGATAAATATAAAAAAGCATGATGCAAAACTATACACAGCAACCTGGCAATCCTTATGCGATGTGAAGTCAGGGTCTAAGAGTCAGAAGAGCACACACACTATAATACTCTATTCACCATCACAGGACTTTTAAAGCTGAAATATCAAAAGCACATTTCTTCCCTAGTTCAATTATCTTTCCATCAAGGGTAGGTCAAGAAGGCTAGTGGCTTGATTTTTGAATATGATCAATTTAGAGACAACCTGTGAAAGCACAAGAATCACCCTATTCCCACCCACTGACCACCTGGTGATGATTGGACCCTAGATGCCCCTTCTATGCCCTGATCTTGTTCCATAGACCTAGATCCTCCTTTCCCTCATCTGGCTGGATGACCCTATACCTGACTAAGATGACCCCTACCCTACCATGGATAAGCTTGTTCAGCTTTAAGAAGCAACTGCTGTTGTGATTTTGGTCTTCACAAAATTAAATTTAATTGAATTAGCAAAACATTCGAGGGGATAACAAATACATGACTAGATGACGGGTATGGCTGTGGTTGTTTGTGTAGGTAGTCTAGAGAAGCTGTTCACACTCACCACGCTCACTAGAGGAACAGTCCTGGCTCTGCGCATCTCCGGAGTACTGTCGATCCCAAACGAGAGCTTCCCTCTGAACACATATGCACACACGCACATACACACACACACAAAGCACATACAAAAGTGTCAGTGTGGACATAGAACATAACAGGGGACAGCATGCGGAGCAGACAGACCTCGCCTTCGCCCAAGGATGCTTTTTAGAATGCCCATCCTGATTTTCATTCTAAAAGAAACAAAGACAAAACGTAATATAATAAAGACATGTGCAGCTTTAAATCTATAGCATGCACTGTATTAGAAAAGAAGGTTGAATTTCAGTATTAGTGCCACACATATCCAATCCAGCCCCATTCACTCAGTTTCCGGACGATATCATGCTCCATGTTTGATAAATAGATTTCAAAGGAAGAATATAAACACAACCACAAAAGCACCTGATCTCCATGAAGACTCCTGCCTGGAAAAGAAACAGAGCAACACACTGTGTCCATGAGCCAGATTAAGAAGACAGCCCTCCTTACATTCTCATATTGGAGATTTAACCAAATAAGAACCAAATGAATCACCGCTCTGGGGGTGGACGACATTGGCAAAAAATGTAACTCTCAGTAGTCTTTTTTGGGACAATCCTTATAGCTCTAAGATATTATATTTTTGCAATCCATTGTAAATATACAAAAACAAACATTTTTTTGGTTTCAAACTTCAGTTGAAACCAAAAGTTTACATACACTATAAAAACACACATACACTTATTTTTCTCACTGTCTGACATGAAATCAGACTAAACTTTTCCTGTTTTAGTTAAATTAGGATTACCAAAATTATTTCTCTTTGCTAAATGCCAGAATAATGAGACAATTTTTATGACTTTCTTCAAAGTCAGAAGTTTACACATATTTTATTAGTATTTGATACCATTGCCTTTAAACTGTATTTAACTTGGGTCAAATGTTTTGGATATCCTTCCACAAGCTTCTTACAATGGATGGCAGGAATTCTGACCCATTCCTTCAGACAGAACTAGTGTAACTGAGCCTAGTTTGTAGGCTGCCTTGCTTGCACATGCCTTTCCAGGTCTGCCCATACATTTTCAATAGAACTGAGATTAGGGCTCTGTGATGGTCACTCCAAAACATTGACTTTGTTTCCTAAAACCACTTTGTAACCAGCTTGGCAGTATGGTTTAGGTTATTGTGCATTTGGAAGACCCATTTGAGCCCAAGCTTTAACTTCCTGGCTGATGTCTTGAGATGTTGCTTCAGTGTTTCCACACAATGTTCTATCCTCATGATACCATCTATTTTGTGAAGTGCAGCAAAACAAACCCGCAACAGGCTTGCAAGCTTCCCCCTTTTTCCTCCAAACATAACAATGTTAATTATGGCCAAAAAGATCAATTTTACTTTCGTCAGACCACAGGATATGTCTCCAAAAATTAACAGTACTCATTTCACTGTGGATAATGACACTCTTACCAGCTTCAGCCAGCATCTTCACAAGGTCTTTTCCTTTTGTTCTTGGGTCGGTAAGCACATTTTCGATCAAAGCACGCTCATCTCAGGGAGACAAAAAAAGTGTATGTGTGGTTTTATATAGTGTATGTAAATATTGGGTAAACTAGTCAAGTTTAGGTGTGTGTATTATGGTTATCATCTTACATTCTATAGTTTGGTTATTTGATACACATAAGAAAAAGTTAATTGAACTTTTATAAGGGTGTCCTGTGCAAACCCTGGCCAGCCCCAAGACTCAACCCTGGCAGTGTGGCTGAGTTATACCTGTCTCCAGACCAGTCTCTGAAAAGGTGAACAGGGACACACTGGTAAGGCGTCTGCTTTCCTTCTTCAGCAGCAGAACCTCCTGAAAGCTCAACTGAACAGTGTCCTCCAGGCTGGTCTCAGGACCTTCTGGTCCTTTGTGTAAGAGGGTTGGCTCTGAAGGACCCTCTGCCGCCCCATGCACAGACACATCCTCGGGGCTCCAGGACCCTTCAGGATAGGTCCCATTAAGGCCCTCACACATGTCATCAGTGAGAAAGAGAGTGGAGTTGTCTGGAGAGGCCAGTGAAAAGTTGCCATTTGTTTGTCCAAGCGTGTCTTGAACACTTTGCTGCCTTGCAGATTTGGGATGGGCTCTTTCTCCTGGTTGACACTGGTCACACATTAAACTTGGGTCATAACTTCTATGAAAAGGGTCATATGTAAAACCTACTTTTCCTTTCTGCTCTGAGTAAAGATCTGCTACAAAGTCCAGCGTCTGATTGTCTAGAATGTGGCTGCCAGAGTACCTGTCCTGCTGTCTAGAGAAGGAGTGAGTTCCACGCTGATGTTTGAGCAGGTCACTGTCAGAAGTGTGCTGCACTTCTCTGGACTGTCTATAGAACTCCGCCTCCTGACCCCTCTCTGAGCTGTAGCCAGGTTTTCTTGAGGTTTGAACATTGACACCTTTCAGACGCTCCTTTGAGGAGGCCTGAGATTTTTGTTTTTTACTTTGAATCTGTTTTCCTCCTCTAGCAGAACGCGGGCTGTGATATTTAGCAGAATAAACCTGTGTGGAATCATCTGATGACATTGTGTAGTCCTGTCTGTTTATGGAGTGACCCTGGACCGATGCACCTCCACAGCAGTCACAGACCTGCTCATAGCCATACACCTCATATTCTTCAGTCAAATAGCCCTGCCTTATGTCAACTCCCTGGGCACTCGGTTGAGGTTGAGTCCACATCCAGGGGTGTTGTCCACCTTTGCCTCTGAAGTCCCAACAGGCCTCTGCCTCTAGGTCGGATTCAGACTTGGAGCTATAGCGAGAGGACAATGAGCTGGGGCTGGGATAGTCCTGAGGGTCCATCAGCTCCAGAGAGCTAAAGCCTTCTTTGCGTGTCATGGCACCTGCTAAGACATCTGGAGGAAAGACCCGAGCGTCTTCGGAATTTGAAGCCAAAGAAGCGTGGGCACTAACAGGCCTCCTGCGCTGTGCGTCTCTATTCCTTCCCTTAGTTCTCCTGGACACTGCTGGACGAGGCTTGCTGTCTGAGCGCATGCCCTCAATCTCCAACAACATGGCGTCCACGCAGGAAGGACACCTCCTCCACCGAGCCGCGCACTGATGTCAGATGCAGCCGCAGGTCCCACAGCTCCTCCTGGATCTTGTTGATGCCTCTAAGCTCCTTCAGGATGTTCTCAATCAGCACACTGGAGTCCTCCTGAGAGTAGTCCAGGCTGTTCCCAGCAGAGTGCGGCCTTTTCTGCCGCTGAGGCCGGGGTTCTGCTCGGATTGGTCTGTAACGGGGAGTGGAATGTTCTGGGTCAGAGATCTCTTCGATCTCTCCCTCAAATGAAATGTGTTTGACTTTAGCTGGCCCACGAGAGCGTTTGTCCCGCAGAGAGCAAGGGATTTTAATACACCCCTCTCTGTTGAGCTCCACCTCACCCACACAGACAAGCTCCGTGCTGGTGTGGCTTCCTGAGGAGCAGGCCTCTGAGCTGGGGTAAGGTCCTCCATGGGTGTCCCAGTTCTCTTCCGAAGCAGGATGAAGGAGCTGGCTGTCAGGAGTGTCATGGAGACTGGAACCTTGCATTAGACGATGTATCTTCCCCTTGAGTGCTACAGCCACTTTGGGGTTTGGGGCTCTCTTGGGCTTCTCCATCCCCTCCTGTACTCCCGGGTGCTTGGGATTCATAATAATCTCAGCCAGGAGCACTATCTTCAGCAGATAGCTCAGGGTCTATGGCCCATGTCTAAAAGAGTCAGAAGAGCACACACACTATAATACTCTATTCGCCATCACAGGACTTTTAAAGCTGAAAGATCAACAGCACATTTCTCCCCTGGTTCAATTATCTTTTCATCAAGGGTAGGTCATGAAGCCTAGTCGCTGGATTATTGTATAGAGGCAATGTAGAGACAACCTGTAAAAGCATGAGAGTAACCCTATTCCAGTATTCCAGTTTTCTGATGGATGCATTTTGGTGATGGTACTGTTGATGGTAATGTTGATGGTAATCTACCACTGTAGCTACAGCTGCCCTGAGGTACACACCAGAACCAAGGCTCTCAGACAACTACAACTTCAACTATTTAAGAGCAGGTAACAGGTTTTCATGTTTTCTGACTTGATTCTGACTTGGTTTGGTAGGACAGTACCTGTGGTAAATATGTATTATAGCTTTACATCAATTAAGCAACAGTTTGTGAGTTGTAGTTGTTGTAAAATTTACAAAACACAAACTATCTCTCTATCAACATGGAAATTCCATCCAAAACGCAGAGACAATTTATGAACAAGGAAGGCATTTTTCTGACAATTTAAACTTTAAACTTTATTATTCTACTATTGTGTACTTTTTAGTTTTAACCTTTGCAAACATTATTGTTGCAAAGTCACAATTATAGAATTGCCTCTATGTCATATTTGTATCCAAACAGGAAGTGAAATTATAAACTTGACTAGCAGGTCACTGTCAGAAGTGTGCTGCACTTGAAAAAACTATATGAAACTGAGCAACATTTTAGTAACATCTTAAATAAATTATGCTAACCTGTCTAAACCTAACCCTATGCACTTTAATATGGATCAGACACACTGTACACACTTGTACTTACAATTACTCCAATGATAAAACTGCAGGATGCCAGTCTACCATAAAAATTGTCCTCCACTGTGACCCCACCCACTCTGAGGACAGCCTGTAACAGCCACAGCCCATCAGCCAATAGGAGGCAATCGGGGTGCAGAGGGTGGTGATGTAATGCACAGGAGTGGACCACATAGACCGCCACTTGTGAGTCTGTCCCAGAGAGAGCTGGCCCTGTGCCATCAGCTCCTGCCAAAAGTCTACAGACTCCAATGCTTTTATGGTGGTGAGACATCTCATATCCTGATCATACTTGTACCTCTGCCAGATCACAGCTATGTTACTACATGGCATCGCCTGGCTGTGTACTACTGCCAGATACTTAAACAGTACTATCATGGGTCTCTATGGGAAAGTTAGTCTGCGAGTAGTAACAATGTCAGTGGACAAAAAAGTCTCCAAATGAATAGATATAATTATTCCAAATGTGAATGAATTGATTCTGACACAAAATTGATTGAGTTATACTTAAAACTAGCTTTGAAACTAGCAACACTTTTGAGCAAGTATCAATACAAAATAAATAAATAAAAAAAAAAAAAAAAATCACATTCACAGGACAGAAATTATCCTTTCCAAGCTTTAAAATGATTCTGCACTGTACCAGAACAAATAGAATACCACATAGAGTAGTACGCCCATGGACCACTATGACTCACAGATATAATTACATATATAATATAAAATAAAGTACTATGATTTAATGTTGAAATCACATTCTATTGTCTAAATATATATATATATATATATATATATATATATATATATATATATATATATATATATATATATATATATATATATATATATATACATACACATATACATGTATACACATATATATGTTTATGTTCATGGTATTAAAATCACTATTGAGTATCGAGTCTATTCTGCAGTATCAAAATCGAGTTTAAAATTTTAGTATTATGGCAATACTAGCATGCAGCACATACAGTATAAACACGACACAGAAGCCACAGGGGAGAAAGTGCTGCTGTGTCCAGTGAGACAGAGACATACCTGAAGACGGAGCTGTCCCCAGGGAAGAGACACATCCTCGCACCACCACAGTCCCCTTAGACACACACATGTCCACAGAGGACATCTCCACTACACTGTGGGACGCTCCCATCCTTAACTGTGGCCAGCAGCAGAACAGTGGGAGCTCCTGTCCTCTCATCTGCGGTCCTCCTCTCTATCCATCCTTGCTCTCCTCTTAGTTTTTTCTCTCTCCTTTCTGTCCTCCTGTCTATGTCCTTCTCTATCCATCCCTCTCCTCTTTTTTCCTCTCTCTCTTCTCTGTCCACTCTGTCCGTCTTCCCCTCTGTCTCCTCTCACTCTGTTTCCCTCTTCACTCACTCTATTTCTCTCCTCTCTCTCCCTCTCCTTCTCTCTCTCACTACTCCGTCTCCTCTCTCTTCTCTGTCAATCTGTCTCTCTTTCTGTCTGTTTCTCTGTTTCTATCTCTGTGTCTCTCTTTTCCTCTGTCTCTTTCTATTTCTGTCTCTGTCTCCCTTTCTGTCTTCTTCGTCACTCATTAATGGGGCGGGGCTTCAGTTCTGATCAGATTGCTGCTGGGACACTGCTTATATCTCCCTGAAGGGCGGAGCTAATTACACTCAAACTAACACACCTGTTTGTTTACAGCTTCTATTTGTTAGCTAAATCTATTGAACTACACTAAGTGTGAATTGTCCCTCAGTCAGAAGACATAAACTGGTTCACCCATTTACCAACACTGTCGCGAGAGCAGCTCTGGACCGCAGTCTGCCGCACATCTCCATCTCAAAGCCACTAAGCACTCTTTTGAAGATATTGAGGTACAGATCTTAGCCAAAGCAAAAAAAAATTTGAGAAAAGATGGATTGTCTGTTAGGAAAGTCAATCCATCTTTGAACAGGAATGATGGGCATAGACATCATTTATCTCCTTTTTAGAAATCAATCCTCAGACTTAACCAAAACAAGGAAAACAATAGTGACAGTTAAAATGCTAAGATGTGAGATCACCCATTAGGAGCCTGAACAATTATGCTAAATATGATCGTTCACACTGGTGTCCATTAGTCTGCAAAGCTATACAATGCAAAGTTCATACAAACAGACCTCAGTAATATTGACCATATCGGTGTTAGAAATCATGCCATTTAATTTTTGTGTTTTATTCAATTTTTTCCTATTTGTTTGCTTCCTCTTTTTAATTTTTGACACATCTCATTCACCTCAGCACTCGCACACACAAATCCAAACTCCACTCCCAAAACCCTCTTGGCTCCAAACTGAAACTCAAGCCTCTCAGAAGGAAGAGCAGTGACATACCTCCAGTAGCTGCAGGCGGACACGGTTGTAGACTTTGAGCCATCTGACAGTGGCTGGAGAGCAGGGAGGAGGCCCAGAATCAAAGAAGCTGAGGAGATATTTTAAAAACAATTGTCAGCATAATAAAATATGGTACTATCTTTTTGTTTTGTGATGTTGATGACAATTTGTGCAAATGAGTGCAAATCGGTCAGATACGGTAGTGGGGACAGCGAACTTAAAGGGCTCATATTTCACTATTGCCTGATCTATATTATAATGTTGTTTTCTCATCAAAAACATGCCTGGAGTTGTTTTGTTTCATTCACATATATTTAACGCACAAATCCTCCATATTTAGAGTTCTTCACTCAGACACACTGTTCCACTTTGTGATGTCATGTGGTAATACAGGAAGTGCTCCACTGTGTTTTTAAACTCCACATACCTTCACCAGAATCATTTGGATAATTTCAGCCCTGGCATTTCCTATCTCTACTAAACAAAACTTGAAAACTACTGCTTGATGCCATCACAAGGTGGAACAGAGCATTTTGAGATTTTAAGATGTAGATGGACTAATAATAAAAAAGTCAATGTTGCGTATTATAGGACCTTAAGTAAAAATAAATGTCATCTAAATTGCAATAAACAAAGAAACGACCAATGATCCGGCTCTGGATAAGCAGAAGAAAATGGATGGATAAAGAAACATCTCTATTCAAAAAGAACATGAGAAGGGTTTAAGGCCAATTGATACTTCATAAGTATGTTTAACCTTGTTTAATGTTTAAACTCTCTAAAATACAACCAGTTACAATTATTTTCCTCCGTTTTCTAGACTTCTCTAACATGGTCAGATTGGACCATAGTGGTGCCACACCGAGTCACAGCGGCTCAGGACCATAGATGTGGACTAAAGGAGTGTGAAGTCACCTATAGCGTTCAGCTCCAGCCAAAATAAGCCAATCAAGGCAAGCAGTTATAGTGGTGAATTTGGAGCCTAGTTCCATATTTGGCATTCTGACCGCAAGTATCATAGCAAAACAGTAACGCCCCTTCCCACACCGCTGGTTTGGCAGGGAGCAGGTGTTTAGTAATGCCATCAATCAAAACTAACACTAGCGGGAGCAATCTCAGGGGAAAACAGATTTGTTTGTTATTAATGTTCATATCTTGATTTACAGAGAAAATTGCCAAATGCAAACATCAGGATCATGTACAGTGGGTTAATACAAATATTTTAGGACAAGCCTGGCAGTAGCAGTTACACAGAGAGAGGGCTACAGTTTCTCAATATAAAGTGAACTGAAGTCATGGAGCCGAAAGCGTGACCATGCTCACCTCCTATTTGGAGCGTGATGGCTAGCAGTTTATCTATGTCCATCTATATATAGAGTCTATGCTCAGGACTAACCTCCATCTGATTTACATAATTTCAATACACAACCTGTGTGTGTATAATGACAAATAATCCTTATAAATCATCTTAACTTAACAGTAGGTGTTTGTGTCACACAGAGCTTATTTTTATGTGTCAGCATGGAGATGAACAAATTGGGACCATAGAATGGAGCAAACACACACTTCTGTTCAATATGCTGGGTGCTTTTCTAAATACAGACAATCTGCTTCAGTATTTACGCATAAAGTTCTTTCCTCATGATGCCATCTATTTTGTATAGTGCAGCAAAAAGAAAAGAAAAAAAAAGATAATCCCAATTGACCTAAAACAGGAAAAATTTAGTCCGATTTCATGTCAGAGACAGAGAGAGAAAAAAAAGCATCTGTGTTTTTATATAGTGTATGTAAACTTTCAGTTTCAACTGCACTAGAACATATGCTAATTAACAACTCTGATTATATTCATTCAGTTCTTTAATCCAATCCATTGGATTAAATTCAAATCTGCCTACCTGGACTTGCAGGGAGTGACACTGTGCTGTGGGGGCAAGATGAGTGCTGGTTCCTCTTGGTCCTTTCTCACCCCAGGCTCTGGCTCAGAATGTAACTCCTTCTCCTCTGTCTCCTCTTCTCGCTCACCCATTCCCAGGCCCTCCCCCTGACTCTCTCTCTGATGTTCTTGTCCACCAACTTCCTGCTTCAGTCCAAGCTCTCCCCTTTCTTCATCCTGAGCAGCTGCTTGGCTTGGCATGGGCAGAGGTTCATGGACATTTGTAGATGTCTGCTCCAAACCAGATGTGGGCTGAGATGTTATCAGGCCCTCCTGTGGACCTGGATCTAAATCACTGTTGTCTGGAGCACTGCAATAGAAGAAACAACAGGTTCACTCTATGACATGAGTGGCACAAAACAGCAGAGGTGCATTCTAATAGGGTCGTAGTTGACTACAGAAATTCTTGATCAATTAAAGATGATCGATTAGTCCACTAAAAGCGAGGCTTGGCAAATGCACTCAAAACTATTACGTATCTCTATGTATCTGACCCAAACTGCACTCACAAGACTACACCTGCATGAGAGTTCATGCAGACAACTATTTATGCAGATAAATACTAAGAAATAATATATTTACATAAAGACTGATTAAACTCATGATTCACAAGTGTAATCTATCTATTTCATATATAAATATGGAAAAATACAAAATCTTCATTCCTCCTTTCTGCTGTTGTCCCATTCATCTAAATAAAGTGACTAATCAACCAATACAACTTTTGGTGAACTAAGACTCCCTCGACTAAAGGTCTAGAGACCTACATTCTAAAAAGAAGCAAAAAGAATCGCATGGAAGGGAGGATTTGGAAAGAAAATTATTGATATATTGTGAACTTGCCTGCTCTGTGCATTGACTGGCTTCTCTGTGTGGCCTTCTGTGGTCAAGACTGGTTGACTGGTGTGGAGCTCCGGTGGAGGGACCTTCTCCTGAGACAGTGAGGGGGGCAGTGACGGGGGTAGTGAGGTAGGCAGTGAGGAGGACAGTGAGGGAGGCAGAGGGTGGATGTCAGACAGAGGTGACTGGCTTAAGGAGTCACAACTCCCTGTTGTGGAATCCTCGGTCAGATGTTCTGTCTCACTTCTATCTGCACCTTCAGTTTCTCCAGAGGCAGGAGACACCTTCTCAGCCTCAGCTTCTTCCTCTACTACAGACTGACTCTTTGACTGGGCTGGTGCAGCTGGCGATGGCTCAGAAAGGTCAGGCTTTGTGGGCTGAGTGTCAAAAACTGAGCCCAGATTTAAGTTCAACACAGATGCTGCCGAATCTTTCACTGCACTTGTCTTCTCACCATGAAATATGTTGGACGAGAAGGTCATGAAGTCTGAGAAAAGCCCACTTGCAGGCTCTGTCTTCAGGCTCTCTTCTGCAGGGGGTTGAGGTGATGTGTCCTGATTAGCTGTAGTGTGAATCATTTGCTCTCCCTCTACACACTCCTCAGTTTTAGCAGATGTTTCCTCAGGTTTGTCTGAGGTGCTGGAGGACTGCTGCTCTGTGGGTGGAGTGGGCTCCTCCGATGGTCTAGAATCAGAGATGACCGAGTCTTCAGAGCCCTTGGTCTTTTGCTCAAGCTCCAGTGATGGCTTAGCATCTTCACTGAAATCTAACTCTGGGGTTGGTGTGTCTTCTGCTGCAGAATGACCGTTTCTCTTCTCACTGTCAGACTGTGATGGCTCATTTGAGTTTGTGGATCCAGGACCCGTGAACATACCAAAAATATCGTTTGCCAATGTGTCTGTGCCAATGTTAGTGGGGAGGCCAAAGAAAGAAGCTTTCTGTTCCTGCTTTTTGGGCGAAGGATTTGAAACTGATCCAAAAAATGAGCCCGTAGAAGACGAGAAGAGCCCACCAATTGATGAGGTGTTACTGGGGGCAGCTGGGGTTGAGAACATGGACATGAAGCCAGAGAAGGCAGTGGCCTCTGGGGCTTTCTGTGGTCGTGTTGGTCTGGGTCCACTCATCCTAACTCCCTCTGGCCTAACCATCCCCATCCGCGGTCCTGTCATCCTCTGTCCCTGTGGCCCCACAGCCCCTGGGGCTCTCATCCTGGGCCTTGCCATCGGTAGTTCTGCAATGCCAGGTGCAGGTGATGAGCTTGGCACAGGCTGTGAAGGTAGGACAACAAATGGTTCTGATGTGTTACATGTTGATGCTTCAGATTTGGTAGGGGACAGTGCTTGGTTTTCTGGTTTGACAAGTTCTACAGTGTGCATCTCACATTTAGGAGGTTCTAGAGACTTTTCCTCTGGTTTGGAAGGTTCTAGAGATTTTTCCTCAGATTTGAGAAGTTCTGGACCATGTTCTACCTCAGATTTGAAAAGTTCTGCAGAATGCACTGCTAATTTAGGAGGTTCTAGGTTGTCTTCATCAAGTTTAGATGAATGTTCTAGAGATTGGTCTTCAGGTTTATTAGATTCTACAGTCTGTTCGTCGCATTTTGAAGGTTCTAGAGTGTGTTTCTCAGATGATGGAAATTCTGAAGAGTGCTCTTCAATTTTGGGAGCTTCTGGACAGTGTTCTTCAGATCTGGCCGTGGCTGGAGTTTTGGTTGTGAGATGTGCTTCCTCTTCAGGTACAGTACTCTGATTACGATCATTAGATGTGTCTGTTGTTAACTGCGTTTCTTTTACTGGAGTATCCGTGACAATAAGTGCAGATCTTGTTCCATCTCTATTTTGCTCAGTATCAGTATTGAGTGGTTCAGCCAATGTGCTGGACACTAATGTTGAGTCTTTCACTGCTTCTCCCTGACTTATGTTACCAGGGCATGATTCTGTTTGATCATTGTTCTTTGGGTCACTGGATGTGTCAACCACACTTTCAGCTGTGGGGACATAACTGAGAATGTCTACAGATTCTCTTGAGGATATGATTAATTGCTCATGCTCAGACTCAAGGCCACATGGCTCAGCTGATCCATCTTGAGTTTCAATGTGTTCTTCTGTACACTTCAACTGCACCATTTCTGTGTCCTGTCCAGATGTATCCAGTATGATTTTCATGAGTGTATGGGTATCTGGGTCTGATGGTGTGGGCTCTGAGAACTCAACACAGGAGATCTTTGAGTCTGCTGGTCCAGAACCCTTAAAGTCTAAATTGAGTGAAGGCTGCATTTCTGAAGCAGGTATGCAGGCGGCATCTTCAGCAGCCTCATCTAGATCTTTACTGACATGTTGTACTTTGGGTTCAGTTGTTTGTTTAGCAGTAACAGTGTCCTTAACTTGTGTAAAATCTGTCTTTGTTTCTTCATGGACATGTGCTCCTAATGCATCATTAGTATTACAAGTTTTGCCTATATCAGAATTACCACTCATAGATAAGAAAGAGGGCATTTTGAAGATGCCATCTGAATCTGGGGCTTTAGTACTGGCTGATTGTGAGACAGTGGGCAGACTTTGACTGAACATGGAGAAAAGTCCTTTGCTTGGTGGCTCGGAATCTTGGGGTCTTTGAGGTGTAGTTCTTGTTGGAGGTCTAGTTTGAGTTGGGGGCTGAGGACTCGAGACTCCAAACTTTGAAAACAATCCCCCAGCCGGAGCATCCTTTGAAGCAGTGGATCCTGTCAGAATTCCCCCAAACAGAGACGATGGGGTGGGCTTTGGTCCGGGTGTGCTGGGGGATGCTTTGGGACTGGGAGTTTGCTGCGAGCCACTGAAGACCGAAAAGAAACCTTTGGATGGGGGCTCTTTTGTTGAAGGAGGTTTGGGTATGGTGTCACTACGAGGAACACTCTCACGACCAGATGCAACTGGGGTGGGTTGTATTGGAATTTGATTTTCTTGGTGAGTGACTGGAGGCGGTGGGTCTTTGGGTGCCTGACAAGACAGGATACTTGATCCTCCAAACACTGAAACGGTTTCCTTTCCTGATGAGGAAGGCAGGATCCCACCAAGTAATGACAAACCAGAAGGAGAGGTTGTTTGTTCTGTTTTTGAGCTGCTAAACATGGACATGAAACCTTTGGTCAGGAATTGACTTTGTGTTTTTTCTTTGTCTTGGTCATCTAGAATGGTCTCTTCTGTGGCTTTGGTTTTCTCAGGTACTGGCTCAGAGATGGAGGTGGAGTTAACTTCACTCCCTAAGAGGCCCTTATCTAGCGAAGGTGTTATTACATCTGAAACTGTGGCTATCTGCTCATCTTTGGAAATTGGTTCTGATTTGTCCATTTCACAAATCACAGTAGGTGAGGGCCCAGTTTGTACAGATTCTACGGTAGACACAAGATTATTATTTATACATTCTGTGTTAATCTCTGATATTGGTGGCTTACAGGGGTCCACTGTCATTTCTGAATCAGAAGTTGAAATCATTGTGTTAGTTTCTTTGAAAAGTGGATCTTGTTTCTTTGTGTCAGCATAAACTATTGTGGATGTGGGCAACACTGCTTCTTGCTGACTGTTGGATACTTGGTCGGGGCTGCAGACTTGTGTGATTATTTGGCTCTCCAATAAGTTAAGCGGTTTCGAATCTTCATTACCTAAAACCTTTTCCTCACTGTTGTCTATACAACTTGGCTCTTCCACTTTGTGCAATAATAAACTGGTTTGATCCTTACTTGTGTCATCCTCTGGTGGACTAGCCGCAGAAACAAAAATATGAGGAATCCTTACATGGGGTTTAGGCTCACTTGGGTCCAATTCTGCATTATTAGAGTGTGCTTCAGGACCAATACCAATGTATATGGATGGAGGGTGGGGTCTTTTTTGAGCATTTGCATCAACTTCACAACTATCATTATCAGTCAAAAGAGCTGGTGTTTGGGTTTGGGATATGGTCTCATCAGCCTCTACAGACTGGTCACAGGTATTAGTACTAATTTCAGGTGAGATGGATGGACTTTTAGAGAGACTTTTCTGACCTGAATCTAATGACTGTGAGTTTAGTTCTCTGAAGGTGAAGGCAAAATAGTCACTTCTTCACTATTTTCAGATTTCTTGGAAACATCCACACCACTGCACAAAGCAGAGATGGGAGTGAAGGAAGGAGAGCTTACAGCTGCACTCGCAATACTTGTTTCTTTTGAAGAAACATTTACTGGTTTTGAGCCTAAGCCACTAAATAATGACACTAAACCCTTGACAGTAGATTCTTGAGGTTTGTCTTTTGTCATTTCTGGTGACACAGCTCTGCATACTTTTGGCAGACCGCTTGCTTCCACATTTGTACTTGTTGCTTGTACACTCCCCTTTAAAACTACAGAAGACTCACTGATAGATGAGCTAGTTAGTGTGTTGACAGCACATTGGTTTTCTGGGATTTGAAGAGGTCTCTCAGTATAACCATAGGAAGATTGGCTTTTTGGACTTTGGTGTGCCTGGGTCAGTGAAGGCCCTGTTGTGCACACTGATGGTTGAGAACTGGCCAACAACTGAACCACTGGCATAGATTGACTTTCATGTGGTATTTCTTCAATGCTCTCCAAGCTTACCACAGTAGGCTGTTTGACTAGAACTTTTGATCTTGGACTTACAGGAGGAGGCTGAAAACTGGGGGTCTGGCTTGGCAAATATGAATGCATTGCACTATGAACAGAAGTGAAGGTGGCCCTGTCAGAGTGCATATGTGGGGACTGTTTAGATGCATTTGATACAATTGCGCTATGTATGACAGATGCAACAGCATTATCTCTCATGCTGACTGAATGCTCATGCATTGTGTGAGAAGCTAGTTTTACACTTGAAAGTATATTTTCTGGAGCAGCCGGCAATGCTGGAACTGGAACATCTACTGATGGCAAACTCAGTCCTTTTGTAAGAGGCATGGCCTTGTCTTCTGTTTGAGGAATTTGAGACTCCAGGCTGAGGTTAATAACACCAGCCCGTTGTGTTGTTGCTATTCTCGCTCCCACTTTTTTCTGCTGTAGATCAGTGTACTTGTCAGAGGTAAAATTCTGCGGTTGACAGGGAGGCGATTCGATACATTCAAGTGCTGCAGAAGAATTCCTGTCATTTGCTGAGAAGTTCATTGGTTTAATCTGCTCATGTTGCTCTTTTCTGATTTGTCTTGAGCTAGAAAAGGCCTTTTGGTCATGAGAGGCCGATATTTGTTTATGAAGAGTCTCAGTTGTACTGATGCCAGCTCGGGATTGTCCAACTTGATTAGTAGATTGGGCAACAATGAGAGGCATGCCCACTGAGCCATCTGTTACGAGACTGGCCCTACGTCTTACCAGGGGGACCACGTAGGGGAAAGAAAGCACAGGATCAGGTTCTGAATGCTTCTGGTGTGATTTTGAGGACATATCCAAAGAACACTCCAATGGTGGTGTAGTGGATTTTTTTATATCACTAAAAAAAGTAGCTTCGGTCACCTCTATGGACCTCACTGGGACTGGCTGTCTTTTCACTTGGTCAGTGGTGGATTTTGGTTCCACAATTAATGGAATCCCAACTGTGTCATGTGAAAGACTTGAGGATCTAGATCTGACTAGAGGAACTGGGCACTCTTCTTGTGGTATGTCTATGATTACTGGTTTGGTGGACATGTCTAATGCACTTTTCACTGAGCTGGCTGGTGCTGCATTGAAACAAAAAGGTTTGTTGTTGAAAACTTCAGTTTGCCCAGAGGAATGTGGTTGTAAAGCTTGAACAAAGTGCTCATCAAAAGATTGGATTTTTTGGATCCTGGTTTGAGAAGGTGCAAGTTCAACCACAAGCGGAAGACCCACTCCTCCCCTTATTTCAGCTGGTTTCATCTTCACAAGTGACACAGTCTCGGTTTGACTCAATGTGAGTGGTACTTCCAGTGGGACTTTAGCAATTTTTGAAGACATGTCAACTGGGGTGGTAGGTGGAGGAATACCTGAACATGTTTTCTGATGTGTTTGCAAGGCTATTTTGGAATATGGCATTGTGTCCTTTGTCTCATGCAGTCTCTCCCTTTTGACTGGCTCTGAAGATTCTCCACCAAACAAGTTCATAGATCTGTCTTGATAAGTTTTCTGAAATGATTGGGAAGCTACTCTGGAATATGATGTAATGTCTGTTACCTGTTGCAGTCTCTCTCTTTTGACTCGTTCTGAAGATTCTCTACCAGACAAGTCGATGGACATGTTTTGATGATGACTTCCCGCTGTATTATTCTCTGTCTTATGAGCAGACATATCTAGAGCACTTTTGATTGAGTTGGCTGGGGCAGTGCCGTTTTGAGAAATACAAGGTGAAACTTCAGGAGATGTACAGTGCAGTAAGGGAGGCCTTCTTATGGTGGTGTTCACAATATTGTCATTGGGACTTGCCTCCTCATGGGTGAGGTCTACAGCAGCACTGTTCCCATCTAAATCCAATGACTCCAACCGCTTCTTTTCTTTAAACCTTTTAGTCTTGTATTTTGTGAAATCAAGAACTTCATCTGTTTGCTCTGGTTGGTTTGAGATTAAATCTTTTGGTTTAGAACTATTGGCTTTTGGGGAAGAAAAATCTAACACTCTTCTTCCAAAGCGAGAATCACTGGGACTTGAATGGTTTTGTCTATATGTATTAAGACCAGCGGTTCCACATGGTACTGGAGTGCTATTAAGTATATGAAGCTTTGGTTTGGCATGTGAAGGTAGTCTTTCTTCCCCTGTGGTTCTGCTTGTGCTTTCTGTTTCATTGTTCTCCATCAGAATGCTTGTTTTTGCTTGAGGGGAGGCTTTAGTTTGGTTAGCGTTGGACTGTTGTCTCAAAAGCTGAGGTCTAGATGGGGAAACATGGGGGATGGTAGTTATGGGAACTGTTGTGGGCACTTTCTTGACTGGATTGAACTCTGGTGACTGAACTGTTGGTTCTCTGTGAGCTGATGTTGTTATAGGCACTGAAACATGAGGCACCCTTGTTGTAGTATTAGATAGATTCTTAACAGGACTCATTTGTGGTGACTGTCCTGTGTGTGCTCTACCTGGAGATGGTGGTATTGGTGTTGAAACCTGTGGTGCCTGTACTGGGGGCGTTCGGCTGGCTGGAGGTAATACAGCTGTGGAATTATGGGGTGCTGGCGTTTTGGAGACTGCTGTTGGTTTTGGTTGCATTTTTGGTATCATGGATACATTCTTAACAGGACTTGTTGGTGTTGGCTGAGTTGTGGGCGCTTTCCCTGTAGCTTGTGATAAAGGTGCAGAAACATGAGGTGCTGCAGTTACAGAAAATATCCTAGAAACACTCTGTGCAGACTGAACCGGTGCCGGTACATGGCTCCCCATCACCTGACCTTGTGTTTTTGAGGTTGGTGTCACAGGTAGAATTCTAGATCCTACAGACTGATCTGATAGCAACCCACTTGATACAGGTTTGGTTACATTGCTAGAACATTTTAAATGTGTTACATTCCCTGTTGATTGATCATCCACATGTGCAATTTTAATTTGAGGAATTGGTCTTTGTTTGCCAGAGTACATTAGTGGGGAGGGTTGTTTTGGCACTGGAGATGGAATACTAGAGTTTTTTTTCCAGTATGGGCCTCCGTGCTCTTTTGATGAAACCTTCATAGTCAGGTCGGTGGCTGTCTTTGTCTCCTCAGAGCAGAGGTTTTGCACAGTAACTTCAGCTTTGACCTTTCTTAACTTATACACAGAGAGGTCCACAGGCTGATCTCCTTGCAGTGTCATGGACTCCTGAAACATTTGAGAGAAACTTTCCAAATTCATGTTCATTATTTTCTCACCTTTTCTAAGAGCTGAGGATAGATCTACTGATACGCTCTGCAGCCCATCTGAAGCAAACATGTCAGCACTCTCATTGTAAAGGGGGATTTTAAAACCACATAATGTCGTTTGTTCCTTATTCTTCAGTAGAGGACTTGTACTTGGTACATTTCTCACAGTTGCTGGAGGTTCCTCTGGTGCAGCACATGCATAGAGATGTTTGCCGGCTCGATCAGTTAGCAGAGAATAAATATAGTCCTCAGCAGTATAGACATAATAGCCCCAGTCTCCTGTCTCTGCTGGCCACCAAAGCCCTTGTTCCAAAAGTGCCAGCCACTGATTGTACCATTCTAAATTCTTAAATAACATTTCCTCCTCAGAACTTGACTCTCCAGCAGACTTACTCAAATCCATAACCCCGGGTGTCAGATCAATTGGACCCTTTCTGGAAGCAAGAAGTTTCCAAAAATCTATAGGGTCTTTAAAGCCATTGGTAGCATTTGTTACTGAAACTATGCTATCTGTGACATTGCAGATTTCCTTCGGACTACATTCTGTGATTGAATGTCGTCGACGTACTGCGTTTTTGTCACCCATGGATAGGTTCATAGCGCTACTACCTGAAATCCAAGTCTTTTTTTTGTTATCAAGCTCATTTAAATGATCACAGCTACTCCAAGGTTTCCTGTCTTTACAACTCATATCAAACAATACGAGATCCTCATCAGGTTCTAAAAAATGAGACCTGTACTCAAAAAGCTGCCCGTTAGCTTCCCTCCAGGGATGAGCGGGTACATGGAAGTTTCTAGCATGTATTTGTTCAGGATGCAAAGTAGGATTCACTTCCCATTCTTGTGGATCAGCTGGAGTCATCATTTCTTGCCTTAAGTTTTGGCATGGTACTTGGACTTGGGAAGCCATGGACTCAGCAAGAGCATATTCATTGAGCTGCTGCCACAGAAGAGCTTCTATGAGGCAGTGGTGCTCATAGAGATCTGCTGGAATGACCCCATGCTCCGTAAAGTTGTATAAAAGATCTTTATAACCATATTCGTTGGCTGTCCCGTACAGGAGGCGCTGGATTTCTTCCATGTATTGTTGAGTGGGGGATATAGTTGGGTCTTTGTGCAAAAGTGCTGATGGTAAACTGTCTGTTGTATCATTAAAAGACACAGGTAGATTTATACTGGGGACTGGGGCCTTTCCAGTTCCGCTTCCTCCACCAGGGATATTGCTGTCTATGTATGTACTGGAAATATGTCCACTTGTCCTGGATGTAGGGTCTTCAGTTTTCAGCTGAAAGGCTGGTGACTGTTGCTTCTTGTCCTTTGGTTCCTCAACACCACTTAACAGGTTAGAGAGAAAACCTCTTGGTGAAAGGCTTTTTGCTTCTTGTGTGGTATGAGTCTCTACTGGCTTAGTTCTTTGAATAGGTGGTTTATTCTGCCCTGAAAGTTGCTGCTGGACTTCAGAGGAAGTCTGTGACAGTCCTGACAAACGTGGCTGCCCATGTTGCTTATGTTGAGGTTTAGTTGAAGACAAAGGTGGATCAGATGGTACATCATCACCAGACGCGAGCTTTAAAATACCTGAAAGAAAGCCACTTTCACCACTTTGGGCTGTAGAGCTAGGAGATGTTTTGGGATTTTGCTGGGACAGTGATTGACCAGGATGCATGCCTTCTGGTTGTTTAGGCTTTGATGGCTCATTAACAGAAGCATTGTCTGTCTCACCCGTCTGCTTTCCTTGTGGCGCAGCATCAGAAGTTAAACTGCTTAAAAACCCAGAGAGTAGGCCCCTGGGTTGAGCCTCTGATGACGTGGTAGTTGGGGGAGGAATTTTGTCCTGCCTGCGTAAGGACTGCTTGTTCCCTGGTGGTGCTTGCTGCTCTGTGGGAGGACTGTCAGAGGATGGGCGCATTGTGGGGCTAGATGACAAAAGCCCAGAGAGAAACCCAACTGGTTGATTCTGCTCAGAGCTTTTTTGCATTTGCTGTTGATCTAAAACTGATTTGTTGAATAATCCACCAAGGAGGCCACCTGAACTACTGTTAGCTGACTGTGGAGTGGCCTGATTTGGCTGTTGAATAATTGGCCTTTTTGCAGATTCTGGTGTTTCAGTCCGAGTCTGGACTTGAGTTGCAGAAGATGTGGAGGAATCCTGGGGTCCAAGACTAAATAGACCAGAGAAGAAGCCCCTTTGCTGGGGCTGCGCTTGTGGCTGTGTTGGTGGTGCGGTCTTCAGGTTTGACTCACCCAGATGGGCCTGCAGTGGAGGCTGTTTGCTACCACTGGGTTCCACGATCTTGTTAAATAGTCCGGAGAGAATGTTATCAGACTCTTGACTTTGCTGGGGTGGTGGGGTTGACTGTGATGGTGCTGGTGAGGGTTTGAAGAGGCTATCAAAGAAGCCACTCTGGGGTTGGGGTGTTGTTGCTGTTGGTTTCGGTTGCGTTTTTGGTGTTATGTGGTCTGCTTGTAATCCAAGTTTCTGGTTGGAATGAGAAGACAAAGTAGAAGCTGATTCTACATTCTTGCACTGCAGTGACATTTTTTCACGTGGGATTGGTGCATTACTTTGGATTAGGCTTTGTGCATGCTGCTGTTTCACTGAAGAATCTACTGCCCCCTGCTGTTGCTGTAGCGTATTCACAACTGCTTGCTCTCCAATTACGGCATCTGTAGCTCGTTTGAACAGCCCTGAAATGAGACCAGTTGGCTGAGGAAAAGCCGGTTGGTCTTGCATTTGAGGCTTACATGTTTCAGAAGACTGCCCTTTAGCTGTTGGTGCTACTGGCTGAGTGACAGAGGATGCTACATTGTCAGAGGCAGTTTTGAAGAGTCCTGAAAGGAGTCCTGCAGGCTGTGGGGAGGCTTGTGGGGGTTGGGTTTGGCAGGTAGACTGGGAAGCAGATGAAAACAAACCAGAAAATAGCCCTGCTTGTTGTGGCTGGGTGACTGTGGGTGCTTTAGAAAGGTCCTCTGTACTGCTTGCTGCACTTCCCAGCTTAAGCAGTCCACCTAGAATCCCTTGACTTTGTGGCCCTGTGCTCTCCTTCACTGGCTCTGTTGCTTTGACTTCAGACCGTGGGGTCTCCTCCGTGCTCTTAAGAAATTCCATTACAGTCACTGCTACATCTGTTGGAGGTTGTTGAACTTTATTTTCAGCATCCATTTCGTCTGCCTGTACCCCAGAAGACCCTGTTGGACAGCCTGGTTTGGTTACTGTTACAGAGGGGACAGTTGGAGGTTTGGGGTATACATCATTTGGAGCCACCTTAAAAAGATTAGAAAACCATCCTGTTTCTGCGTTACCTTTTGGAGCACTTTCAAAAAGGGCTGCACGACTGGGTGAGTGTGTCCGCGCAGGGCTGGGGGATGACCTGCCTGCTTGGGTACCATCTTCACCCGAGGCCAATTTAAGAATGCCCGAGAGCATGCCTCCTTCTGACTTGGATGGGGAAACATTCTCTGAGCTCAGAAAGGGGATTTTGAGTTTCCCACCAATCAAAGGCTCATCTACTGGTTGTTTTTCAGTCTTTGCAGAATTGTCTGAAGGAGCTGTAGATAGCAGTGTGGAGAGAGACTTAAAGGAACTGAAGAATCCAGAATCGGTTGCACTTGTGTCAGCAGGCTGCTCAGGAGGGGCTGAAGTTCTCCTCTGCTGGATGTCAGGCAGTTCCCCTGAGGACTCTGTCTCTGGGAGGAGCTCCACTGAACCACTACCACTCTCCTGCCTTTCCTGGTCTGTCAATCCACTGTGTGTATCTGGTAATAGATCTACAGAGCCATCTTCAGAACCTGGCCTGTTGTCGCTGGACAACTGCTGGTCACCACTAACACTTTCTTCCAGGCTCACACTGCCTGCAGCAGATGTACTTCTCTGGTCTGATTGCTGAGGAGATGGTTCTCTAGTGGGTGAGGGACTGGTGAACAACCTCAGAGGACTAAGACGCCCCAGTACAGAATCAACCACAGACGTGCTTTGAGTCGAAAAAGGTGGATTGTCTTGTGGTGCAGTAACAACAGCAGGGGAAGCCTCATTCACAGTGGGGTGACCAGGTTCAGAAGATTGAAAAGGTAAGAAAGACTGCAAGGAGAACTTTTTTTCTTTTGCGGGCTCCTGAGATGCCGGAGGGACAATAGCTACAGGAGGAGCGGTGCCACCACTTTTGGGAATGAAGGATAGTAACTTGGAGATGCTAGATTCAGGCTGTGGTGATGTGGACTGGAGTGGGTCCACAGCTCCAGAGTTATCAGTTGACTCAGCTGTCTGTTTGGGAATAAAGGACAGGAGCTTAGACAGCCCAGAGCTAGCAGGTGGTGCTTGAGTAGATGTGTGTGTAGACACTTCACTTACAGCTGGGCCAGTCGTTGCACTGGTGATGCGACTGAATAAGGAGCTCGTGGCCTGCTTTATTCCTGAAATGCCCTGCTCAGCACTGTCCTCTTTTGAATCTGGTTTGACTTCGTGGCTCTTCTGCGGGTCTGTAGGCAGTGGAGGGAGTTTTCTCCTCATCGGTTTTGACACCAGCTCATAGTTCTTTACCTCTTCTTCCTTTACAATCAGATAGTCAGACACAGAGTCTACCAAACTTCTCAGCTCGTCCATTGGATCGGCAGGTTCAGTGTGTAACATTTCTTCATGACTGAAATAGTTTTGCTGTTGACAAGACAATTTTGACACATCAGGATAGTAGTAAGGTTCATAGTCATAACTATTATCTCCTTCATAAAACATGAGGTCGTCCAGGTCCTCCACAGAGCCATAGGAGTACTGCATATCATCAGAGCCCACAGAGCTGAAGTCAGTCCTGGTTCTGTCCCATGCAGCCTCTTCCTCACAGAAGGCTGTGTAACTGTCCAGTGTGCTCTCAAAGCCAGACTTGGCCCACTCTCTAGTCTTGTACAGTAGATTCTCTGTGTTTATCTGCTGACGCTGCCTTCTTACAGAAGGAATGATGTCAATTTCAGGAGGAGATGTTTCATCCTCAAAGCTTCCAGCTTCTTTATAAACCAAACGTATGTCAGCATTGCTAAGTCTTTCGCCCGGCTCATACGCTCTACTCAGAGACATCTTGTCATATTCTACAGTTTGATAGAATCTGCTTCCTTTAGATTCAGAGGGACTGTCAATGATCCGGTAAATAACATTTTTGTCTTCATCCTCCCACATCTTCTGCTCGTGATCTAAGTAATCATCCAGAACATCACAGTCAGGCACTTTGTATTGGGTCTCCCAGTCCTCCACACCCATCCCAGAGTCCACAGGGACCATATTGGAGGCAGCTTTGCTCTGAAATCTCCTGAAAATGACCAAGCGTTTCCATGGAAAGGGAAAAACAGAAACAAAAAGAGCTGTTAAATAAGCAACGTGTAAGCAACAAAATGATGGGCTAGACCTGTTATGATTGCTAACATCTATAAGGCCATGTAATTATTGAAACTACAACTCAAATATTTAGTGAAAGACTAAAAATGTATTAAAATGCATAATCTGCAGTGTTAGCAGTGTTTTCTAGAAGAGTGTACCCTAGTTCTTTACCTGGGGAGTCTGGTGTCTCTATGGCCAGTGTGGGTCCGATGGGTCCAATTGCTCAGTGGAGGTCTGCCCCCAGGCTCACTGCGGCAGTCGCTGTCCCCATCATTTATGGCACTGTCCTGGTCATCATAGGCTGCTCACAGACAACAACACATCAGTCACACATGGAGCCCCGACCCCAAACACTTACATCTGAAGCCTAGAAAGGAAAGGACTTTTTCTGAAGAAGAGCCTATCTAAATACATAGTTAAAGCACTACATAATAGCTCCAAAGAATTCATACTTTGTAGTGACATTAAATTGGGAGGGACTGCACGTATGTCTATGGAGGGAATGTGTGAGTTGAGCAATTTACAAATGAACAAAGAATGTGATAAATGAAAATAACAGGGCTGATTTAGGAGAAACCCCCTTCTCTTTAATGGAGGTGGTTCAATGTGCCAAACAAACAGAATGTGGCAAAATGATAAACTGTTCACAAACAGACAAACGTAGAACTGCTACATACGTTGCTGGGCACTCCATCCAAAATAGCTCCAGCTGCCTGAAGGTAAGTCGAACAGTTATATAGGCTCAGTGCACGTTTTCAGATACACAGCAGAATTTGAAAGGCTGTCTCATGGAAATGAGATGTACAAGCTGATGGAATGAGACCTACGATACATAAAGCACACTACACCAAAGAAGAATGTTACCAAAACAATGTCAGCCTGTCAATCACACAACTACACTACACCTATCACAGAGAGGGCTTTGGCTGCAGATCTCCACTCAGCCTGCAGACTACTACCAGGAGGGCCCAACCTGCAGACTTCTACCAAGACCTCACGTTACTCATCTCCATCCAAAAGTCCCTAAAAGTTGTCTTTTGGCATGGCCGCTATTTGGTTTATTATTTCCTGCCTGTTAGTTTCAACATGTTGCAAAAGTTGACATGAAGACAAGCCCAACCCATTTTCCTAAGCTTTATAGATTTGTGCCTAATCTTAACCAGACACAGAGCCTACAGACAAACTACATCTAATACGTAGGCCTATAGTGACAGTGAAATATCAATTTTTTGTTTGTGACATGTTTGAAACTACTAATTAACTTGAACAAGAAGTGTAGAGCAGAGACAACACAAAGCTAGTTCATTTCAAACTAGAAGTGAAATCCAGCTGTGATTAAATATCTTTTCAGTGTTTCACAATTTCAAATGAGTTTATCACATTTAATGGTCTTCAATAGACAATAAACTGAGGCAAAAAATAAATAAATATATAAACTAATGGAAAATTGTGAGGGACATGTAGGTGGAGGTGCATTCTGGTGGAGGTCTGCAAGGTAGGGGTGTCTGGGTGGAGATTCTGTTGAAATCACAACACTGCACCTGTAAGTCACAACAATTCACATGTTCGTGACATCACTTCACTTAACATTAAACAATAACATTAAACCTGTCAATCAGATCCCTGCACCTGCCAAATCCTATGACATATAGATCAATGTGAAGCCCTTTAACACGGGATGCCAGATGGAGTTGGGTGTAGTTGGTGAGTCTTCCTGGATAGTTTTTGTGTCCAGAGGGTGATACTCACAGCACTGAGAGGGCACAGAGGCCATTCGCTTCTTCCTCAACTCTTCATACTGTGCAAAGACAGACAAGAATTCAGCTTTGGTGCATTGTGAAGTGATTTTAGTGGAAAGGGGGGCAGTAGCACAGTGTTCAGGTAGATGGGTGAAATGAACTGACACTGTAGAAAACTAAAGATAGAGTAGAAAGTAGAAAAAAGACTACAGATGAAAGAAATATAAAGCACTTCATACAGTGATGAGTGGTGAGGTTTATAGCTGCAGGCAAAATGGTGCAGGCTCAAACTGGCCTATCGTTGATGTCCACTTTAATTACATTCTACATGTTGACCTTAACTTCTGTACAAAGATAAAAGTTTAAATTGCTTTGAATTATTAATGTTGTTTTGTAATAAAGTCTTTTGGCATGGTAGTGATTATTTTAGTAGTCAACTCAAGTCTGTGGACCCGCATCCTCCCCTTCTCTCATCTATCCTTCTGTCCTGATTATGCTTTGGCTCTCCGGACATGAACTCTATCTGTAAATGGATACAAGTCAATCCTCGGACACATCTACAGCTTGTCCGTCCTGGTTCAGTCCTGGTTTAGTACTGGTTTCGTGCTGGTTCAGTCCTGGTTTAATTTAGCCTTTATGTAGCCTCATGTTCCCCACCAGGTTATAGCTAAATAGCTAGTTTCCATCTGCAGTCCCTGAGGTTTAGTCCTGGTTTAGTCCTGGTTCAATCCTGGTTCAGTCCAGAGTAGATTTGGGAGTAGATTTCTCAGGGGGTGCTCTGAGACAGATCTCAATTTGTCACAAATGAAACAGTCGCACTCTGTTCACTGTGTATGAGGCAGTGCATGAGGTAAGCCTCACCTCCAATCTCTTTCTACTATAAAAAACAAAAACAAAATACATCATTTATGTATGATTATTACTTAATCTTATTGATGTCAAGGTGTTTTTTTTTCTTCACAAAATGACTGGTTCTGCCTCCCCAGCCTCCCCTGACTGCATGTCACTGCTGTACATACTAAATCCGGTATTTGTGCAAATGAATGAGTGAATCATGAGTAAGTGAATCATGAATGAGTGATGTCAGGTGCACCTCTTCACGGGCAGCGATGGTGTTGAGTCGCTGAAGTTTGTGTGTCCAGTACTGAGCCTCATCATCTGGGATCTCTGAAACAGAGACAGCAGTTATACACAGATACTTCTATCTTTAATAAGAGTGAGCACTCCTCTTTCCCTCTTTCCACAACCTTTACTATTTTTAATAGAAATACGGGGAGGTAAGACAGTATATGGATGCATATGAAAGGAGCATGTGTGTATGTGTCTATAGAGTATACTGAGCTTGGTACTGACCAAATGGCAGCTCGAAGCGCATATCCAGAAGCACTTGGTGAGAGGTTGGCTTGGATGTCCCACATACCTCATCCTCCTTCATGAGGACCTCTGAGTCCAGACTGTGCCACTCACCGGGTCCCTCCTGTTGGCCAAATATACATACAATACATTCAAGGTAATAGATCCAACCTGCTCCACTACTGAGTTAAAGCTAGTACAATCACAACTGAACCTTGGATGCCATTAGCTTTCATTTACAGCTACATCCTATCACCAACAACGATAACCTATAACATTTAATTGATCACAAGCCACAAAAGAAACAGAAATGTAGAGAAAGATTGCTATTTCACTTCAGTGGAGTGGTGGGTAAAATTTTAAAGATGTATTTAACCACTGAAAATAAGACAGCCCAGCTTTAAGACAGCAACTCACATTATGATAAGTAAGTTTACTTTGTTAGTGTAGCAGGGTGGGTAAGGTGTGAATCATACTATCCCTGCCCACAGAGGGCAGTAGTTTTTAGACTACTGAAGGCATCTACTCTCACCCTCTGCCCCCATGTACTTCTTAGTTGTGTTGTTTAGTTGCCTCTCGCCCCTCCATGTTCTCAGGTACCGTTTGTGTATGCTCCAGCAAATGTACAGACTGTGTATGATCCTTGTTGAGCTAAATAGTGGTTTGTGTCATAGTGCCATAGTGGTGGTTAGGCTAGAGAAGGCTCACTATGGTGTGTGCCCCACACACCATAGTGAGCCTTCATCGTAGCCCAATGTTACCCCTCACTAAGGAACCGTATGTACTCTGCGCTCTTGCTGTTTTAACAAAGCTACTACAATCACAACTGAACCTGTATTGCTAGTGCCTTAGCCTGCAGACAGAGGACGCATGAAACGTTTTGTCATTCTCAGTATACGGACAGGCCAAGCCTCATGTGAAATTTCAGAACCTCTAGAATTGATTCACTGAACTGCAGAGGCTGCACTTGCATTGATTAATGGTTGGCTGCAGGTGCAGGGGTTTAGGTAGTGATGATTTAGATCAGTGAGAGTCATTTTAGGTTTAAACCAATTGGATTTTAGCATTGAAATCCAGTTGGTTGAAAATCATGTGAAGCTCATTCTGTTTTCCAACTGAATAATCGTAACAGGAACCAAAACACCAAAACTATTACACAACTTAGCCATTATGTCCAATTATTTGCTTAAAATAAATCCACATTAGAATTGTTATCAATAGGAGTTATATTTGATTTGAACATTTTTACCGCATATATGGGGACACAGTTTATGTTTATGTTTTAAAATCTAAATCTTACATACATTTATTTTAATAGGTGAATACATTGCTATTACTTTGCATAGGTGGAAAGGCCAAACATGAGAGTAGTAGAACAAATGGCCTTCACTTAGATTATGAATCTGGTGGTATGACCCTGTGGAGAGAGGGTGGGTGAGAGTGAGACCTGGTCCGACTGAGGGACGGTGTCCAGGGGGATGAAGGAGGTGCCCAGCATGGTGTCCCAGATCAGGCCTTTGTTCCACAGCTCCAACACCAGGCCACAGTCCCTCTGAGCCACCTCACTGCAACACAACACAAGCTCAGACAGCCAGTAGGGTAAGGGGGCATTTACAGAGATGCAATAGGGGGGGCAGGTAGAGAGATTAGTCAGTGAGGGACAAAGAGGGAAAAACGTCTTAGCACACAACGAAGCACACTAAAGGTAGGGCTGCAACAAATAATAATAATCATAGATAATCCAGATAATGATTACTATTATCAAAATATGACTGACTCTAAAACACAAAAATACCATGAATGACATCTAAAACATTTTCAGGCATGTTTTTGATAAGGAAACAATGTTACAACATGAAATGCATAATACTCTCTCTAAAAAGTCTTAATGTACAATGGAAATAATCGCCTAGTCAAAAAAAAAAGAATGGCTGTTTAGTCGACTACTAAAATAACCATTACTTGCAGCCCTAGATAAAGGGCCACCAGATGAGACGAAGGGTCTTTTATAAGGATTTTAATTCTGTGGGTGCTATGAGGACTGTTCACTGGAAAGTGGTAGATAGGGGCCAGTAGTTCCAAAGCACTACAAACACATTCATTAAAGATGGGGTATTGTGTAAAATATTTTTTTGCGCTTTCTACCATGTTATAACACAGCAATATTCAGCCCACAAGCCTACATCATCCATGTTCCCACATGACAATTCTTCATAAATATTCAAAAACATGACACAAAATTGCACACAGCAACTTGACAAACCTGATGTGCCTCTTTAATGGATGTGATGTGCTACAGGTCAGACTGAGGTGTGTGCCATGTGCTGCAAGTCTGACTGAGGTGTGTGTGATGTGCTGCGGGTCACTCACAACATGAAGTCCTGCTCCCAACATGGGTGCTGCCCTCGCACTGTGATGGTGGAGCTCTTCACATTCTGCACCTTCAGCGTCACATAGCAGTTAAACCTGTCTGTAAACAACACAGCAGTTTGAACCAGTAAAATGTCTCTCTTCGGCACCCTCTGCTCCATCTGGCCCTCTCCATCTGATTCTCTCCTCTGCATCTTCTGCTCCATATTATCTGCCTCATCTGACCCTCTCCTCTTCTCCTCTGATCCTCTTCACTGTATCCCTCCTCTGCCTCTTCTAATGATGACGTATTATGAGCCTGTTAGGGATGTTACTGCAATGTGTTATCCCTCACCATTAAAAGCATAAAATACTCTGACTTGTATTTTAAATGATTCTTGCATGCCTGAGTCATTTGCATGAGGCTTGAGTACTTAAAAGGGGACATATACTTAAAGTTCTAAAATGTTGCGCTAGCACTGACGTGTGTAATGCTCATTCTGCTTTCTGATGGGTTTATCAGCTTGAGAACACCAAATTATAATCATGTCATGTGCAAAAAGAGCCGCCAGCACTTGTTTTGCTTAAGAAACTTGTGGTCCTTCCACACTGACAAAACCTTGTTAACCATGTTTTATTGTTTTATTGAATGTGCTTTATCCTTTTGCCTTGTTTCATGGTTTGGTAGCTTGTCTCTTAAAAACAGAAAGAGTCAAACAGTTGAATGGGGAGTCTCAGCTTTATCCTGCATCTCTTTACTCTAGGCAGGTACAGAGTCTTCCAACTGCTCCCATCACAACAGAGGTTTAAAGAGCCTCTCTGTAAAACCAAGTGCTACAAAACCACCTTTGTTACAGCAGCCATAAGCGCCCTGAACAAGTGATTTGATTTATACCCCTTTGCACATGTGCTGTATTTGTACTTGTACTTGTTTTTAATGTATTATTTGCTAATGGGGTTTTAGTTCTTCTTTCAGCCTGTGATACGCACTGTGGTCAGTTTTGCAGATGAATATGTGTATATGTGAATAAATGAATGAGCTGACTCACAACAAAATTTACCTGTTGGTACAAGCATAACCTTGAACCTTGATGTCCAGTGTTTGTTTTTTTTTTTTTTTTGTTTTTTTGTAGTTTTTTTTTTTTTAATTACGAATAAAGTGGCATTACAATTCCTATCAGTAAAAGCTGTATTTCACTTGAAAATGTTTATCTCTGAATACACTTACCTGACGGCCCGTGCAGTGTGGCCTTCTTCACTGTAAAACAGATTGGACACATATATAGGTTAGGACAGGAGCTGTGCACAGCTGATGGTGGGTGGAGGATGGTAGTAAGGGTACTGAACACATAAAACAATGTTAATGAGAGAACATTGTGCTGTAAAACCTGTTTTCACTGCTGAGACCCATCTCCCTGTCTGGATCATGAGTGCACATTGTCAAACAAAACCCAAACCTTGTCTAAATTGTTATTACATGTTGAATTTCACTCAGCAGAACCTGCATATCGTCCAGTATGCTTCTATGGTGGGGCTGACCAAGGTGGAGCCAAAATGTAAGAAATGAATTCGGTGTGTGCATATGCGCCTGTGTGTGCGCGTGTGCCTAAGTGCAATGCAAGTAAGTAAGAAAAAAGAATGTGGGTCAAGGAGTGTGTGTTCTGTAAAGATGTATGGGAGAAGTCAGCATGTTGACAACAGTAGCTGTAATGATTGAGAGCATATTAGAGCTGCTGATGTTTAGATTTGTTCTGATATACAGTGAGTTATGGTCATTAATAGGAATATGGATTTCCTGCTATCTGTCAGCTGTCTGAGTAGCTGGGTAGCTTTATTTAATTTTATTTTAAATGTGTGGTGACATTGTACAGTTGAAACCAGAAATGTACATACACTGTATAAAAAGACACATACACTTTTTTTCATCACTGTCATAAAATCAGACTAAACGTTTTCTGTTTTAGGTCAATAAGAATTACTAAAATTATTTCTATTTGCTAAATGCCAGAATAATGAGAGAAGGATTTTTGTTTAGACAATTTTACTTACTTCTTCAAAGTCAGAAGTTTACATAAGTAAATAAGTAAGTAAGTAAGTAAGTAAGTAAGTAAGTAAGTAAGTAAGTAAGTAAGTAAGTAAGTAAGTAAGTATTTAGTACAAGTCAATTCAATTCAATTTCTCTTTATTGTCAAATGTGCATATACATACAAGATGAATAGTGCAGATGAAATTGCTGTCCTCTCCCACCTCAGTGCAAATTGCCTTTAAGCAGTATGACATGGGTCAAAAGTTTTGGGTATCCTTCAACAAACTTCTCACAATAGTTGGCAGGAATTTTGGCCCATTCCTCCTGACAGAATTGGTGTAAATGAGCCACGTTTGTAGGCCGCCCTACTCGCACATGCCTTTTCAGGTCTGCCCATACATTTTCAATGTGACTGAAATCAGGGTTTTGTGATGCCACTCCAAAGCACTGACTTTGTTATCCTTAAACCACTTTGTAACCAGTTTGGCAGTATGCTTTGGGTCATTGTACATTTGGAAGACCCATTTGCACCCAAGCTTTAACTTCCTGGCTGATGTCTTGAGATGTTCCTTCAGTATTTCCATATAATGTTCTTTCCTCATGATATCAACTATTTTGTGAAGTGCACCAGTCCCTCCTGCAGCAAAACATCTCCACAACATAATTTTGCCACTCCCATATTTCACAATTGTGTTGATGTTCTCAGGCTTGCAAGCTTTCCCCTTTTTTCCTCCAAACATAGCAATGCTCATTATGGCGAAACAGTTCAATATTAGTTTTGTCAGACCACAGGATATGTCTCCAAAAATTAAGGTATTTGTCCCCGTGTGCATTTGCAAACTATAATCTGGCTTTTTTATGATTCTTTTGGAGTAATGACTTCTTCCCGGCTGGTGCCTTTCAGCCCATATCGGTACAGTACTAGTTTCATTGTGGATAATGTCATACTCTTACTAGCTTCTGCCAGCATCTTCACAAGGTCTTTTGCTTTTGTTCTTGGGTGTATATGCACATTTCGGACCAAAGCATGTTAATCTCTGGGACACAGAACCCATCTCCTTCCTGAGTGGTGTGATGGCTAGACATCCCCATGGTGTTTATACTTGGGGCAACAGTGGCTTAGTGGTTAGAGATTCTTCAACCCAAAGGTTGGAGGATCGATTCCCACTCTGACCATTGCCTAGTATGAATAATAATTGGTGGAGGTTGCAGTGACCAATGACACTGATTGGCAGCCTCTCTTTGTCAGTCTGCTCCAGTGCAATAGTAGCAATACAATAGTAGCTAACCACCACCGAATGTGAAGTAAATGAATAATGACTACAGTGTGGCGCTTTGAGAGGCTTTGAGAAACCTGTTAGATATAATTGTTTTAACAGATGAATGTGGCACCTTCTGGCATCTGGAAATTGCATCTAAGGATCAACCAGACTTGTGCAAGTCTTCTTTTGACTTTCCCATGATGTTACAGAAAAAAGCAGTGTGTTTCAGGTCTGCCTTCGGGTGTCTCTAATTAACTCAAATGTTGTCAATAAATCTATCAGAAGCTTCCAAGACATGGCATCGTCACCTGGGTTCTCCCAAATAAAATTTAAAGGCACAGTAATCTTACTGTAAGTAAACTTTTGACTTTGAAGAAAGTAATGAAAAGTAAAAAAAAAAAAAAATGCTTCTTTATTCTGGCATTTAGCAAACAGAAATTATTTTAGTGATCCTAATTGACCTAATACAGGAAAGTTCAGTGCATTAAAAACAAAGCAGAGATTTGGGGCCTGCTGACAGGACCATCCTGCTTACCCTATTCTGTTGTTATTCATTTTTAAAATTTGGATCATTATTTTTATAATTAGGGCCCAGGCACAAATGTGTGAGGATGGCAAGTCAGCGAGACCATTATGGTAGTAGTATAATTTTGAGGAATGGCAAAAATCAAGCAGTGAACAATCATGTATAAACAAGTAAGTGGTACCAAAAATTTGAGTTCAGTGTGCTCTAATTTTGAATGAAGATGCCGAGAAAATAATTATTAAAGACGTCTCAGTAGTGTTACCTCAAAAATCGATTTACATTGGACCAATAGGAGCCCAGCTCCCATCACTGAAACTAAAACTTAGCATCAAAAATAGGTCACATCAGGACATGTAAAAAATGATATTATGGCCTCACCCAAAACCCTACGTGATCCATATGGGATCAAACCCAGGATGACAAAATCCCTCATTGTAATCTTTTAACATCTCCTCCAACAGTTTTCATCAATCACACAAGCTTGGACAAAAGTGTGCATGTGCAATAAAAGGTTGTCAGTTAACTTTTAGATAAAATGTTGGTGATTTTTCAACCAAATTTTTGGGAAAAATAAAAAAATTCTATCTTTCATGAACATTGTCAGAATAGAAGCCAATGAAGTGTGTGTGCACATTCCTGAGCTAGACGTACTGACATGCAAATTAGGGCTCCATCTTTTAAGATGGCTCTATAGCGCTCCCTTCAAAATGTATTTAAAAAAATAATTAAAAAATCATAAAAGCCAATCTATTTGTCGTGGACTTGTGAAAGAATTTATAGAGGCTCTTCATAATGGAGAACAATGTGATAAAGTCCCATCATTCTAACTTTTTTTGTTTAGTCGTAAAAAAATGGAAGAAAAAACAATAATAATTACTATTATTGTTACAATAATAATTATTATCATTATTCCTTTCCACTTCTGAGAGAATGAAAACATGCTCAAAAACTCTTCAAAAATCAACAAACATGGTAAAAATAACCATATGAAAAGTGCTTTTTACGTTTCAATCCAGTTCAAAAAATGTAGAGGAGTAGAAAGTACACATACAGTGAGGCAAATAAGTATTTGAACACCCTGTGATTTTGCAAGTTCTCCCACTTAGAAATCATGGAGGAGTCTGAAATTTCCATCTTAGGTGCATGTCCACTGTGAGAGACATAATCTAAAAATAAAATCTGGAAATCACATTGTATGATTTTTAAAATAATTTATTTGTATGTTACTACTGCAAATAAGTATTTGTCTATCAGCTAGAATTCTGACCCTCAAAGACCTGTCAGTCCGCCTTTAAAAAGTCCACCTCCACTCCACTTATTATCTTAAATTAGAAGCACCTGTTTGAGGTCGTTAACTGCATAGACATAAGACACCTGTCCACCCCATAGAGTCAGTAAGCCTCCAACTACTAACATGGCCAAGACCAAACAACTGACAAAATGCACAAGAGACAAAATTGTAGACCTCCACAAGGCTGGAAAGGGCTACGGGGCAATTGCCAAGCAACTTGGTGAAAGAAGATCCAATGTTGGAGCAATTATTAGAAAATGGAAGAAGCTAAACATGACTGTCAGTCTCCCTCGGACTGGGGCTCCATGCAAGATCTCACCTCGTGGGGTCTCAATGATCCTAAGAAAGGTGAGGAATCAACCCAGAACTACACGGGATGAGCTGGTCAATGACCTGAAAAGAGCTGGGACCACCGTTTCCAAGGTTACTGTTAGTAATACACTAAGACATCATGGTTTAAAATCATGCATGGCACGGAAGTTTCTCCTGCTTAAACCAGCACATGTCCAGGCCCGTCTTAAGTTTTCCAATGACCATTTGGATGATCCAGAGGAGTCATGGGAGAAAGTCATGTGGTCAGATGAGACATTATAAAACTTTTTGATCTTAATTCCACTCACCCTGTTTAGAGGAAGAAGAATGATGAGGACCATCCAAAGAACACCATCCCTACTGTGAAGCATGGGGGTGGTAGCATCATGCTTTGGGGGTGTTTTTCTGCACATGGGACAGGACGACTGCACTGTATTAATGCGAGGATGACCAGGGCCGTGTATTGCGAGATTTTGGGGAACAACCTCCTTCCCTCAGTTAGAGCATTGAAGATGGGTCGTGGCTGGGTCTTCCAACATGACAATGACCCGAAGCACACAGACAGGAGAACCGAGGAGTGGCTCGTAAGAAGCATATCAAGGTTCTGGAGTGGCCTAGCCAGTCTCCAGATCTAAAACTCAATAGAAAATCTTTGGAGGGAGCTCAAACTCAGTGTTTCTCATTGACAGCCCAGAAACCTGACTGATCTAGAAAAGATCTGTGTGGAGGAGTGGGCCAAAATCCCTCCTGTACTGTGTGCAAACCTGGTGAAAAGCTCCAAGAAACGTTTGACCTCTGTAATTGCAAACAAAGGCTACTGTATCAAGTATTAACATTTATTTTCTCAGGTGTTCAAATACTTATTTGCAGCAGTAACATACAAATAAATTATTAAAAAAATAAATAAAATCATACAATGTGATTTCCAGATTTTTTTAGATTGTGTCTCACAGTGGACATGCACCGAAGATGAAAATTTCAGACCCCTCCATGATTTATAAGTGGGAGAACTTGCAAAATCACAGGGTGTTCGAATGCATATTTGCCTCACTGTACCTCTTCTCAAATATAATGAAGTAAAAGTAAAAATCCTCTGTAAAATGTACAGTAAAGTACAGATACCTAAAAATTCTACTTAAGTACAGTACTTTACTACTTGTACTTCGTTACCTTCCACTATGAGGTCTGAGCCTTAAAACCTCTTCTGTCAGCTCATGACATGTTTTGAAGCCTGCATATTATTGATTAACTTGGAGCCTTAAAGGACGGTCCAACATTTGTGCATCAAAAGCTTGAAGATTTCTTCCAACAGTGAGTCTCCTATCCCTGCCCTCCATCTGAAATTAAGACATCAAGTTCTATAAGGCGAGCACAACCTTTGCTAGATTTTCAAACAGAGCAAATGTTGATCAGATCAGATGAGAGAGGAGAGCGAGAGGAGGAGGGGGGCATAGTGCAATGATGGACAGTGTCAAAGCTGAGACTGAGCCCACGTGAGCCCGCGCCGCACACAGCCGCGTAATGCCCAGAGAGGCAGCAGATGGCCAGGGGATTACTGGGCCCGCTCCACCCCGTGATCCAGCTCTGGGACACACACTCACAGCACTACCCTCACCTGATGCCCTACCTGAGACAACAGCAACACAAACAGTCACATACCAATGTGATCTCCTGGTGTTATGGGACATTTTAAGTGGGCTATACAATCTACTGAAGTCTGAGATAGATTACTCTCCCTCTACAAACTAATGTTAATAATACTTACTTTCAACATTAAATAATAGTACCTTCCCTTATATTCTCAATATTACCATTTGGCCTTGTATCTGCATAATCCCTCCAGGTAGGTTTCATAGGGTCCATGGGTGTCTATGTGTTCTTATATGTGGATCAGGTCAAGCTCATTCTAAAGCTATTCAGGAAAGGTTCATTTCTGTCCTGTGAATGTGACTTTTGTATGTATACCTGCTCAAATGAGTATCTAGTTTTAGTACCAATTTGTATCTGATTTTCACTACTTTTGATAGCCCTTAAGTGCACTATGTAACTTCTTTGGTAGAGGGCCTGCCATTATTGTCGTGGTAAAATTAATACTTTGTCCAAATATTACACTTATCACACGCATTTATTTAATTACATACATTTTAAGTAAGGATGTAACAATATCAAAATCTCACAGTATAGTACTATCATGATATTCTGAAGACGTTAACAGAACTGTTGATATGCTGCAATTTTTTTTCCCTTTTATAGTAACTAATAATCATTACTGTCACAATCTCAAGAATTAAACTATAAAAGATATTTGTTCATGTTGCCTGCACTGAACTGGATCATGGTCTATATAGTGCCCTCTGTTTATTAGCTGTACAATAAAACAAAGCATTTAAGCAAAAGAATCTTGTGATGGCCCACAATATTATTGTGAGACTTTTGACCATATGTTATCGCAGTATTTCGGTTATTGTTGCACCCCAAGGTTGTATAGCTAAAAAAAAAAGCTTTGAAAAACATACATTGTTACAATTACACTTTAGATTCATAGTACTACAGCTTAAGTTCACAATATCAGGCCACTACAAGAGGAAAAATCATTTCATGGATTTAGACAATGCTAACGTCATAGGCACAGAGAGCAACACGTATCATCGTTGGATCAGGGAGGCCATCGAGATCCAGAAATGCGCCCACCAAACTCCAAATCGAGATGAGGGGGTATACCAAATTTCTCACAAATGGGATACAGTTCTGAAGAAGCCGGATTGCAGATGGTGCTGTCATCCTACTGCTTCAAGTAGGAAGACGAAGTCTAAAGTATAATTAAAACTGCAAGCAGTGATAAAGTGCCCTCACAACCCTTGAGGCTGTGGAAGGGCACGTCACAGTGGGAGAGCTGATCATGTTGGAGATAAATGTTTATGGCCCATTGTAACTTTGCAGGGGAGCTGGAAGACATTTTTAAATTTAGAATTTTAATCCACACATCTTTTTTATTCTTTCAAAATGGCTGCTTTGTTAAGAGCTAATTATGACTACACTACATGTCTCAAGTTTGACCCTTGACTTGCTTTATGTACCTGACAAGTTTTATGTGCCCACAATGACAAAATAGGCCGTGCCTGAGCTATCCTGCAACATAGATTCTTGACAACGTTATATAACTTAAATTTGAGTCAATCAAATTTTGTGCCAATTTTCAAGAGCCTTTGAGCATCTTTTCTTTCTCAGTTTACCTGGTGGAAAGGAATAATAATAATAGTTTATTTTTCATTCTTTCTTTCGCAAGTCAGCGACAAAAAGATTGCCTTTTATGATTTTTAGAGCTATAGAGCCATCTTGAAAGACAGAGCCCTAATTTGCATGTCATTACCTCTAGCTCAGAAATGTGCACACATGCTTCATTGGGTCCATTCAAATCCGGCAATGTTTATGAAGGACAGAATTATTTATATTTTTTTTTTCCAAAAATTTAGATTTTGGAAAAAAAAAATAAAAAATTGAAAATTGAAAAATCACCATGATGATGCCCTAACATTTTATTTAAAAGTTAATTTATAACCTTTTGTTGCGCATGGGTTTTGTGTCTTTTGGCCAAGTTTGAAGTGTTTTTGATGAAAACTGTTGGAGGAGATGTCAAGAATTATATTGACTGATTTTGGCAATCCCGGGTTTGATTCAATATGGCTGACTTCCTGTAGGGTTTAGAGCGGGACCATAATATCATTTTTTTTACATGTCCTGATGTGATCTGTTTTTGATGTGAAGCTTCATTTGTCTACGATGACATTTATCTGAGCCAGGCTCCTATTGGTCCAATGTAAATTGATTTTTGAGGTGATGCTACTGAGCCGTCTCTCAATATTTTTCTCAGTGTCTTCACTCAAAATTAGAGTTAATTGAACTCTAATTTTCGATACCACTTACTTCTGTACGTGGTTGCTGACTGCTTGATTTTTGCCATTTTCCCCAAAATTATAAAAATACAATAAGGCTCCCACTGACTCGCCCTCCTTGCCCTTATGAACCTAATCTGACTAGAATTCATTATTATTATAAGCAGGGTCACCTCTCCACAGATCTGACTTGTAACTTTACTTGGTGGCAAAAAACAGGTCTAAATAGGTCTAAGGTTTAACCGTCCAGACAAAGCAATAACATCTCTATTGAGATAAGCCAGTGGAAGACCCTCTAACAGAAAAATTATGTACTGCACCTTTAATGTTCCTGGGCGCAGGCTATTTGAAAATGTGAACAGTGACTTGTTTTTTCATATGTGCAACAGACTCTTGTGGGTTGTTTTGGGTTTTTTTTATAAATCTGGTGTAAATGGCTCAGATTAACTTTTAAATTTTTACTGTGTAAAAAAAAAAAAAAAAAAAACAAATGGGGTTAAAGGTCATTAAACATGTCCCACCAACTCAACACCACCAGCTGTTCAGATCTAGGTTTGAGGTCAGTGTAGTCCAAGAGAAGGCTGCTCCCTATGTGACTCCTGTCACCATAATTACTATATAGACTTAAATAAGCCTATATAACTGAATTCAAAGTTTGTTATCGTGACAGGTTTACTGGAAACATAGTGAGAGAATGACAAAACATACCAGTAGACATACAATTTAAAAGTCGGTGGTTGTGCATCAATCAGTTCAGCAGACTAATTCAAACTCTGCACAATATTATTAATATATAGGCACATTCCTGATTATAAAATGTCAATTTCAGATTTGAGCAGATGTTTTTACTACTAGAATCTCTCCCGTGTAGTGCACGCGGAGCAGCTCACCTCTCACGCACAGCAGGGCCATAGCGCGCAGACAAACAGATCCCTGCAGCGAGTCTGCGCCGAGTCTAGTCCGAGTCTAGTCCTGTCAGAGCCCCGCGAGCCCCGAGAGGACCCGGGCCCCACGCCGCCGAGCCACTCATCCCGAGGCGAGCCAGGCTGGTGCCCTGCCGAGAGAAGAAACCGAGAAAAGCCGGGACGGGGACGTTTGTGGGCGGTCACAGCAGATGGACAAACTCCGCTGAAATCCGCTCTGCGCTGCTGCGTTCACGGACACTCATCCAACTAGACTGCGGCGCTCATCCTCTACTGACAACTTTTAAACACGGGTTAAATGGGAAAAGACAAGACAACACGTTTATCTTTCCTAAATAAAAAAAGTGTGCTGTTTAGTCACTTGTCAAACAGATGAACCCTCCACAAGAACTAACCTTTTTCCAGATAGCCCCACAGAAATCTCTTTTTCATGGGTCTCAGCTTCCTGCTATGTGTATTTGTAGGACTTTTCACATTTACATACAAGGCATAATATTTTTTTTATATTGTTAATCACGTCAAACGATCTATTTTTTCATCATTAACTCCATGGATAGTTTGAGTTCACGTTACATCACAACTTTCTTGAATTCCCATAGTTAAACACATCTCAAAGACTCAAAGAATTGCAGCCTATAGTAAAATTTGCTTTTTAAATATCAGATTGCTCATAGGTTGTCCTGCATCATCAAGAAACAAAAACTGGTACAAAGTTCATTGTCTTCACTGTCAATAAGTGGGTGAAAAAGTGTGTTGACCATCACTATCTGTTAGAAGAGAGCAGCACTGTATGAAATGTATCTATAAGGGACTACTTCAAAAACTGCCAGAATACCTCACCTGCCTGTTAGTCATTGATACTGGAACATTTCATTCCAGATCACATGACTAGCTGCACCAGAACTGAGATGGGAAACAGGCTTTTAGCTGTTTTGGTTCACAAAAATGTAATACACTCCAACGAAAGGCAAAATTGTAATACAATTGCAATTTAATAATCTAATAACAAACTTTTATATACACACCTGTATCTGTTTTTAATGTTTTATATGGACTTGTTTTTCTGTTTGTATTGTATTTAAACTGGGCACCCATGAAAAAGAGAGCCCAAGTGCTCTTATTGTGTTTGTTCGAATGTATATGTGTGGGTGCGTATGTATATATGTATGTGTGGGTGTATGTATGTATGTATGTATGTATGTATGTATGTATGTATGTATGTATGTATGTGTGTGTGTGTGGGGGGGGGTGTTTGTCGGTGAGAGTAGGAGCGCAGGGGGAGGGTCTTAAATCAGCTGGGACACCCCACGAGCCCCGAGACCTGCCCGGTAGCCTCAGATCAGGCAGAGTCGTGATGACAGGACAGATCTCGCGTTCATTTTAAGTGTTGCACTATGTATCTACCCAGGTTTTCTTCATACAAAGAGGACTAAACGCTCCACACTGATGTTCATGTGTGATAATATTTATTCTCGTTCGCACTTTCCACACCTTCAACACGGTGGAAACTAAAAGACAGATAAAGGAACATTTTCTTAGCTCTGATACACGTAATAACTTAAAAATAAATACAAACACAAAATAATGTATACTGTGTTCGCCATTGTCACCAGCGGTAGTTCAGTAGCATATTTTGAACTCTTTGCACTTTTCTGCATTTCTCCTGCTCGTTTCTTTTCACTTTCGCGGCTACTTTTCTTTCTCTGTTTAACTTCCGGAACATGCGCTCACGTGACTCACAAAGGGGCGATTATTTTTACAAATAAAATATATGATATTAATAAAATAAAGATGTTAAATAATAAATAAATAAAGCAATGTTTTGACACATCTTAATAATATCAACAAATATAGAACATTTTTGTTACTGATTTCAGTCATCATGAAAACAAGTATACTGACATATTACAGCTACACTCTGAATAAATATTTGTGAAGCATCCTCCTGTTCACCCTCACACCACGGACTGACACATCACTAGAGCAAAGACACAGAGCTCATAGTAAAGTTTACACGCTTAGGCTCGGTCTGTGGTCAAAGTTATTCGTAGCTCATTAAGATCATATAGGCCTCTAATCATTTGTCTGTGTTGTACAATATCCGTTCCCTTTTTCTGCCTGATTTTAAACATCCGTGATGATATAACTGTAGATAAATGCGAGATGAAGAAAGGAGGGAGGGATGCTCCTGAACTACAGGGCGTCACATTTCATCAAAACATATCAGGTCCAATCAGCTGTCAGTCCGCCCTAAGTGCACGTGCTGATAACAGTGTCTCTAATGGCATTAGGCTTTGTAGTCCATGAAGCCTGGTGAAGGCAGCTGACGTTTTTTTCGCCTTCACCCTCCTTCACGATATTACCGGTGCCTACGTAGCAGTGTGAATCTATAATAAGAATAAGATAAGATCTTATTACACTTCCATGATCCCGTAAGGGAAAAAACCACAACATATTCAAACTGTTACTGGGATTATGCTGACATCTTCTGTCTGACATAGGTAATGCACCCCTATTTACCCAGCGACTGAAGTGCCTCTGTGACCCTGCTGTCCATAAAAAAGAAAAAAAAAAAAAAAAAAAAAAACTACATTCAAACCACATTCCTAAAAAACATATTGACTGGACTTTTTTTTTTTTAGGTCTGGGCGATATGCAATAAAATAAAAAAAAAACATTTATCTTATTTCTCTAAAGTATGAACTCAAAACCTCATGCTTTACTAGCAGAGGGTTAGTTGTAGACCTCTCAATGTTTATTAGGCTAATTGCACAACCCTTTAATTGAGATGACTAAAAGTGACTATTCACCAGAGGTGGATGAAGTCCTCAGTTTTGTAACTCAAGTAAAAGTACAGATACAGAGGCAAAAAGATGATCAAGTGAAAGTATCACGAAAATATATATACACGTCAAAAAATTACTTTTATAGTTAAAAGTAAACGTATTTCACTCTAGTGTTTAAAGTGTTAAATGTTGTGTTATTGATTTAAAATGGTGCATATTTTGGTCAGCAGTGACAATGCGAATTAATTTCTTACTGAATTTTGTGTATTTATTTTTGTTTGCCCAAAGCCGAAGCCTGAACTTGAAAGCTTTAGTCAGAATATTACCACGAACAAGTTGAAAAGAAAACAAACAAACAAACAACAAACAAACAAACAAACATACAAAAAAAAAAAAAAAAAAAACCCAAAACATCAAATGATATGAAAAACTCTTTTACTTTTCGGTCCTGTTGAAAAATGTATTGGAGTAGAAAGTACAGATACCTGCTCTCAAATGTAATGTAAAAAAAGTAAACAAGTATCCACTTTAAAATGTACTTAAGTAAGGTGCGGATACCTAAAAATGCAGTGCAGTGCAGTACTTTACTATTTGTACTTCTTTACCTTCCACCACTGTGATTCACAGCCTGGTGGTCAACATCTTTACTTCATATCCTGACACTTATGAGTTGAGTTGGTCCAGTGCATGGCTCTGGTCCAGTGTGGGGCCAACAGTGACCTCAGGATGACGCTCCAGCCCCTCCCTCCCCGCGGAGCCCGGAGCCCAGCAGACAACCTCGATGGCGGACATGCCCGCACACTGTGTGCGCTGTGTGGATAAACACGCATTGTTCTTGTGTAGACCGGAGAGACTATCGCGCCCCCGTGAAAAGGTGCGTATGAGCGAGCTGCACATGTGCTGTTATTACTAGCTGGATGATTGGACTCATGCTGGAGTCCAGAACCGTGTGTGCGACAGAAGATGCTGGAAAAACGCATCAAGAGGAGGTACCGCAGACGCAGCGTAGCACAGGCCCGTGTCCTGGTGTCATCACAGCACCACACGAGCTCCAGCCCGCTGCGTGGACAGGGCCAGGGCTGGTTACGGGCATTTTGTCTCGACATATTGCCTGTTTACTCCCTTTACGCACAAAGCGTCTTTGGCACGGGCGTCAGCCATGAGACCGTTACATCACCGTCACCACCCGGGAAAACGCCCGTAATGTTACGATTGTGGGACAAGTCTGTGGGACACACGTGTGAACATATGGTGTCGCGTCCGATGAACAGGGGGTTTGGTTATTTGGTGTTATTTGTGTTATGTTCTGTTGTGGCACAGATGCAGTAAGCTGGAGAACAGTACAGCACCAGGACTTCCGACGCTGCTCTAAATAAAAGCTCTTTAATTCCGCTGACGACATGAGCGAGTATCATAAACATCACATTCTGTAAGGACCAGCTGCAGCACAGAACTGATACAGCATTGTCTGCCTGTACTCTATGGGGATGAGTTTAAGGGGGTGGTCATAATTTTAGGAAAGATCTAGATGCGCTGTTTATTTCTTTTTTATTGTCTTCCGCCTCATTACACCAATCGCCGCCGTATTTTGCTCTCCATCGTCATCATAAATATTACTAATCATTAAGTCATTTCAAAGAGTGTTAGCTCTGCCGAGTGCCACACAGTCACCGAGGATACAGAGGATACACAGGCCTACAGTCTGGAGCTCTGGATGCTGGCAGACTGGCAATAGACTTGTATCGGTTGATGTGAATATATTGTCCATAGTTAATCTTTTATTACAGTGTGTAAAGTCTACATTAAAACATTAAAATTCAGCAATATTAGGGTATGTCTTAATAGATTAAAAAAATTTAGAGATCCCAGATAAAGATGCAGTTTTTACACAATTAGATCAATTACAATTGGAAAAGCAGTGTTCTGTGTGTGGTTATCGTCTCACTGACTGAGTGTTTTAGAGGCTGTGGTCAAATGAACAGTGTGAGTGCTGAATCTGTCTGACACTCTGCTTGTGGAATCATTCACAGAACAGGAAAAAAGCACTTATTGTTGTTCTATACAAATAATTCCGTGTATCCACAGATGGACTGTTTGGACCATATGGTGGACTTCCAGGACCCCATCTGTATCTTGGGGGTCTCATCTGTGTGAAGCTACCTGGACCAGTCTATTCTATCCCCTGGACCATGGATAGCCCCCCGAAGCTGTCTGGCGAGACCCTCATAGTCCACCACATCCCGCTGATGCACTGCCAGGTGTCGGGGGGTCGCAAGGGGGGCTGTGCAGGGTCCGTTCTGAGGGACACTCCTTTTATTCCTTCTGAGAACCTGGGCCTGAGCCGCACCACCTCACTCCCTGAGAGAGATCTTCTCCATGGAGAAGCCCTGCTTTACAGCAGCCTGTTTCAGACCTCCAGTGGAACCTGGGCCTCCCACCACAAAGCTGAGCGCAAGAGCACCAGAGGAGACAGCGTGGCCAGTGACTCCTCCTCTTTCACCTCCAGTAACTCAGAGGATCAAATCACAGCTCACACTCTGCCCAGAGTGAAGAGCCGGCAGCGGCCCACGCTGCGACACAACCCCTTCCTCTGCAGGCCCGATGCTGAGGAGGACGAGGGGGATGGACTGAGCGGGTACCAGGAGGACTGTTCTTTTGACCTCCACGGAGACACCACAGACTTCCACAGCTTCTCCTCTGAGCCCTTTCACCTGCACAGGTCTGGGGGTCCCCCACTCTCCCCCCTGACGACACAGCGCCCTCTCAGCAGCGGCTCAAACGTATCAATGGACTGTGGGGAGCAAGACTGGGCCGATGATGAGGAGGATGAGGACCACATGATGTCTGGGCAGGACTCAGGTCGGGACTCGGAGCGCTCCTACTGTGCCCTGTCTCATGGCTGTGGGCGACACTGTGAGAGCCAGACCTATGGCAGCGACTCTTCCTGCAACAGCTCGGACGGAGTCCTGGTCAACTTCAGCGCCATCTACAGCAAACTGAACAATGCTGTTCCAGAGCAGCCACAGTGGTGTGGGGACACTAACCAGAACAGGCTCTCCGACCATCCCGGGGACACCGGGGCCTTTTACCTGGACCTCCACTGCTCCCCCACAGAGCCCAGACTACCACAGCTGTTCCCTCTGCTGCGAGAGCCCCTTCTGTCCACCTCATCCTCCTGCTCCGCTGAGCACCAGGCCTTTGACCTGGATGCTAACTGTAACTCATGCCCGCCCTCGGGCCACTCAGAGCGGGCTCCCTGTGTGCAGAGTCAGGCCCCCTGTGTACAGAGCCAAGCCCGGCTGGTGGTGGCCACTCAGAACTATTACAAATTGGTGACATGTGACCTGTCCCACTCCTCACCCAGCCCCGCCCCCTCCAGCAACAACAGCTCCGACGAACAGAGCCGCGGTAGCCCCACACCCAGCCAGCCCAACCAGCCCAGCCACTACTATCTGTTCAGACAGCAGCCTCTGGGCTTGGAGGAAGAAGAGGAGGAGGAAGAGCAGGAAGATGCTCAGGTTAGTGTATGACTTCTGATGCATGTCTAATGGTGTGGGTCTGGGTCATATAGCTCTGAGCATTTTAGGCGATATATCTTCTCACTTTATAGTTTGGTTCAGAGCTGCTATATTAAGTACATATAAACACTGTAGATTCTGTTCAGGACAGATCAGAAACAATCTATATTCGCCTGCCTGTTAGAAAAGATTAAAATACTGAATCTTGTGTCCTTTGAGCAGGAAAAAGCTGAGGAGGAGGAGCAGGGCGGTGATGGTGTGGAGGGACAGGTCTATGTGAATACAGCCCCTCGGCGTGCAGGAGAGGGGCGCCCGCGCTCCCGCAGCTATGACCGCAGCCTAGATGTATGCCAGGGCCCACCGTTGGCAGCTATGGAGAGGATGCTGAGCTGTCCTGTGAGGCTGAGTGAGAGCGGGGCTCCAGCACCGACACCGCCCCCTAGAGTCACGTCATTTGCAGAGATCGCCCGCAGCAAACGCCGCGCAGGTGCTGCACTTCACTCTCCCTCTGCCAAATGTCTGACCGAGCCCTGCCCTGCCACTGCCTCCTCACACTCCTCTGCTGACTACTCCCCCATTGAGGAGCACACTATGGAGCTGAGGGGCCCTTGCCACCCTCATAGTCAGGAGCTCTCTAGTCGAACCTGTGAGGGGCCCCATGCGCAGCACAAGGCTCAAGGTACGCCACCCTCTGCTGGTCATTATTGAGTCTGAAATCTCTTGTTGGCTTCACGTTGCTATGTCTACCATTGTTTATTCTGGGAAATATTTTGTTTAGTTGTTGTCAATGTAATAGTTTGGCTGCAGGAAACACAAATAAAAAGTAAGTCCATCATCAGTGACTTAAACTATGAATAAAGTATTATGAAGATTAGTCTGTACTTTGTAGAAGGGGAGATCATCTATTATTCATCTTATTTGTTTATTTTGTGTTGGCTTTCAGCTTCCATTTAGGATATTGTAGGAAGTTTATTTCAGAGCTTTCATGGTAGTATGGTTATAGTCAACATGTAGCACTTGTTACAAGTACTGTATGTAGGCTGCTCTCTTAGTGTTTTTCAAAAAGGTGCTACATCTGAACCTGGGTTGCCTGTGCCTTAATCTGCCAAATGGAAACATACAACTTTTTCTAAATCTCATTATATGGACAGGCCATGCCTCATGCTCATGAAAGCTCAGAACCTCCAGAATTCACTCTCTGAACTGCAGAGGCTGCACTAGCTCTATTAATGTTTAGCTGCAGGTGCTGGGGTTTAGGTATTTAGGATTCAGATTGGAGAGAGGCCTTTTAGATTTAAACCAGCTGGATTTCAACACTGAACCTGGCAACACAAATCCTGCCCCCTCCACTCTGTAGCTTGGTGCACAGTGCTGCAGACAGCTGCTCCTGTCCATCACACACTGGGCTGAGGTAAACACACATCTATCTGCCCTGCATTTCCCTATGGAGCTGTGGAACTACTGACAGTGTGTGGAGCTACTGACAGTGTGTGGAGCTACTGACAGTGCGTGGAGCTACTGACAGTGTGTGGAACAGCTGACAGTGTGTAGAGGTACTACTGACAGTGTGTTGAACTCTTGACAGTGTGTGGAACTACTAACAGTATGTCGAGCTACAATGTGTGGAGGCGGTGACAGTGTGTGGAGATGGTGACAGTGTGTGGAGATGGTGACAGTGTGTCACTATCTCCACAGACTGTAGCTCCACACACTGTCACTACCTCCACACTGTGTGGAGGTACTGACAGTGTGGGGAGGTAGTGGGGGCAAGAGCCAAAGTTATTGATGTTACCCTTTTTCATCAAAGAGCCTGAGACCAGAGTGGTGGGAGAAGATCCATGAAGCATTGCATGTGATTAAATGTATTTAGATGGAAATGATTTTGGCAGCTCAAACTTGACTAAACTAAACCCTGTAGTGTTTATAGACCAAGTCTAACTGAACATAACAGTACAAATGCTGTTTGTAGGTGCAGAGGGCCCATCCTCAGTGGTTCGCTATAGTAAGGAGCAGCGGCCCACCACTCTGCCCATCCAGCCCTTCACCTTCCAGCACCAGTTCTCATCCAAAGCTCCACGGCCCCTGGCGCCTGTGCTGGCTGTGCCCCCAGGCCACATGCCGGGGGCCCACTCCAGTTCAGGTTCTGGCACAGACTCTGGAGGGGAGCGAGAAGAGGACATGTTTGGGTCAGCCACAGCATACGCTCCCCTCCGGCAGCAGGCTCCCCCTGGTGGATCGGTGCGGCCCTCCCCACTCGGCAGTTACTCTCCTGTGCAGTTAACGGGCACTCAGCACTCCTCCAACTCTGTGTCTTTGGATGGGGCCCACCAACAGAGCCCTGTTCTGGTGAAGCAAGGCCCCTCAACCCCTCCTCCATCCTCATTGGCAGTCAAGAGAGGAGCCATGCTTCCTACACTGTCTACCCTCCAGGGACAAGTGCTGCCCACACTGTCCACCCTCCAGCCTGCAGACACACTCAGCTCCCTAGGACATGGAGAGTCCTCCGGGCTCAGAGGCACGCCAGCTCGCTGTCATGGTAGGTGCTTGTGCTTAATGTCCTCTGCTCTTATGTCTGTCTCCTGCGTGTGTGTCTTTACAAAGAGTCTAAGCTCTTTCTGCTGAAAGGTGGGACTAGCTTGATCAGAGCCTGTTTCAGATGAACACACTGTATCCAGAGAAGGCAGTTAAGATCTGAACAGTGTTGCTCAGTGAAGTGAGTACGCTTCTGTGATGGTCTCAGGACAGTTGCTGACACTGGTTCTACCAGTATGCTGCGCATTAAAAGGAACTAACCAAATAAGATGTGTTTCTTTTTTTTTTTAATCTCTGGACCACATGTGAGCTGTCAAGTCATGGCTATTGAAACTAATAAGCCAAAACTGTATTTCATGTGGCCCTTACAAAATACAAGCCTCTGCATATTTCAGATTATTACAGAGACCCTTATCGTGATAAGAGCATTGTATTATAGATAGATTGATGAGGGATGTGCCTTCTTGTCCTCTAATTTCTTATGTTTATCATCTTTTCCTTCATCATCCATTCTGTCACTCCACCTGTCCTCTAACCCAACCCCAGCACACCACCTCTCTCCTCAGGCACTCAGATGGAGAGAGTACCGGCGGAGGAACCCTCTGGCCCCAGGGGCTCCAGCGCAGAGACCAGTGCGACACAACGTCTTTGACTTCCCTCCAGCACACACTCAGGACAGGCGTAATGGTGCTGCCCCTTCTTATGTCTTTGACCACCAAAGATGACAAATGTTATTTGGACTAGTTTGAATACATTTCAGTATATACTCAGTGAGACACACACCCTCTGTTAAAGAACAAAATATGCAAAATAGACTCTTTTTTGTTTTTTGTTTTTTTTAGCTTTTTTGTCCACTCACCAAAGACATACCTGGAGCTGTATTTTGCTTCATTCACTCTTGTTTGAATAATCCACCGGCATGCACCCACTGCTCTGTTCTTACTTGCTTCTTCAATTTTATTTTCTTAATCGATGATATGTGTAGGATTTGGCAGCATCATATATTGCATGTTGGTACAATTTTTTTTTAAATCCACTACTTGCTAGTGTGAGCTGCAGTTTCATTCACTATTTGTAAAAGAGGCTGCAAGGGAAAGTCAGGTGCAGTTGAGGAGTGGGGCTAAGTTGGGTTGTAGACAAGGTCTGACTTTCCTCTGCCCATAGTGCTGACCCGTGTATCTGTGTGTTTGTATTGTTTATCAGACTATGGCTCAGACTACCTGGGTCTAACAGAGAAGCCTCCTGAAGAGTTTTGCTTGTCTCCAGACACATCGTCTCACTCCAGCCCCCAGCCTCACCTGTCTGTGGACCTGTTGCAGAAGAAAGGTTTGTCCTCCATCATGCATGCTTCCTGTGCCTGTACAAAACACTCCACTCGGAAGGCATTTATGGTCAATATCTCTGTAATTACACATTCAAACACGTGGTTATGGTCGCTGTCAGTTAAAATGCTAATTCTAACTTCTATTCAAACGTTAAATCTAACATAACAAAATTTTAGTGTTGTAAAGCTGAGACAATTATTTGTAAGTTTAGGCTATTTCAGTCTGTGGTGTTTTTGTAATATTAGCATTAACACTGACACAAAAAAACGTACCTTTGGAAAAGCAGAAGTGTCTGGTGAAGGTTTCTCCTCATTTGTGAAGTGAACATGTTGTCAGTGACATCCACCCGCAGCTACGTGCCTACTACTTGACCCTAACCTGGGACAGGGTAAATAGTGACATCTGGTCCCAGTTTTGAGGCCCGTGTCCCATGTCCCAGCAGATTTATTCCAAACCATTGATTTTTCTCAGGTGTCCCAATTTTGACCAATTTGATACCCGCCAACAGTAAAGGGAGCAATATACTGTCATTTAATTTCGTTAAAATACATAAAACTGTGCTTGAAAATAACCATAAGGCAAAAACAAAATGCACTCTGTTGCCTCAACAAAAGTCCCTCATTATATATTGACCCGTAAGTGAGTCGAGAATAGACAATGTTACACGCTCTTGTCACAGTTTTATTTACACCAACTTTTCCAACTCGTGTGTGTCCCAGTTTTTACTTTTGCAAAATCTAGTCACCCTACTCGTAGGGATTACATTTGAGCAAAAATTGCTACGCTGACTAAGTAGCCGACTGCTGTTGCGCACATGTTCACTGCAGATTCTTGCTCCTTCTCCTCCACTCCAGGCCTCTTGTGTATCATTGATATCACATGGACTTATGGCTGAATATCTTTGTATAATGTTTTTATAACTGCTGATGTACTGAGCGCTGTTGCTCTGGCCCTGGTCAGGTTTGGTGAAGGCGGTGAACACGGCTGTAGACCTCATTGTGGCACACTTTGGCACCACGCGGGACCCAGATGTCAAGGTCAGCCTTTTCATTCATTTATTTAATGTATGTGTTCATTACATCTTGTTTTACAAACTAGAGAGCAGAGAGAAGAGTGCCTTGTGTGGCAAAGGTGCACTGTAATTTTTTTAGTAGGTGTGTCCATCTGCTTGTCTCCATGGACATATTGTGTTTTGCATGTGAAACAAATGATTTGAACTAGTTGGAGTCATAGAAAATTCTCTGGAACTGTAAATACAACATTGTGATGAATGATAAGTCAACATCAAACGTCTCACCCCATATACTAATCTTTTGCAGTACGTTACTGCCACCATGAAGAAACTGCTACACTTTTATGTATGCAAAGTTGTTCTCTAGAAAGATAAAGAACAATTACACAACACATTTGGATCAGTTTTATGACACTTTAATTGCACTTTTGCATTTTGGACTTTTTTTTTTCAATATATGGACTGGAAACAGTTGATATTGCATATTTACATATACTTAAAGCCAAAGTCATAGGAACTGAAAAAGCTGGATCAGTGCATTTCTAGTCAGGATTTTCATATTATCATAAAATAAAGTTTAATTACTTCTATATGTTATTATCATGATTGCACTTTTAGTGCTTTTTATGCTGTTTCTATCCTATTACCATGCTACTACTGTCCTGAGACTTTTTACACTTTGTGTATTTGTGGACAGGGAATATGTCTGTGCTATTCTCTCAGCTGGATTTAATCAAAGTTTGATTTTTTTGTCTTGTTCCACTGTTGATGCTTTGAGCAAGAGCCATTCCAGACTGGTAATGTGTAGAACTCATTTCAGAGTGCTAGACACATCAGTCTGTTGTGGTTATGTCTTAACATTTTTCAAGAAAAAACAAAACACAGTTGTTATTCCTATAATACTGTCTCCCTGTCTGCAAATATCATTTAGGTCTGTGACTTGAATACTGTGCTTAAATGACATGATCAGATCTAGACGGTTCAACCCTCACTGTCTCCTGTAGAGCAAACTGGGCAACAGCTGGGTGAGTCCAAATGTTGGCCACCTGATCCTCAAGTACCTGTGCCCGGCCCTCCACAGCATGTTGACGGACGGGCTCAAGCCCTATGTGAGGGACCTGATCATCGGGCAGAGACGCTGTGGGCCCTGGAGCCTGGTAGAGGCCTCCACACAGCCAGGTAAGGCCCACATGTACTCTGCATGACTGATACTGTAGCTCACCTGGATTCTAGTATTTTTGTAACTCTCCTCTTTTATTTAAAACTAGATCCTAATAGTGTTGTCACAATACAAAAATTTGAAACTTGATTTCAATAGACTCGATACTGATTCTGTTACCGCAATTATAGTGAAAGCACTCTTTATTTAAACAATAGAATGTAATTTTCAACATTAAATCATAGTACTTTCTTTTATATTAATGTGGCCTTATATCCATATAGTGGTTCATGGGTGTATACTAGTCTGTGTGTCTTATACGTGATTCTGATTAGGGATGGGACGATATAAAATTTAGACTCACGATTATCGTGAACAAAATAAATAACCCCCCCCCCAAAAAAAAAACAACAACTAGCATCTAAACATTGTATTGAAACCAGAAACATGAGGCAGTTTGGTGCCGTAAAGACTACTATAATCGTGCGCGATTTTGAAAAAATGCCACGAACGATTTATCGCGGACCGTTTTTATCGCAATTAACGATATTACCGTATATCGTCCCATCCCTAGTTCTGATATAGCTCAGGATCATTCTAAAGCTATTCAAGAAAGGTTCATTTCTGGCCTATCATAGCTTATGTGTTTGCTGCAGGCCCGTCCACCCGCCTGCTCCACAGCCTCTTCTGTAAGATCAGCCAGTACTCAGAGCTCACGTCTCCCTCTATGAGACTCAACGCCTTCATCATGGGCCTGCTCAAGTATGTTCCGGTCTCAGTGTGTATGAATGTGTGGGCTCCTCAGGACTAACATTGCTCCCCTGTCTGTGTTACAGCCTCAAGTCCCTGGAGTTGTGGTTCAGTGTTCTGCACACCCATGAAGGTACTCCTCTTTTAATCTCTACAACAGAGTTCTGGATCCTGGTGGGGGCTGGGCTTGATGGGACTGAGCTGAGCCTGATTGGGCTGTGCAGTGTCTGGGTTTTCAGAGCTGCGTTGTGGGATGTGGATGAGTACATGTGGCTGCGTGTTCTGTGCCATGTTACGGTCTGCTCTGAGGCGTCATTAAACTGGATTGTACCGTTTTGTGTTTTCGAATCCTAGATATGATTGCAGCGCACTACCAGCCATGGGGCTTCCTGGCTCTGTCCCAGGGGCCGTGCCGGGCCCTGTTTGAGGAGCTCTTGTTGCTGCTGCAGCCTCTGGCTCTGCTGCCTTTTGACCTGGATGTCCTGTTTGAGCCCTGCCTCCTACAGAAGGGGCGGGAGCACCTGCGCCGCAAAGAGCTGCTCTGTGGCAACACACTGAGCCTCCACCAATCAGAGCGCTCCACCTTCCAGCTTATGAGGGGCCGGAGCTCCTCCCCCTCTGAGTGTGGCCAGGCTAGGGCTGAAGGCGGGGCAGACCCTGCAGGAGAAGCCCCGGGCACTACTGGAAGAGGAAGTACCCGTCACAAGGCCAAGGAGGGCTGGTGGTACCAGCTTATGCAGTCCTCCCAGGTCTACATCGATCAGTCTACACAGGGCTCCAAGTTCACCAAAACAGAGAGGAGAAGGCGGTCCTCTGAGAGACAGGCCCCGCCCACCAGAGAGGGGGTGGTGGAAGGGGCAGAGTCAGGGCCCATCCGCTGCAGCTCTGAAGGCGGTTCTGTGGGCCCTAAGGGAAGGCTGTCCTGGATGGGCAGTCCCCCAGAGAGTGCCCTGAACCATGACAGAGACTCGTCTATGGAGAACCAGGGGCTGCGCTGGGGGCATCTCTTTGGAGCCACAAGCAGCTCCTCGCAGGAGGGTCGAGAGTCCAGAAAGAAAGTCCCAAAGAGCAGGTAAGAGCCTCATGGGAGTTCAGCACAGCCATCTAGACTTGCCCCAAACTGAGCTATAGTCACACTGCAGAGTGGTTAAACCTTATAGAGGGATAATGAGACTCCTGTCCCTCCACTCCACATGTGTACTAACATGTGTACTAACATGTATAATAACATGTATAATAACATGTGCACTAACATGACATATGCACTAACATGACATATGCACTAACATGACATGTGCACTAACAACATGTGCACTAACATGACATGTATTAACATATGTGTACTGACAGGTCTACTATCATGTGTAGTAACGTGCAATAACGTGTTATAGAAGGTCTACAAATGTTCAATTACCTGTATAACCTTTATAACGCCTACTGTCGGGGTGACAGTTGGTTGGGTGTTTGTCCACTGATCCGAAGGTTGGCGGTTCAAATCCCGCTCTCTACATAAACATCATTGGTTGAGTGGTTAGATCCACTGACTTGAAGGTTGGCGGTGCAATTCCAACCCTCATAGATGAATGCTGTCGTTGTGTCCTTGGGCAAGACATTTAACCCTCTTCGCCCCCAGTGTCTGCGTACACTGGTGTATGAATGTGTGTGTGGATGGGTGACTGGTTCCTTGTTGTAAAGCGCTTTGAGTGCCTTGAAGGTGGAAAAGCGCTATATAAAGATGTGACCATTTAATAACATGTGTACTATCATGAGTAAAAACACGTGTTCTAAGGTGTGTTCTTATGTGCAGGGCTCCCTCAGGCTGGCTGCACTTGGACAGCTCCGTCTTCTCCCGTGTGGCACAGAGCATCACTGCTGGTAGTGAGAAGAGGCCTCAGAGCCAGTCCACAGCCCCCATGACAGCAGGTCCCGCCCGTGTAGCCCCAGGATCCACCCCCTCAGAACCACATCCCGCCCCCTCTGAAACTACAGACCACCCCCCGCTACGCTGCCACCACCACTGCTGCTCCTGCCTCACTCCTGTAAGTTTCTTTGGGGAAACAGTCACCAGACACCACTACTGGCACTATCATTTATATTAACCTGATTAACCTGATACCCTGATTTTTACTGTCTTAAAAACATGAAAAACAGAACTAGTGGTTATTTAATGATTTGCAGTGGTCACTTGCCTTATACATTATGAGCATCAATTATTCACCAACAAGTTTATAAGTTCTTTTCAGAACTTTTGGAGTTTTGCCGTCACGATAGTGCTAACAACAACCAGCATGCTAACACAAGACAGGCTTAACGCAATTTGCTTAAATACATGGGGAAAAATCAGGTACAGGGCCTTTAAAGACGCTGCTGGTCAATGAAATGAAATGTTTACTTCAGTTTTTCATAATTTAAAATGTAATAAGGCATTTTATGTGTAAATTGGCAAAATTACACATTAACACATAAAGCCATATAATTTTTTTGTTTATTTTCTTGCATTTTGTTGACATATTTCATAAAAAAATGTGCAAAGGTAATTTTGAAAAATATTTTATATATTTGAGTAAATTAGAGAATACTGAAAGAAAAAAAAAAAAAAAAATTGACTTGGTTTTTTTTTTGCAAACTTCAATACTAAACTTAAAATAATTAGGATAAAAGATCTGAAAACTTAATTTTGCAGAATAGGTCTGCTGTAATCCAGTTTCATCATTCTTAACCGTGTTATAGTTGTTTCCCCTCCTCATTTACCATCTCGATGTTGGTTTGGAGTGATTCATACATAATTGAGTAATTTTTACTTGCTGATCAATCCCCGTTTTCACCACCATAGGCTCCCATTGAGCAATGCAGTTTTCTAACGCAGACAGCAGACTTGTTTCTTTTATTAAATCGTTTTAGATTAATATTGACATTTAAAATGTGCACATTATAAAATAATGATCCACAGGTGTCATTGATAATAATTATATATCAGACAAGCACAATAGGTCTTCTTTAAGTTAAATACTAGACAAAATATAATTTTCTGAGCGCAAACAGACCAAAAACTTTTAAGTTGTAAAGCTTTTGTCTCTAATATCTGGAGAGTACATGAGTGTACCTTTACTTTTAACATGTATGTACCATTGCCTTTAAAATGCTGCTGATGTGCTTTTGTGCTGCAGTGTGGTGCGAGCCCTGTGCCACCATGAGCCCACAGAGCCAGGGCATCTGAGCTTCCACCGAGGGGATGTCCTGAAGGTGCTGCGCCAGAGTGACCCTGACACACTGCTCTGCTCGCGGGGAACATCTCGAGGCCTAGTGCCCATTGTGTACGTGAGCCTGAGTGTCATGGAGGACAGCCAAGACCAGAGCGAGATGGGGGGTTGGACATTGGACAGCCGGCACCAGAGCGAGACAGGGGAGCACAGGTGGACAGAGCACAGCCAGTACCAGAGTGGACATGAGGTCTAAGGAGGACATCAGAGGTGCCCTAAGTGTACAGGAGGACTAAAGGGAAGCATGCTCACTCCTCCAGAAGAGTCTAAACTGTGCATGTGCGCTCTGCCCCTCCCCTCCTCAGAAACACCGTGCCTTCTTTTAAAGGTGCATTGTGTAACTTTTCAGGTGGAGAGTTATTGCTTTGCCTGGAATGTCTTACAATGTGGCTTTACATATATCTATCTAGCTTAGAGTTGTCAAAAATATCGAAAATGAAGCCAATTGAGGTTAGCAGCTATAGCGGCTTAAACCAGTTGCTAATGCTAGCTGAGCTGATATTGGGGAAAGACATCTGATTGATCTGTTATTAATGTTGATATCCCGATTTATGGACAAAATAATGAAATAAAAACCCCCGGATCATGTAGAGTGGGTTTAATACAAACATTTTAAGACCAGAATGATGAGTCTGACAGCAGCAGTTACATAGAGAGAGGCTACCATTTTTCAATTGAAACCTGAAATGAAATGCTCACTGCCTATTTGAAAGTGTCTACTGTCTATTTATATATTCAGATAATCTAGCATTTAATTCATCACAGCCAGGTATTATATTTCTTATTGTTTACCTTGAAATACATGCCCCCCCCAGCAAGTGGCAGACCCTCTACCATAAAAGTTCTGTATTGCACCTTTAAAAGAAGCAGCCAACTTGTGCTTTCAACTGCTCTATAATGTATCCTGTCTCCATTTGACTGAGTGGTATTCTAAGAAGTGAAATTGGTTTAAAGTTGGCAAAGTTTGGTTTTGAGATATAGTTAGCCTGAATATTGAAGGATGCTCAAAACACAACAAGGAAACATTATAACATTGATATAAGCGAAATACAGTTACTACAATAAAGTATGTGTTTAGCCATGGTAAACAATTATAACTCAAAGGGACACTTGTACCTTACTGGCGTCACGTGCTCATGTCTGCAGTGGTAACACAGCCCACTGGGGGCGCTGTGGAGACACTTGTGTATATGCAGTTATTGTACAAATCTGCGAGATAATTGTATACAGTGGATATTTTTGAAGCTTAAAGGTTATGTATGTTATGAAATGGGTTTTGAAGTGGACAGTGGAGGACCGTGTAAACTAGAGTGTGTTTTATAGTAGCAGAAGTGTGAGAGGGCATATTAAAGTGCATATGACAGGTTTTCATGTTTTTCTAATTATGACTTGGTTTGGTGGGATAGTGCCTGTGATAAATATTTGTCATAGTTTTACATCCGTTAAGTGACAGTTTGTAAAACAAAAAATTGAATACAGGAAAAAAAATACAGGGAGTAGCACTGGGTTCTAAAACAGAATCCCTTTACCAATGTCATCCACACGGAAAAGTCCATCCAAAATGCAGAGACAATTCATGGACAAAGATGGCATTTTTTTCAGTTTAAACAGTTTAAATCTTAAATAAAGGTGTTGTCATTTATTTATATTAGTCTACTCATAACTAATGTGTAACACAATTTTAAAATTGACCAAAATGTTTAAACTAGAAAACATAGGCAAGATTAAAAAAAAATAATTTTTGTAGAATCTTAAAGATGTTATATAAACTATATTTGAGCGAAATGAACAGTCTAACCTGTTGTATGCACTTTAAGGAGGTGTGGGCCATATGGCATAAAACATACAACAGATTTCCCAGGTTTCTAAAGCTATTTCCTGTTTCTTCTCTGTGATTGATTATTTCACTTGTCACTCAGAGGCTGACCAATACTCCTACTGGTCAGCCTCTGAGTGGATGAGAAAAAGTCAAAAGCATGTGTTTGAACATAGAGCTTCATCAAAGGTGCACTATGTGGCTTTACTAGTAATCTGTCCACCTATGTGTCTCCATGGAGATATTATTGCTTTGCCTAAACTGTTACACAGTATGTCTGTGTAATCCCTCAGTCATCCAGGTCTGATCCATAGCAAAAGCCAAAGTTAAATCTGTCAGCTGGACAAAACGTTGTAGAAGTTAAGACGTTTCGCTGCTTTATATCTATCTGAAGGAAGGAGCTAACTACACTCAAACAGTCTCCAGTTTCAGCCTTAATGGCCCTATTCAACCTTTAATGGGCCTACTGGCCTTCACTATTGTTCTCTTTGATGATTTTGTTTGCTTTGGGTCTGAGGATAGAGTTATAGATGGGGGCTGAGACATAATCTCTCCTCCATCTATAACCATGTTATAGATGGAGGAGATGGATGACAGTTTTGCTAGGTTACAAAGTATGGCTTTAAACATATCTATATCCATGGAGACAAGCAAAGGTAGAAGTCAAATCTGTGGAGAGATGCCAACGCTCGTGGTATAGTGCATGTTTTTCAAGCTATTTTTGAGCGCAAATTTAAAAAATAAAATATGGACAAGATAGATAAGTTGAATGCCATACTGTGTAATATTTTAGACAAAGCAGTTACCATCTTGTCGCTACGGAGACGAGATGGTGGCAGATCTCTATTCAGAAAAGTGACAGTGCAACTTTAAACAAAAAGCACTGCATTGTATAAACTTTTCTTAAAGGGCTTGTACCTGATTTCAAACCATTACTTTGTTATAGTTTGAACTTCAAGCCCCAGCCACTGATTCTTAAAAACAATGTGTTTGATTGGATGAAAAAAGGGTGACCTAGTCAGTAACCTCTGTATTAGTTATTACCTGCAGAAATAAAAAATGTAAAATTAATAGGGTTGTTAATAGTAACAAAAAATAGATACTAATTGATACTAAAATGAATATTAAAACTACATACTCATTTGAGCAAGTACCGATACTAAAACAGAAATGAACCTTTCCTGAATACCTTTAGAATGAACTAGAGCTGTATCAGAGCCTCTGAGAAACTGAGAAATTACACAGATATTAAGCCACATTGTAATATAACAGAAAGTCCTATTATTTAATGTTGAAAATTACATTTTGTTGTCTAAATAAAGAGTGCTTTTTTTTTAATCATTGTGATATCGGAATCTGTATTGAGTATCAAGTCTATTCTTTAGTGTTGAATTTGGTTTGAAATTTTTGTATCGTAACAACACAAAACAATTATTTGGCATATTTTATTTTTGTTTGAATCATTTTTCTTATTTAGCAGCTTTTACCAAGCATTTATATGAACAAGAATAAATTCAAAATCTGTTACAGGCCCTTTCAATAACTAATGCACATAAATCCGTATGGCCCATTCCTATTTGTTGTGCTTTGGACCACGTTGTACCATGTATTCTGACTGCTGCACATTTTGTACAGACATGTTATGTGTGTAATATAGAATGTACTATTTCTGCTTTCTAACTGGGCAGATGTACAGTCAGTCAACTTGAGATAATTCAAACAGTTGTCTAAAGTATGAATAAAGTTATAATCTATAGGAATAATAATAGCAGTGCAGTGGCTGGGTGGCTCGCATTCTCGCCTCACAGCAAGAAGGTCCCGGGTTGGACTCCCGGTCTTTCTGTGTTGTTGTATTGCTCATGTGTCTATCACCACTGCAGTGTAATAAAAGCTTCTGCTCTTCTCATAGTGTCCTGACTGCATCAGTCGCGGAAATCACACAGTACTCACAGTGTCCAGAATGTTAGACTTGTTTAGTCTTGGGTTATTCCTGGTTTAGTCCTGAGTTAGATCTGGTTTAATTTTGGGTTAGACTTGGTTTAGTCTTATCTTAGTGTTGGATTTAGTCCTGCTTTAGTCTTGGGTTAGACCTGGTTTAGTCTTGAGCTAGACCTGGTTTACTCCTGGTTAAGCTCTGGTTTAGTTTTGGGCTAGACCGGGTTTAGTCCTGGTTTAGCTCTGGTTTAATCTTAGGCTAGACCTGGTTTACTCTTGGTTTTGCTCTGGTTTAGTCTTGGGGTTAGATTTGGTTTAGTCTTGGTTTTAGTCCTGGTTTAGTCCTGAGTTAGACCTGGTTTAGTGTTGGGTTAGACCTGGTTTGCTCCTGAATTTAGTTCTGGTTTAGTTGTATAATAAAACCCTCTGCTTTTCTGATAGTGTCCTGTGTGTCAGTCACAGCCAATCATTAATCAGCGCTAGTGCAGCCTCACAACAGCAGTCGCCTCTTAAGACTGAACATGATAATTGATTTAACCAACAGAAAGTTAGAAAATCAACAATGAAAGAGAAACTGACAAGCAAACTAATCAACAGAGAAGCAAACGGATAACTGTCCCAGAACACCCTCTGTCCTCTGTCCTCTCGGTAAGGAAAAACTGAAAAAAAAAAAAAAACAGTGGGAAAAAGAGAAACCACAAGGAGAACCACAGTGAAGGAGACATCCACTCCCATGAATAGGGCTGCAGATGTGTCCAAGACAAATGTGCATCCATTTACAGATAGAGTTCAAGACTATAGGGCCAGAGTCCACTCAAGGGACAGAGGGAGGCTTATGGGTGGGGGTAGGAGTCATCCTAGCCAGCCATTGGGTCATCCAGCCAAGTGAGGCAAAGGAGGATCCGGGTTCACAGTACAGGATCAGGGCACAGGTGGGGCATCTAGGGTCCAGTCATCACCGGGCGCTCAGCGGCCAGGCATCTGGAACAGCTGCACTCCCCAGAGGTGTGGGACAGGGAACATGTGAATAGCAATAAACGAACTCCAGGTGAACTGAATAATGAATGCTCTTGACAGGGAAAGTAGGAGGAAACAGAGGATACTACTCAGGTTCCCATACTTTTTAGCCTGATCTTAAATGTAGAGACTGTGAGAGCCTTTTTAAAATAGGCATGGAGCTGATTCCATAATACAGGAGCTTGGCAAGTAGATAACTGTGTAAATCCTCAGTCGTCCAGGTCTGATCCATAGCAAAAGACGAAGTTAAATCTGTCAACTGGACAAATGGTTGTAGAAGTGAAGACCTTTCGCTGCTCATCCAAGTCACTTCTTCAGTTCTGATCAGATTGCTGGTGGACACTGCCTTATATCTATCTGCAGGGAGGGGCTAACTACACTGAAACTGTAAACAAATATTGTCTCTAGTTTCAGCTGGAGCTACCCTATTCAGCCCTTAAACCACTAACCACTCCTTTGAAGACAGAGAAGTTCAGATCTGGTTTGAAAAGAAAAAGAAATGGTTTGAGAGGGGGTTAAAGAAGTTATTTTTGTTAGGAAAGAGAATCCTTTCTTAAACAGGAATGGGGGCCTGAGACATAATCTCTCCCCCATCTACAACTCCATCCTCAGACTCAGAACAATGAGACCAATAACAGGGTTGTTTAAGTTAGTAGTTAGCCCCTCCCTGCAGATATAAGGCAGTGGTCATCAGCAATCTGATCAGAACTGAAGAAGCAGCTTGGTTGAGCAGGGGAATGTCTTCACTCCTACAACAATTTGTCTAGTTGTCAGATTTTAACTTCGTCTTTTGCTTTGGCAAGTAAATGTTCTCCTTTCCTACTGTGCCTTTAGACACTAGGAACCATCAGTAGTCCAGCATTTTGAGAGTGGAGTGGCCAGTTTGGATGATATGGTTCTATAGCATCTTGCAAATATAATGGGACCATTCCCTTTATGGCTTTATATGTCAGGAGGAGAACTTTAAATGTAATTCTGAACTTTACAGAAAGCCAGTGAAGGGACTCCAGCACTGGGGTGATGTGCTCTCTTCTCTTAGTTCCTATTAAGAACCTGGCTGCTGCATTTTGAACTGGTTGGAAGCTTTTTATAGAGTTTTTAGAGCACATGGCTTGTAGCGAATTATTACAATCTAGCCTTGATGTAATAAATGCATGAATGCATTTTTAAGGGTCACCTTTAAACAAAATTTTTATTTTACGCAGGTGGAAAAAGGTTGTTGTACAGGCTTGGTTTATATGTGGGGTGAATGAGAGCTCTCAGTCAAATAAGACTCCAAGGTTTCTTACTTCTATTTTCAAATACACAAACATGAGAAAAAGAAAATTGCATCTGAAAGAGAGGTGCAAGAAACATAAATGTTCAAATCATTTCATATTGTCAACATAAAGTCACCTGACGACTTACTCACAGTGAGAAGAGTAACCAAAACCCAAGTAACCCCGAGTACTGTTACACTGTACAATATATTACTTATGTAGTAGGAAAAGTATGGTGTCGGAAAGCTATTCTGAGAACAATTTTCATAAAAAGTAGCACAATACAATTTTCAACATGTATTTGAGATGTTTTATTACTTCAACAGATTTACACAGTTCAAACAGTATGATATAGGCTGTATAAGATACAAAGCTGCACAGGGTCATGTGATTTTTAAAAATACACATTTATTCATAATTTAAACCAAAATCACCAAAAAGAAAACATGCATGATCAATTCCACAAAAAGAAGCTTAGTCATGGAAGCCACAAGGGTCCACATATCACAGTTTGTGTGGAATCATGCCATAAACTACTATTACTACTACTACTTTTATTCCATAGTATTTTTACTTCAATAAAATAGTAGACAGTGACAAATAACAATGTCATTCCTGTATCCTGAGTGAGCTATGCCATTTAGTCTTGGTTTTAACTTAGTTCTGGGTTAGGCCTGGTTTAAGATGTAAGTTACTTAGAGATATTTTATTGATCCGGGTCTCTGGGGTAATCTGCTGCCATACAGCATTCAGGGTCCCATCTCATTCTGCTTTTCTGACAGGATTGTTGTCTTGAGAACCAAAACACCAAATTATGACATAAACAACTTGGCCATGCTGCCCAATGTTTTTGAAATTGAGAATAAATCAGCATTACAATTGTTATCAGTAAAAGCAAAATGTTATGTTTATGTCATACCTGGGGACACAGATTTTACATATAGTTCCTTTAAAGGATCTATGCAAATGTAACAGTACCTTATTTTTTAGTCTGTGGTGCATGTTTTTAGTTTGGGTTTATTCCTGGTTTAGCATGGTTTTAGATCTGGTTTGGTGCTGGTTTGAGTCCAGGTTTAGTACTGGGTTAGACCTGGTTTACGCTTTGTTAGAGTCCCTGTTTAGTCCTGGGTTAGGTGTGGTTTAGTTATGGTTTAGTGCTTCATATTTGACACATTCTCTTTCTTTGTCTTACATTCACACTTTCATAGTAACACAAGTCACTGAATATAATTTGTTGGCATAGTGAGTACTTTAAAGTGGAGAACTTTAAACAGGAGCTCTCGTATATTTTACTGGCATAGTGAGTACTTTAAACAGGAGGTCTTGTATGTTATGCCGGTCTGATATGGGAGTAATCTGGACTCATAGCTGCAGTCTGACTGGAGGATGGCTCTTCACTGACGCTTGACTCCATAACAGCGCCTCCCCTGGAACACACAGGTACAGCAGGTGCACCACACTATCAAAAACATGGCTCTTCTGGCAATTACACACTAGATATTATAATCATGTTTACAGTAACCTGCAAGATCGTTTAAAATGTTTTGTTCCCAGAATGTTACACATTTTGAAATGGAGGCAGCTGGGGTCAAAGGAAAATGCCGTAATACATTGTAAAATTGCATTTTATTTTTTAGCAGTTTATAATTTTACTGTACAATTATGTACATACATTTAGACCCCACAATCATGTTTCACTTCATGTACAGATATATTACACATTTTTACCACAACTTCTACTTTTTGTGAAGCTCAAATACAATTTTGAGATTGGATAATAGTATTTGTTTCATTGTTTGCGATCTAAAACAAAACCCTGGACATTTCAAATGTTAAAGACTTAAAACCGTCAGCCTTTAGATGTCACTTAACATATGTTATGGCTTGCTTCATTTTGCCTCCATTCTGAACCTCTGAACATTCTGGTGACATTTTAAAGGGACTGCATCAATGAGCAATAATAAGGGACTAGAGAGATGGCTGCCATGGTAACCTACAGTAAAGAATGTGCATGTTGTGAGTGTCAAATTCTACTCAGAAACTCACAGAAACCAACTTTTCCCTTTAATTCTTTAAAACCGGGGCTTTGTGTGGTTGAACTTTATCTATTGCCCATGTTCCACTAAACTAATGGCCATGCAAATATTGATTTGAAAATGAAAACATTGAGAATAATTGTCAGGTGTTTTGGCCATGCAATGTATTTTGTATGTATATTGAGAATTGTCATGTGGGCGCATGGGTGACATAGGCTTGAGGGTTGAGGGTTGGACATAGAAGAGATCACAGCTAACTGTAAGCATGGAATATGGATATATCTAAAAACCTCTTTAGGCATGTTTTTAGTAAGGGAACAATGTTATAACATGGCAGAAAGCTAAAAAAAAATCTATTTTCCTTAATACAGGGGGTATTAAATGATTGTAGAAAAGTGACTGTACCTCATAGCCGATCTTCTTGCAGTGATTCTTCAGCTTGTCCACGTGTTTTTTTATCTGGTTGAGTTTTGGGTGAGTGGGCAGGATGCACAGGTTCCGGAGGTTTCGAGTCACCAGGCTGGGGTCAGAGGTCAAAGGTCAGGGGTCAGGATTCAGACCAGGAGTTCTAAGCCATAACAGTGTTGGACAGAGAATGGTACTCACATGATGGCGTTGATGGCGCAGCCCTGTCCCTCGACCTGCTCAAAGTAGTCCACCACAGCTTCCTTAGGTACCATCTTGTTGTTGTTGTTCGTCACCTCTAGGCAGCAGTCCATGGCAATCTCCCCCACAGCCACTGAGACAAAAAAGTGGAGGGAGGACAGGTGAGAAAGGAGATATGTGAGAGAGGACAAGTGAGACAGGAGACAGGAGGGAGGACAGGTGAGAGGGAACACAAGAGAGAGAGAGCAAGTGAGAAGGAGGGGGGACAGGAGAGAGAGGGGACATGTGAGAAAGGACGGATGAGACAGGAGGGCGACAGGGGAGAGGGGGGAGATGTGAGAGAGGACAAGTGAGACAGGAGGGAGGACATTTGAGAGGAGATATGTGAGAGGGGACAAAAGAGAGAGGACAAGTGAGACAGGAGACAGAAGGAAGGACAGGTGAGAGGGGAGACATGTATGAGAGGACACCAGGGAGGAAACAAGTGCAAAGAGACCAGAGAGTGGGAGGACATTAGAGAGTGGACACATGAGACATGAGGACACCATGAGAAGAGAAGAAGAGAAGAGAAGAGACCAGAGGTAGTGGACAAGGAACATGACATAAGAGTGGACACCAGAGAGGACACTATGGAGAGGACACATGAGAGAGGGCATTAAAGAGAAGACACATGAGATGACACAAGGAAGAGGACAGTTTCCATTTATACTCACCTGAGCTCAGAGGGAGAGCAGGTGAAAGAGGACAACAGAGAGAGGACAACCACGGAGAGGACACCAGAGAGAGGATATGAGAGGACACCAAGGTGAAGGCAGTTTCTATATCAACTCACCCCAGCAGCAGCAGGCTATGAGGACACAGGCGAGGACAGCATAGGGGACACGGAGGACTGGAGCAGACATGTTGTGTGGAACAGAGCAGAGACACAGTAATCCCTTTCACTCTCAGCTGCTGCTTCTTATACTCTCTGGATGTGGACTTTCACTTTCTTTTCCTCTTTTCCTCAATTGTTCCTGCCCACACACACACACACACACACGCACACACACGCACACACACGCACACATACATTGGATTTCTGTGCTTAAAGTGTATATGACATGTTTTCCTCTTTTTCAAATTCTGAGTTCTGTGTAGCGCTGAATTACCTCTACCTATGTCTTCATGTTTATTGTGTTATCATAACTATTGTGCAAATTAGACAAGTTTTGGGCCATGCTTGCTAAGATAACAGTTATGGAATTACCTCTACATGTCATATCTGCTGCTTGTGCCCAACCAGAAGTAACATTATAAACCAAAATGACAAAATTAGAACAAAACTAGGCAAAATGATTTGTCTTAAATAGAATGAAATTAGTCTAATCCATCATATGCACTTTAACCATAGTTACTACTTACCTAACCTTACTTAACTACTTATTTAACCCAAGCCCTAACCTTAATGTAAGCCCTAACCTTAAACTAAGCCCTAACCTTAACCTAAACCCTAACCTTAAACTAAGCCCTAACCTTAAACTAAGCCCTAACCTTAAACTAAGCCCTAACCTTAGCCTATTTAAACCCACATATGAGCTTTAAACCATGTTGTTGATTTAATAAAGGATTTATGTCACAGGGACCTGATCTTTGCAGATAGACAGTCCCCACAGTCTGATAAATACCTGCTATAATACCCTACAGGCCCACGCCCAGGCCCTAAGTATTGTTCTGAAAGAGTCTGAAAGCATGGTATCCATTTCTCCTGTCCAAGTGTCCAGGATTTACAAGAAGAGCGTCTTTTTCTGTGAAGGCTCCTCTGTGGTTTCCCTTTCTGTCTGGACTTCCCCTCCTATGCTAGCTCTATGCAGAGCTGGAACAACTTGCTCTCACTGGGAACAGGTCGCATCACTCATAACAATGCTTTTATTAACTATTTACACGCCCAAAAGTTTGGACACACACCATTTACAGTGTAGATACTTACTGAAGGAATCAAAATTAGGAAAAGACACATATGGAATGTAACAAAAATAAATAAACTCAAAATAATCTCAAACTTGTTAAAGATTTAAGAAAAATTGCTTTTACCCTTTGCTTTGGTCACCACCTTGCACTTGTAGCGTTTCTTGACCCTGACACGGCACACCTGTGAAGTGAAAACCATTTCAGGAAACTTCATCAAGAAGCTCACTGAGAGAAGGCCAAGGGTTTGTGGCACTGTCAACAAAGCAAAAAGGGTGGCTACTCTGAGGATTTAAATATAAGATATATATATTCAAAATAGTAATATTTAACGTCTATATATCTTACTTCATAAAATGTATGTCTTCCAAGTGTATACAAAAGGTAGAAAGTAGTAACATAAAGAAAAACAAGAAAGAATGAAAACTTTTGACTGGTAGTGCAGGTCTAAACAGATTTTTAAACCTGTACTTGTACTGGTAATAGAGTCTACAATTCAAGATTTTAATTTGTTACATTTGAAAGCATATAAGTTACTGACGACTAAAGAAGTAACACAAATTGTGCAATCCACATCTGTCTCTGCTCCTTTATATACAACAAAACACATAACAACACTGCATCTCCTGCTCTGATTGGCCAGAGCTCAGAGCATATGCAGGTACATGCAAGTACAATTTTGGCAGCTGTACTTGTAACTGAATACATTATTGGCCGAGTAAATGTACTTTTACTTGAGCACAAATTAGTGTTGTCACAATACTAAAATTTCAAATTCGATTTCACATACTAACAAATAGATTTGATACTCAGTGATCACTGCTGTGGCTGTGTCTGGGCAGGTGCAAGTGCTGGAATGGCATGCTCCACCTCGGAGGAGGGCATCGGAAAGGTGCACCCATGGACTGTCCCCAACCCTACAAGGCCCAGTAAAGCAGCAACAGATTGGGGAGCTCTCCCTGCAGCATAAGCGCCCCGGCTAGAGGTCCTTGTTCTAGCTCGACCCAGGTTGACCCACGCTTGTTCTATGTCTCAGGTCCTGTGCTTGGACCTTGGACATCTGGACTCAGCACCTTACCTTTGGACCTTATCTTATTTTATTTTACCGTAGTACTGTTCTGCCTAGTATAAAACTGGTATGTGCGTGAATGATTGGTGGTGGTCGGAGGGGCCGATTGCGCAGATTGGCAGCCTCGCTTCTGTGTGGCTACAATAGTAGCTTACCATCACCAAATGTTGAAGTGAATGAATAATTGTTACGGCCCTTACCATTCCTGTTAATTAAGGTAATTCTTACCATTTTTCCATCTTGGTTGTTTTTTGTTACTTCCCCATCCCCAAATGAGCTGGGTCGTAACAATAGTGACTATATTGTAGCACTTTGAGAGGCATTGACAAGCCTGTAAAGTGCATTACAAGTATAAGGTATTATTATTTAAGCTGGTTTTATCTTAGTTATAAGATAAAAAGTTGTACTGATACAGCTCAAGATCATTCTCAAGCTATACAGAAAAAGGTCAGACAATGGACCAGTCATAGAAACTGGTCCATTGACTTTTTGTTTCATTTCTTAAAAATAGTTAATGTCAAGCCTGGCCTCATTGATAATTGTGTCATTATGAAACTGAACCACACTAGTTTTGGTTGTATTCAAAGCTGAAAAACAAGCAAGTACTCAAGCACTCTAACTTACAGTAAAAGCCCTTTATGTGGACAAAGCGGACATGCCGACACCTTTCAGTCACATAACTGGTTTTCTTCTGAGCAAACACGAAGATTTAAAATGGCACCAGGTGGTCTTAAATGTAGGAACATGGTCATGTGAGGTGATCATGTGAGACCAAGTGGCCTCCCCATCACAAAAAACACACAATACAATAAATTACAATAAAATGATGACCACAAGGAAAAGACAAAAAAGAGACAGGTGGTATGTAGAAACTACTCGTAGTTGTATCTACTATGTGATCACTGTGTACACTAACAGAGGTGGGTACCCACTAAGACTAAAAGGTATATTCATTTAGAAAAAAAATGCATAAATATCAGTGTAAATACATTAATACAAAGCAGCTCATCAAATTCATATTGGTACATACACAATATTTGAGTTCTCAACAATAAGGAGGTTTGTTGCTTATTTTAAGGAAAACCGAAAAGTCAGTGTCCTCATTCAGACATGGGAAGTTCGTTCTTTGCAGCATTTCCTTTTTCCCTTTTCCACCCCTGATAGTTTTGGGGATGACCTCGACAGGACATGACTTTCTCATGACACGAGAAAGTTGATGTTGCACACAGTGGATTTGAAATAGGGTCTTGTGTCCAGAGAGAATATTTGTGTTCAGAAAACCGATCTCTTAATCTCTTTAGTTAATCCAATATAGAAACACAAATGTAGAAACAGAAACAGAAGTAAATGTAATATGAAGAAAAAAACATTAAATAATGCAATTAAATAAGTCTGGTATTTGTAATACGATAGACACAAAAATGAGACTAAATCATATATCAAAGAACGGTGCAAGAAACACAAATATTGAAATCATTTCTTATCGTCAACATTTTTGTCACTTACATTTACTCACAGTGGGAAGAGAAACCAAAATTTTACTGGAGTATTTTTACTTCAATAAAAATATTTCTCAAGTAGGAATAAACATATTCTAAAGTACTCTGAAAAGTACAATTTCTTTAAAAAGTAAATGTAACTGTAACACACACACATTGGGAATTGGGAGACACTATAAAAACTGTCAGCAGGCACATCTCAGGGCTCTCCAGCTATTCTTTCTGGAGAGTCCGTTACTTCATTGTTCACTTTACCTGTGTGAAATTCATTAAACCCTTCTGACTGTATGTTTAAGTCTCTTTCAGTCTCCTCTTTGACGCTTACACCAGCAACAAACATTCTTACAATACACACTTTATTTAAAAACATGAACAGACTGTGGTTACATTTAAGTGCATTCCAGTCATGCACACTTTATTTAAAACATGGACAGACAGTGGTTATATCAAAGTGCATTTGAATCAGTCTGCACACAGAGTGTTCATTTAGGCTCCACCTCACAGCTCCATCTACTGCTGCTGTCTCTGGTCCACCATCATCATGAGTCTCTGCACCCACAGTTGTCCCTCTGGGTGAGGCAGGCACAGCTGTCTGCCTCCTGTCACCCGGACCCTACACACACACACAAACACACAGTTAAACCTGAGTGCACACACAGTTAAACTGGTCCCTGCACACACACACACACACACACACACACACACACACACACACACACACACACACACACACACACACACACACACACACACACACACACACACACACACACACACACACACACACACACACACACACACACACACACACACACACACACACACACACACACACAGACACACACACACACACACACACACAGACACACACACACACACACACACACAGACACACACACACACACACACACACAGACACACACACACACACACACACAGACACACACACACACACACACACACAGACACACACACACGCACACACGCACAGGTAGATACTTACACAGTGGCGCTTATGTCGCAGCCTCTCCCTGCCTCTTGCACCTTGTAGCTCTGGACAAGTCTTGGCAGGAGGCGCTTATGGGCCACACTGAGACAACATTCCTGAGGGACTTCCGCTGCACACACAGAAACTTTTTTAGAATTAAACTATAGCAATAATATTGCACTAGCCTAATATAGTGCCACAGTGCCAATGGACATATGCAACTAATGCATTCAGATAAGGTTTGAACCAGCAACCATCTGGTTGTTGGTTGTAATTCTAGGGCATCCTGGGCGTTCTCACCTGTGCAGAGAGCAGCAAACAGCAGCAGGAGTAGGACACACACTTTGGGATCCATCTATCTGCTCTGGAGGAGGGCTGGACCTGGTGGTAGATGGAAGAGGTTGATTGACAGTGGTGGGCTGCAGGCTGGTGGTATGCTGATGGAGAGGTAGAGGTTGCTGTGGTGAAGCGTGTCTGGAGCTTTGGGCTGATGCCGACTTCTTTTATGCAGGTGAAGCGAAAGTAAAAGTGCACCTGGAAACTGGGAACGGTTGGCACTCACCCAACAGAGAGTAAGCAGGGCCAAACGCTCTGCAAGCTGGCCTCTGCAGAGCTAGGCCCCCAGGCCACCCCTGTGATCAGTTTACTTTGAATTTGAGTTTCCTTCAGTGTTTAGAGGGGCCCCGGAGCTCTGGATTCTGTAGGGGCCCCTGAGCACTAGACCTGTATTCTGTGTGGGCCTCAGAGTATCATCGACGTAGCGGTGAAGGTGAGGTTCATAGTGACAGATGATGTGGCTGAGGGGAAGCACGTAGATGATGAAGAATAGGGGACCCGAGCACCAAACCTTGGAGAACATTGGTGATGACTTATAAATTCATCACGGTGGATAATTAGGATGCTCAGAATGCATAAGATAATTGAGGAATAACTTTGGACCACTGCAAACCATTAAAATTAACTAATTGTGTGTTTTTCACATTTTTAAGACAGTGAAAGTCAGGTACACCCCCTTTAAAGAGCCCATTTTATGCTGTTTTCTGATCTCTGATATAATGTTCTTTTTAAAAAATATACCTGGAGTTGTGTTTTGTTTCACTCACACATGTTTAACACACAAATCCTGCATAATTAGGTCAGAGTTATTCTCTCAAACACAAAACACTCTGTTCCACCTTGTGATGTCCTACAGTAATACAGGAAGTACTCCACTGTGTTTTTAAACTCCATCCACCTTCACTAGTATTATTTGGATAATTTCAGCCCTGGAATTTCTTATCTCTACAAAACAAAACTTAAAAAGTAGCGTTTGACTTGAAAACTACCAATTCATGACATCACATGCGGAAACAGAGCATTTTGAGCATGCAGACAGACTAATAAAAAAGTATTACTCAAACATGTGTAAATTAAACTTTAATTGCTCTGGCAAGAGTCCAGATTTTGTATCATTCTGGAAAGTGCCCTGGGGTAGTTGAATTGTATTGCGTCATGTTTCTGCTCAGTGCTGCGATGCTAGTGTGCCTGGTTCAGTTTCATAATGACACAATTACCATTAAGGTCAAGTTTGATATTAACGATTTTTAAGAAACTAAACAAAAAGCCAATGGACCAGTTACTGTGACTGGTCCACTGACTGACCTTGTTCTGTACGAACGATATTGAGCCGTATCAGTACAACTTTTATCTTATAACTAAGATAAAACTAGCTTAAGTAAAATAAGGTAATGTGCAGAGGTTAGGTGCTGAGTCCAGATGTCCAAGGTCCAAGCACAGGACCTGAGACATGGAACAGAGTGGGTCAGCCTGGGTCGAGCTAGGTCAAGGACCTCCAGCCTTAAGGGGAGCCGCCTCTAGCTGCTGCAGGGAGAGCTCCCCAATCTGCTGCTACGTTAGGAACATGTTTAGCCTCGCCTGAATGGGGGAAGGGGGGAATTGTAAGTGTTTTCCTGTCAGCACAATCACAAACAATGGCTGTGATTTCCCAGACATCCACACTGCAGAAACACTTTTACTTTCCTGCCATATCTTATCAACATTCCTTAATGAAACATGCAGAAGCCCAGATGTATACAGAGTAGAGTTCATGCCCCTACATTGGCTCCACACTCCTCATGGTGCTGGCACCAGGAGCAGTGCACAGAGACTTCACCTGAGCATAAACTGTATAAAGAAGTGAACTAAGGGAGTGTGAAGGCATGCAATGCTGTTGATTAAACCTGTTACTAACATTAGTGGGAGCGACCTCTGGGAAAGAGGGCACCTGATTTATCTGTAATTAATGTTTATATCTTGATTTAGTGAAATTAAAACACCAGGATCATGAAGAGCGGGTTAATATGAACATTTTAAGGCCAAAGACCAAACTAACAAGTCTGACAGCAATTAAATTCAAAGAATTTTTGTAAAACCTAAAAATGACAACAGCAGTTGCTTCTTAGGCCTTAACAGGATCATTCACTGAACCAACAGAGAGTTAGCGAGAGTTAGTTAAGGGGAGGATCCGGGTCCACAGAACATGATCAGGCACAGGAGGGGCATCTAGGGTCCTTGGCTGTATGATTCAAATTATTGTCCATTTAGAAAACCCATTTGGACCCAAGCTTTAACTTCCTGGCTGATGTCTTCAGATGCTACTTCAGTATTTCCATATACTGTTCTGTCCTCACGATGTCATTTATTTTGTGAAGTGCACCAGTCTCTCTTACAGCAAAACAACACAGCAACATGATGCTGCCACTCATGTATTTCACACTTCGGGTATTGTTCTCAGGCCTGCAAGCTCACCATTTTTTCTTCCACATGTAACAATGCTCATTATGGCCAAACAGTTCAATTTTAGTTTTGTCAGACCACAGGACATGTCTCCAAAAATTCAGGTCTCTGTGCCTGTTTTCAACATGGCACCTTCAGTCATTTGGAAATTGCACCCAAGGATAAACAGATTTTTGTCCGCAATTCTCTTCCTGATTTCTTGGCTGATTTCTTTTGACTTTCCTATGATGTTACACAAAGAAGTGTGTGCCAGGTGTGCCTTCAAATATATCCACAGGTGTGTGTCTCATTAACTCAAATTATCACAAATTGTTAAATACATAGTAATCTTACAGTTTGTAAACTACTGACTTTGAAGACAGTAATGAAAAATTGTCTAAAGAAATCCTTTTTTCATTATTCTGGCATTTAGCAAATACATAATTTTGATAATCCTAACCGACTTAAAACAGGGAATGTTTAGTCTGAGGAGGGCATTCACTTCACTTTTCCTGTAAATGCTGCAGCTGGCTTCTGTCTGCGTTCTACATTTCCTGGAAGATGTTGACTTATGGACTTGTGGACTTATAATTCACAAAATTGATTCTTATGAGCTTTAAGCCATTTTTGGCCCTCACCAGTAACTTAGTGTAGCATAAAAAGCCCAAAAACATCCATTAGTCACAAAACCCAGGGGATTAATTGTACTTACCATAACATACAAAAAAGTCAATTGGACCAACATCATATTCTTGTCACAGTTTTACTTAGGACCCTAAAGCAGCACAGCTGGCAATTCTGTTGGGAATGTCTGGGAATGTCTGAGGCTGAGGACATGGATTCCGAGTGGGCTGTGTTCTCCGCCTCTGCAACCTTGTGTGGCGGTACAGTACCGCTGGACTAGCAGACCGGAGTGGTGGTCCCTCTGTTTAAGAAGGGGACCGGAGGGTGTGTTCCAACTACAGGTTAATTACACTCCTCAGCTTTCTCGGTAAGGTCCATTCCAGGGTACTGGAAAGGAGAATCTGACCAGTAGTCGAACCTCAGATTCAGGAGGAGCAGTGTCTATATACAGAGACAGAAATGACTTTATGCAAAGTTATTGAAAATTGACACAAACATTATTTAGGTCACTCCAATTGAAAAAGTAATTTTTACCATAGTTGTATTATGTACAAGATTGCCAGTTCAAAACCATGGGCACCACCAATATAAAGCCGTTGGCACACTGCACTGTACAAGTAAAGTTCAGATCTCAGGCAGAAAAAAGAAATGGTTTGAGAGGGGAGTTAAAGAATCTATTTTTGTTAGAAAAGAGAATCCTTCTTTAAACAGGAAAGGGGGCTTGAGACATAATCTCTCCCCTGTCTACAACTCCATCCTCAGACCAGAACAATGAGAACAATAGCAGGGTTGTTAAGGACTGAATAGGGTAGCTCCAGCTGAAACTAGAGACAATAGATGTTTACAGTTCCAGTGTGGTTAGCCCCTCTCTTCAGATAGATATAAGGCAGTGGGCACCAGCAATCTGACCAGAACTGAAGAAGCGGCTTGGATGAGCAGCGAATTGTCTTCACTCCTACAATAAGTTGTCAAGTTCGCAAATTTAAACTTAGTCTTTTGCTATGGATCAGACCTGGACGACTGAGGGTTTACACAGATACCTTGTGATGTAACATTATTTGAGAGGGACAGCACAAATCAACTCGCCTGTTGTAGTTCTTTATGGTCAGATTGTGTTAAACAAGCCTCAGATTAAAGTAATTTGAATAACAGAGCTTCAGAAAGAGCAGTGCCTAGAGTTAGCATCACATCCCCAGGGAACATTGATGACATCAGCTATAAAGTATCAATAGTACTGCAAATTTAAAATGAACCTGCTGCCGCTGATCTGCACTGAGATAATGTGATATGGACACATGTGAATGATTGACAGAATGTTAAGAAAGGCGTGGATATTTTTGCACTGTGAAGAATGCACTGCACCCTCTTCCCCTCCTTCCTTTTGAAATGGCTGTATACGGGAAATAGAATCTGATATGTGACTGTACATTGTCCTGTTGAATGAATAAATCTGAGAATAATAACTGTCCTTTGTGGAAAATTGCAGTTGGCACGAAAACCTGGCACTCCCCAGGCTTCCCAGCACAAGAGCCCACACACTTTCTCTTTCAGTCATAAAAGTGGGGCCCAACCATTATAGAAAATAAAAGCTTTGCCCTGATTGCATAAAGGAGTATGAATCATTTGTGACAGTTTATCAGAGTGTAATTATTAAAATGCATGTGACCGTTTTTCTAATTATCACTTAGTCCGTTGGGATTGTACCTGTGGTGAGTATTTCTCAGTTTAGTGGCCGTTTCTGCAAAAATTACAGGAAATGGAGCTGAGTTCTAAGAAGGAATCCTTGTATCTCTGTCATCAATACACAAAATTCCATCCAAAACGCAGGGACATGTTAGGTATATAAACATATTCTTTGACAAACATTCATTTGAGAAAAGGAGAAAAGGTAAAAGACGTTACAAATATGTCATAAATTATCTAGTTTGTCGAATCATAACTATATTGTGTAAATTATACAAGCCTTGGCCCTTGTTTACAGTATGACTGCCATCATAAAATCATAAAATGCTCTCCAAGTCAAATCTCCTTATCAAAAAGATTTAGAGTATTTTGCTGTTTTCATATTTCTTTCCATAACACTGTACTAACTCTTCTCCCTTTGAGCACTCCGAAATCACTCCATTTCAGATAGTTATGTAATAGAAAAAAAACCAGAAGTTAGTTCTCAATTTTCACTACAACTGTGCGGGGTCATGCTTAATGCTGTCAGCAGTGGGAACTCTGATAGCTTGAAGACAGGGCTCTGGTAAAGTGTGCTTTCCGAATGTATGCACTATTTTATGCCGGAAAATTTTCTGGAGGTGGTACATCACCTGCACGATTCCATGGACACAGAAAGTTAAAACCATCCACCAAAAAACAAAGAATCTCCATGAAGATAGATAAGATTGATGACACACTGTGAGGATTAAATTAACATTTTTTCATAAAGTTGTGTAGTGTGGCTATAAATTATAAATCTAATGTTAACTATGTTTTAGTGAAATAAGTAGTCTAATTTGTCAAGAGATTGTTTTAATTCCACATTAATCCCAATTTGTAGAAGACCCCTCTGAGCAAACACTGGAATTTTCACTGCCCTCAGGTAGAACTCTCCTTGAGCCAGGACATTAAAGTAACGTCCCGTGTGTAGTGGTGAGAGGGGAAAAAAATTACTCAAGTGTCTTTATAGTCAGCTATTGTAGCCCAGAAGAAGCATAGTTCCATTTCATCTCATAATAAAAAGACACTTACAGAGAATCCTTACACCATACAAATACATACAGTACAAGGCAAAACATTTGTTGGATTTGTCTACAAACTCAGCAACCACATTGCTTTTTACCTCTTCTCTCACAGGGTACATTTGTGCAGTTGACGCGAGACAACACAAGAGTTCTCTGCACTGGAAGTCATGTATTCACTCACACATCATCTTGTCCTCACACATACACTTTTATAGAGACAAGTTTGTAATCAAAAACATTATAAATCCCAGAATGGAGTCAACTGGAGGGAACAGGGTTGTCAAAAGTATTGAAAATCAGATACTAGTCGATACTAAACTCATACTCATTTGAGCAGGTACTTATGACTAAAACAAGTCACATTCACATGGGTAGAAATGAACCTAAATAGCTTTAGACTAACTAACAAACAAACTAACAAGCATTTTAACCCTTCTAATTCAAAACTGTTGTTGTTTCTGTTACCATTACAATTTTAATCTGATCATTTAAAATGTATTATATCCACTTCATTTTGCCTCCGATAGCCTCCATTCCTGAATTTTGAACATTCTGATGATGTAGTATTTCAAAGGCAAGATAAACCCAAAAGTATGACAGCTCAGTCTCTGTTGGGAGGTTCTAGTTGTGGTCCTTGATCCACTGCTCGGTCCACTGCACTATCTGCTCCGTGTTCTGCTCCAGGTCTTCGGGTGTGTTACTGGGCAGCTGGTGCACAATTTCCTCCTGGTAGGCCTCCAGAGCCTCTTCCAAGATAGTCTGGAAGATCTCACACTGCACATTGTCCTGCAGCTTCTTGCCACTGTAGCCCCTGTGCTCACAAGAGAGCTGAGTAAATACACTATACTGTTGGGTTTCAGATGACATTCTATAGGCTAATATTTAGCAGCTAAAACGAATATTGTTAAAATGCAGGTTTTTGACGTATTACAGTGAGTTATGGTTCTAATCACTAATAGCAATGATCCGGTTCAGTATTTGTGTATTTACATACAACAGGAATTAACAATGGCAAAGTAAAACAAAATCCAAGGCAGTTTCTCAATCCTCATACTTCTGCAGACTTGCGTGCTTGTAAATTTGTGAAAAGTCGCCCTCCACACCCCAAATCCTGATCTAATTCAAATCCAGCTTCTCGACAAGTCTGGTGGAAATCCCCGGAATTTAATTTGCTCCGCCCGTTTAACCAAGAATGCATCGGAGGAGACTGTGTTTTAGGTGGCCTGAAATGAGGGTTGCAATTCATCCTTCTGCACACCCAGGCCTGATCGCGATTCTCTGCCTGTGCCCTCTCCTCACACAAAGAGCAGCCGTGTGCACATGGAGAGTGCAAAGTCGAGCAGTCAAGTAAATAGATATAGCGCATGCAAATCAATGCACTTACTGATCTGGTTTTATTTGAACAGTAACTTTATTCTGAATATCACCAAATGAAACTGTACCGGAATAGTACCTATAGTAAATATTCTGAATGCATTTTCCATACATGTATTCAGTACTGCACCTAGAACACAATGAGTGCAATGCACATTAGATTTATATTCTTACACAAGTTAAAATATAGTCTTTTTTGACCAGAGTAAACATAATTCAAGGTGGCTCAAACATTTAGCCTAAATAATGAAGGTGATGCGTTATACAATAGGCTATATTATGGATATGGATAATGTTTTCTTTAGTAGTGAAATAGTTTCAAATGCACTACTTTTGCACTAGTTTTATTATAGCGAGTCCCACATGAGCTTTATTTCATGAGTTGTCATCACATGTCCGAAAAGTGGAGAGAGCCAAGTGTGTGCTAATGAAACCCCCAAGTCCATTCTCTGAGTCTGCACCCACAAATCTGTATCTGGGAGTACACCAGTGCGGAGTCTGCAGACTGGGAATTGAGAAACAGGCCATATCCCCTGTGATAGCTGTGCTAATAGAGCCATGCGGTCATTGTGAACAGTTTGACCACAGAATGAGTCAGGGGATGGTATAAGGGCTTAAAAACTGAGCAGAAGTCCAGAGTTTTATCTGTGACGAAACTAATCTGGTGAAATGCGAAAAGAGCATATCTGAGCGCTCAGAGAAGATGACTTTGGATTAATGACAACATAGTTAAAAGCTCAAAAAAGTAAATTTGCATAACAAGTGTGTTTAACAAATATAGACAGTATTTTATATTCTGAAACATTAAATACAAAGGACACTAAAAGCATGTTTAGCAACCAGTAACGTTCAGAATAAAGCATGACATGTCCCCTTTGCTGGTCAGGAGAAAAGATCAACAAAACATGCACATGTGTGTACTGTCTGTACTGTCTGAGAGTACAGTCTGTGTACTGACCTGCTTTCCAGACGTGTGTACAGTTTGGTGTTGTCTGTGCGCAGGACAAACACGATGTGAAACCAGCGCTCAGGGAACAAGTCACAGCCATGATAGTCCACAATGACACCGCCCTCTTCCATCTTATCCTCCAGCTCATCAACCACCTGCACCACGGCACAGAACATAACATCATACATGACAATACCACACATCATACATGATACCACCACACATCATACATGGTACACTCCAAGTGGACAGTCTTTGCCAAAAATAACCACATGGGGAAAATAAGGTTTGTAAGGTAATGTAAGGTAGGTCGGAAATTCATTCTCTGCATTTGACTTATCCTTCTACCAGTGCTGCTGGGGTAACCACTCAGGAGCAGTGAGCTACTGCCGTAAAGTGTCTGGGGACCTATCTTGAGCTAGTCTTGGTCAGGACTACCTGAGCTGGAGGAAAGTTCATAAAAACACTTTTTTTCAACAAAAATAGTAGTCGTTTCTTTAATCTGTCCATGTGATTTTATATTAGCCTTGATGTAGATCAAGGTCATTCTATAAAGCTCAACCTTTGTAGTATTTGTGTGAATTTCGATACTAATACTTTTACTACAGTTCCTATACTAGTTTTAGTATCAATTAGTATCGGAGTATTGATTTTTTTTGTAAATCTGATAGTACATCAAAGTTGGCCTAATGAATATTCAATCCACATTTCTGACCACATGATAGCAGGATTTTGTTCATATGAAACTGAAATGGAGCTGGTGCTTCTAGTCTGACCTTGTCTTCATCCAGAATCGGGCAGTTGTACTCCTCATCAAACCCATCGTACAGCTGTCCTGAAAAAGCAAGAACAGAGGCCATCAAGCATGAGTCGTTTAACACACTAAAATGTCAAGCAGGCGTCACGAGTCAACTACTAATAAATAATACCCATTATGAAAATAATATCATCACACAGGAATGACATAAGAAGGTGAATATTAACAATGTGCCATAGGGATTGTGAGAGCTAGGAACTAGTTGGATTGATTTATAAATATCGCCTCCTTTTGCACTTGAAAAATATCAGAGCTTAAACATTGATAATTGTGTTATGGGTACACTGATATAATGCCTTTGATAGGTCTTCATCAAGGCAAGCATTGTATTTTAAATATAATATAAAATCAAGGATCTTCCTTCAGAATTTAAGTTACAACCCAATTACAGTCTTCAACTGAAAACAGAAAGGCCCCAAGATAATAGGTCGATGTTATAGAACCTACAGTGTACTGCAGGGTTCTGTACTTGGTCCAATCCTGTTCACATTTTGTATGTTGTCATTGGGTAATATTATCAAAAAACATGGCATTAACTTCCACTGCTATGCTGATGACACACAGCTGTACATATCAAAATGAAACCAGATCAGAATGAACAAGTATACAAACTTGATGCCTGTGAGAAGGACATGAAAAGCTGGATGACACTTAATTATTTGCTTCTTAACCCCGAAAAAAACAGAGGTCATTGTTCTAGGCCCCAAAGGTCTGTTAGACTCTCTAGCTCAAAAAATGCTGAAAATTGTATCCATGCATTTGTTTTGTTATCCATGCACTTTGTTACTAGCCAGGTGCCCAAAAAAATATATAAAAAGCTTTCAACTAGTTCAAAAGGCAGCAGCCAGGCAGAGAACACATCACCCTGGTGCTGGAGTCCTTCTCTGGCTTCCTCTCAATTTCAGAATTAAATTTAAAGTTCTTTTCCTGACATGTAAAGCCATGAAGAGCCTGGCCCCATCGTATTTCTAAAATGCTTCAGTGGTCCAAACAGAGTACTCTGCTCTTAAAATGCTGGATTACTGGTGGTTCCTAGAGTGTCTAAAAACACACTCTAGGTTCTTTTTTCCACTGTTTTTTTCCCCCCAAGAAGGAGGACAGAGGATGTTCGGAGACAGTTATCCATTTGCTTGTTTTCTGTTGATAAATTTGTTTGACTGTTATTGACCAATGTCTGATTCATTGCTGATTTTCTAACTTTCTTTAAATCAATTACCTTGTTCTAAATAAATAAATGTAATAATAATAATAATAATTATAAATTAATTTAATCAGAAAATGTTCCAAATCTGTCCTGTACCTTCCTTTGCCAGCTCGCCAATGTTAACATATGTGAGGCCTGTCCGCTGAGCCAGCTCCTTCCCCAGGGTGGTCTTCCCTACTCCTGGAGTACCTGCAAGTACACAGAGCAAGTACATCAGAGTGCTGTGATGAAGTACTTGACCTGCACATATAGCACATCGTAAACAGAACATAGTACAATAAGTACATCATTACATGTGATGGACCTGTACATGAAGTACTACAGGACATTGTATATTAGTGTATGTGATGGACCTGTACATGAATACACAGGACATAGTAGATCAGTGTTCATGACAAAGTACCTGTACATGAGTATACAAGACATAGTACAATAGTGTATGTGATGAAGTTCCTGTTCATAGTTTTTTGTAATTGTCACCAATCTGCCTTCAGTAGTCTTATGTAATGATCATACATGGTACTGCTTAACAGTGCAATAATTATAATCATAAATTGGCGTAGCCACTGATTTATGATGATAATAATAATATTGTTTCAAGAACAAACCCCGTATGCACCACACAGTGTCATGTCAGTATCCTGTCCCTGTGCCTAAGCAGTACATAGACCTATACCACAGAGAAGCACTGTGTTGGATAAGGATGTGCAGTTCAAGTCACCAGTTAGTTAATAGTACTTTTCACCATTACTGTACCGTGCATAGTCCTGGTATAGTCCTGGGTTAGACCTTGTTTAATCCTTATTTAGTCTTAATTCAGACCTAGTTAAATATTTTTACTCTGGTTTAGACCACATGATAGATCACGTGTTTAGTCCCGATTCAGACTTGCATTCCTGAAACATATCTTAACATACGTCTGTAGAGTTGTATATATGTAGTAGATGTTTAGTGACTGACCCGTCAGGAGTATGTTGGGTTTCTTCCTCATGATCATCTGCTCCTGTGCTGGTGCTAACACTCGGCTAACACGTGTGAAGGCTCAAAGTGAAACTGTAAAACAAAAGACACGTTTGTCCAGTGTGTCCGAGCACGTATCGAAGACACACGGCGTGAGGAGAACATACACACCTGCACACACGGATCAGTCAGCAGTGACAATAGATCAGTCCACTTATCCCGGAGCACGTGGCTAACTGCTAACTACTAACCAAAACAAACCAAGGTGGCGTGATTCACCACCCCCTAGCGGTAAGAAACTAAAGTGCATTTTATGTTTGGACGCTTGTTTATGATTTTGTTAGTTTATATCGCCCAGTGAAAGCATGTACGGGGGACCAAAAATACCCAGTATTAAATACATTATCATGCAAATAGGCTGCACAACGGGTAAGGAAGAATGCTGTTTTGAAATCAACCCGTCTAAATGCTCGAATAAACAAATAAAATAAAATAAAAATAATTAAATACAATTATAATGAACCATGTTTGATATACTTATGAAGGAAAACAGTACAACTCTTAATCTTATATACTGATTAACTTTAGGGTTCGTGTGCCGATAAAAAAACATAAAAAATAATTTAAATAAATATTATTTTATTCACTTTTAGACAAGTTACAATAAAATGCTTAGATTTTATTTTTATGATCCCCAACTAAAAAACAATCACAACAAACACTTGACATTTTGAAAAGTGAAATGTCCTTAAAATGTCTCTTGCAGACTGATTTCAGTTCCTTCCGCATGACGGCGCTAGAGGGCTGTGCAACCCCGTGCTCTGCCACAGTCACTGGGAAAAGAAGCGTGAGCAGCCGTAAAGCGCGGGCTGTAGTCGTAAAGCATGATCCTGGAGTCTAATATATATCCATGAGCGTGCGGAGCTGTTGCCGTAAAGCAGAGTGGAGGCTGTTTAAAAGTTCGCAGTTTGTCTCTGAACCTGCGCGACAATATTTCTCATGTTTATGAAGTTTAAAATTAATCTAAAATGGACGTGTTATAACTAGTCGAGCCGCTGTCGTTACAAGCACAGCTCAAACAGCCTGAGTGTGGAAAAAAAGACAAGACAGCGAGGTAAGACGTTTTAAGTAGACCGAATCACTTTACCTGAATGTTTGTCTGACTTCACCAAAACTAAACCCGGTCTGAACCAGGTCAAGTTCAGGACTAAACTAAATGCACATCAGCACCAGGACTAACCAAGAGCCAGGTCTAAACCTCCAGCATGTGGACAGCGCGGGGCAATTACAGCATCATTTAGAACATGCACTTATGACATCCATGTCTTTAAAAAACTGTAAACACATTTTAAATTAAACAATGAAGGAAACTCTATTCTGAAGTGGAACATCATCAGATTATCATAAATAAGGGGTTTGACAGATGATAACCACTCAAATTCATGAGTGATATCAGAGCCATTACTAATGCATTTTACTTTTCAATTATTGTAAACACTAGCACATTTGATGAAGGCAAACTTAATTCAAAATTATTGCTTTAAATGCCATTAACATTGGTGCTAGAATGTTGTACTTTTTGATTACAGCATTTTAAGAGGTTTATCTATTCACATTTCTGTCTGTCCTGTGTTTAGATTTCCTAGTTGAGAGCTGGTGGTGGCTCTATGTATCTAAGACAGCATTTCCTCTTACTGGCTAATACTGGATATGTAAAAGAACAGATAATACCACTGGGTCTGAGACGTTTTAATCAAAGTACCACCTAGTAGGGCTCAATGATTTGGAAAACATCTAATTGTGATTTTTCTGAACTATTACTAATCTTCAAAAAACAGCAGCTTTTTAAAGTAAAGTAAAATATTTGGCCTTGTGACACCAAGATTATAATAGGACTATACTAAGTCTAAACCAAGTCTAAAATAGGACTGCCACAGTGGTTCTACCTAAGGACTAATGTTATCACAATACAAAATTTCAAATTCAATTTCGATACTAAGGAATAGACTGGATACCAAATTCAATACCACAGTGATATTTAGATAGTAGAATGTGATTTCAACATTAAATGTTAGTACTTTCATTTATATTACCATATGGCCTTAGATCTGTGTAATCCCTCAGCCATCCAGGTAGGTTCCATAGTGGTCCAAATTATATATTAGTCTAAGTGGTCTTATGCTTATTCTCATACAGCACAAGATTATTCTAGCTATTCTAAGCTATTCAGGAAAGGTCCATTTCTGTCCTGTGAATGTGACTGTTTTAGTATTTATATCTGCTCACATGAGTTTCTAGTTTTGATATCAGTTTTAGTATTGATATGATTTTTGATCCTTTTGACAACCATTCTAAGGACTAACCGAAAGAAGAACAGACTGAGTGAAATGTGCTCACACCACAGTTTGATAAACACTGGACTATGCCAAAAAAATCCTTTTTAAGATTTGCTTATTTATTGTGTATAGCTGCCATCTTTCCGTTGTCTAATAAGTTGCATGTGTTGTATTGACTAGATCCATTTGAAAGAGAGAATTCTGTCTGATTTGTTTATTGCAGGATGAAAAGGCAGTGCACAGGATCCACTGCAGCACCCACCAAGGTCTGTCACAGCTGCATTTTAAAGATCCTATATTATTCAAAATGGACTCTTGTGAGCTTTAAGCCATGTTATAAAACTGATGGAGGCTTGAACCTCCACCAGAAAAGTTGCACAGTGCACTGTGATTAGATGATTTTATGCAGATTTTTTTTTTTTTTTTTTTTTCTGAGCTTTTAACCATGTTCTAATTGTTTCCCTTCTCATTTACCCACTCAAAGTTGTATTTGGAGTAATCTTTATATTCCTACTTGTGAGAGACGCCATTGCTTAAAAAATTCCCATTTTCCCCTACTCCCCATCCACTGATCTGTACTGTGAACTGGAGCTGTTCATAGCTGACGCCGTCAGCATGGTCCAGCAGATTGGCTCTATATTGTGATGACTTTTGGGGTGATGGAAATCATGCTGCAGTTTTCAGAAGTCACTGGACTAGTTTCTATTACCAAGTCATTTTAGTTCAATATTGCAATTTAAACTGTCCAAAATATAAAATGATGATCCAGGGATGTCATAGATTACATTACACAAACAGTCAAAATTTTGTAAAGTAGAAAGAAACATAATGGAAAAAAACAAAACAATGAATGAGAAGGTGTCTCCAGATACATATAGAAGACATAAAATACATGATACAAGATGTATGGAATTATCTGGCAAAGAAAAAAGTAAAATAACTCAACTATTTTTTTTTCCATTTCATGTTCAAATCCTCAAAGCAGCCACCCTTTGCTTTGTTGACAGCGCAGTAAACCCTACTCTCAATGAACTTCATGACGAAGTCTCCTGAAAAGGTTTTCACTTCACAGGCGTGCCATCAGGGACGCAGTGATAAACGCCTATTTTAAAAAAAAAAAGGTTTTCACTCTATTGTGACATATTTTTTAGTGCCATCCATATGTGTCATTCATATTTGATGCATTTAGTGAGAAACGCAATGTATAGCTATTTAAAAAAAAAAAAAAAAAAAAAAAAATAAAAGCATGTTGTGTCGTTCTTTTGCAGAGAAGTCTATTGTCACAATAATATTTGACTTATCGTTCAATTGACGGATATATTCTTTTTGGAGGTCATATGATGTCACTAGTCATATTTTTTGCATGCTGTTCCACGAAAAGATTCTGTAGAAGTAAATTACCTCTATGACTCATTAACTTTCATTTAGTTATTGCAGCTAATGTTCATTAAGAATATTGTACATATAGAATAGTTTTTTGAAGGGAAATGCTGCTTTAGACTTATTGTCTCGGTGGTATAATGGCATTCACTAATATCGTGTACTGTCCATATTTTTTTATGATCCCTCAAGAGACGTGTACAGTAATCTTGTTGTGTTTGCAGCTGACGCACTGGGTGAACCCCTCCTTCTGTGACCTGACATCTGACCCTGTGTGTGAGCCCAAGAAGCCCAGAACCCTGAGCTCCAGAGCGGAGAGCAGGAGGCCGGGCCGGAGGAGAGTCGATCCTGCACTAGGCCTGGGCAAAGGACTGGCCAAAGGGGCCGTTCTGAATGAGGATGAGCCCTGGGTGGACCGCCATGCCCCACACTCACAGGTTTACACTCACCTTGTTTTTTCTCAGGATAACAAGGATATATTTGGAACAACAGTAGAAGGGAGGAGTGAGTTAGCTGAAGATTCTGTATTTTTTGGTATTTATAGGTAAAAAGGCAGACTAAGCTCATAATTCACAAGTTGAATCTGTCTTTATATAAATACATTGCTTCCTAGTACTTGTTTTTGCATGAACTCCCATGCAGGTGTAGTCTTGTGAGATCAATTTGGGTCGGCTACATAGAGATATGTAATAGTATTGAGTTTTTGCCACACCCCCTTTTTTAGTTGACTAATCAACCGGCAGGATGTGTCTTTCTTTAGTCGACTACAGCCCTATAATATCGGTCATACTTTGTCTGCACATAGTGCCTATTTTTATTTAGTGTGCCATGTTGATGATCAGTCTGATAATAGATATCACCTCTTATAAGAACAGAACTACATGGCCAAATTCTGATTCCTGTTCCTCTTTTGCCTGGCGATTCTCATGTTTGCATGTTCTCCCTGTGTCTGTTCTGGTTTCCCCTACCACTAAAAATTATTTCTCCCTCTGTGAAAGAGATCCGGAGAACCTTCTGACCCTAACCACCACTACATCTTGAAAAATGTGTTTGTTTGTTTTTCTGCAAACTGACTGTAAATGTAAAATTAATGCCCAAAGATAAAACTGCTGTGTTGTAGGCAGAGTTGGCTGTTCACAAAAAGAAGATTGAAGAAGTAGAGAAATGGCTGACAGAGCACATCAAGTCATCCAGGGTATGTTTCATGAGCTCTACTCACTGTGTTTTTAGATCATCGGCATAGAATGTACATGGTGCAATTTGTCCAAAAAGCAAAGGAGGGATATTGTAATAGTATTATTATGCTCACAAAACCACCATGTTAGCTCCAGCATCTCTCAAACCATATTGTTGGGAATAATGTCCTAATATTTTCTAAACTAAATAAGATCTCATATGCACAGTCTCACCAAAAGCTTAAAATGATCAATGCCTCTTGTATAGAAGATATAACATTTTAATATTCAGTAACTTGCCACTGACTTGAGGCATTGTCAGTATTTCACTTCACAATAGGGCACTTTATATAGCGTGTAAATGCAAAGGCTTATAGTTAGTAAGGACCAGCTTTTCACTGACTGTTATTAGTAAAACGCTGACAGTGCATGAAGCCAATGCAATGCCACCAGCAAATCACACCTTGAGAATATACAGAGAAACAGTCTGGCTGCTAGGCTAGCTCATAGCAAACCATGTCTCATCTGGTTCTGGTTCGGCAAACTCCAAGTGAATATCCCACCAATGAAGTTAGAGCGAGTGCGTGATGTTAAGGTTTTGCTAGCTGAAGTGTCCAAAATTGGGCTTAAAACTACATCAATTGGTAGTTTATTCCATTCTTGAATGGTGTGTTGAAAAAAAAAAAGCGCTGTCATATTGGGTCATGTTGGGTTTTAATGTCCGATATTTATGTGGATGATTAGATCTGGTTCGGTGGTCAGCTGGAGTGAGGTGGGGATGGCACTGCTATGAGTTGGTTAGTAAATTTATACATCAGGACAAGTCACTGATGTTTTCGAAATTCCTCAAGTATTTTCCATGTCTGCTCCAAGATCTTGGAGCAGAGGATGGATCATAGTCAGAAGTTACAAAACTGTTGTTCTTTGATAGTCGTGGATCCCAGAAGATTAGTGCATTATTCAAATGTGCTATGTACAGGCGAGGTTATAGGCCATGTCTTGGCCTCTGGGGGGCAGTGCTTCAGATTCCTGCTGCTCAGGGTGTTGCTTTCTGTGACACTGTGTTAACTTGTGTTTCCCACTATAAATTGCTACTAATGCGCATGCCCAAGTACTTGGTCTGGTGTGACTCACAATATTTGATCACATGTATAAAATCAAATGCGTTCTTCCTCTCTCCATTAGTCCTAATAGCGGTGTACTGTCCACAGGGGGGCGTCCTGCTGGTGACAGGTCCTTCAGGCTCTGGGAAAACAGCCACAGTGCAGGTCCTGTCCAGAGAGCTGGAGGCCCGCGTACAGGAGTGGAGTAATCCAGTGCACATGGAGCACAGCAGCCAGCAGGGTGCGCTCTTTCACCTGATAAACCTCTGTACTGTACAACACTGTAAACTCCAACATGTAAAGTGACATAGATACAGATCAATCATTAATCAGTGCTAATGCAGCCTCTGCAGTTCAGTGAGTGACTTCGGAAGGTTCTGAGCTTTTGCATGGCATGTCCATATTATGAGAGTGATAAAAACTTGTATATTTCCTCTATCTATATAAGACACTGCCAACAACATGTTTGTGTCTGCTATATAGGGTGTGAATCAATATTTTATTATTTGGGCATTTTAAATATTCACCTAAAATGACTTGATAAAAGAAACAAGTCCGCTGACTTCTGTGTTAGAAAACACATCGACGTAAACATCATCAAAACAAAGCGCCGCGTGCTCTCTGCACCTGCTATGGATAGCTTCAGATCACACTACACTTTTTCATTTGTACCAAAATTACTATGCAGCAATGACATCTTGAGAATAAAGATTACTCAAACATGAACGAATCACTCCAAGTACAACTTCGAGAGGGTAAATGAGAAGTGGAAGCAACTAACAACGTTAAAAGCTCTAAAGAGTCGATACTGCATAATAGAACTGCTTTAAAATATCAGAGATGTAAAACTAAATAAAAATTATGTTGGCATCTGTTGCGTTATGGGCAGACCTAAGCAGTAGTATTCCTTTCTTTGTGTTCTGGTGCAGACTGGCAGCTGAATGGTCTGTCGGGCTTCCAGGGCTCTCAGCTACAGCAGTTCCAGGACTTCCTCCTCCGGGCCAACAAGTACAGCTGTCTGCAGATGAGTGGGGAGGGGGCGGCCTCTCTCAAGAAGGTCATCCTGGTTGAGGTACTAATGTGGCCATCAGAATCAATATAGTATGAAAGATTCTCCTTCATGCAAACTCACCTGATGATGGTGCATTACATTGTCAGTCTGCCATGTTTTAAAAAAATATATGAAAATATATGAATATGAATACGTGATTTAATCTTTCAATGGTTTGTCGGCGGTCCAAAGTTATGTCTCACTTACATTATGCATTCTGAGCAGCCTAATTATTCACTGTGAGTCTATAAGCCCTTTTCACAACAGAGTGGACTGGAGTTTTGTCGTGGCAGCAAAGCAACAACAACTAGCATGCTAATGCACATTTTCCTAAAGGTGGACAATAGGACACTTTTTAATTAGATACAGACAGTACACAGCTGACTTATTTTGATCTCAAGAGTATAATAGTATATCAGAAAAAAACAGCTGCTCAATGAAACCCAGTGTAGCTAAATACTTAAATACTGGTGCTTTCAATAAATGTCAAACCCAAAAACATTCTCATTATGACTTTATGAGCCCTATGCGTATGTAATCTGAAATATGTGATGACATGCTTTGTAGGATTTCCCCAACCAGTTCTACAGACAGCCCAGCTGCCTCCATGACACCCTCAGGTAAGTGCCCTTGTGTTGGAGGCACATGTACAGAGGAAGAGTGTGGGTGTGAGGTGTGCTTATGTTGGAGATGCATGTACAAAGGGAGCGTGTCTCTTTGAGGTGTGCTGTGTTCCAGGCGCTTCGTGAGGACCAGTCGTGTTCCTCTGGTGTTCATCATGTCAGACAGTGTGAGCGCAGACTGTAGCAGCAGACACCTGTTTCCCCGAGAGCTCCAGGAGGAGCTGCACATTACTCACATCAGGTGCAGCAGAACATCTCAATTTTTATTATTATTATTATCTCGATATCCTTGCTTGACAGATTACACAAGGCTATAGAGATATATAAATTATCATCTCTTTTTGCTGTCATTTGTAGTATTTTCACCGTTTTTTTTTTCAAGTTGATCTCTTTCTTCATTTTATATACACACAGAAGACATAAAATATATGGTGTAAGATGTATGGAATCATGTAATAAACTAAAGTTAATTTATATATTAATTTTTATTTATTTATATATGTGTGTATATGCTGTTCCTAGTATATTATATATATATCTATATATATATATATATGTGTATATATCCATATGTGTATGCCCCCTATATATGACCACGGGCACCATATATAGGCTTATATATATATATATAATGTGCTTATTTTTTGTTTGAAAAGCATAGCAAAACTATGAACTGATGTATAGAATGTAATAGTGAGAATCTACAGTGTAAATAATCATGGAACTAAAGTAGAAACAAACATGAAAGTGTGTTCCATATTTGAAAAATCTGTATTACCAGTCAAAAGTTTGAACAATTCTGTGATTTAAAAGACCAATGCCAGCACTATACATAGTTCCTCATGAAGATGGCTGTATTACTCAACTGCAGTTTGTTGGTATTGACTATTGTGTCTGTTCTAGTTTTAACCCCGTGGCACCAACCACCATGATGAAAGTGCTGAGTCGTATTTCAGCGCTGGAGGTGGAGAAGGTGGGATGAGGACAAGTGGACTTGTTTTGGGCAGGTCTAGCCCCACAGGTTCTCACTGTGTGTGTGTTTTCTCACGTCTGTGTTTTTCACATGTGTGTATCCGTGTGTGTGTTTTCTGACATGTGTATATTTGCGTGTGTGTGTGTGTGTGTGTGTTTGCTCACATGTGTATGTACTTTCTCACATGTGTATATCCATTTGTGTGTGTTTTCTCACGTGAATATCCACGTGTGTGTTTGAGCAGAGCTGTGGCCGCCTCACCTCCCCAGACCAGGCACTGCTGGAGCGTCTGTGCAAGGGCAGCTCCGGGGACGTCCGCAGTGCCATCAACAGCTTGCAGTTCTCTTGTATCCCAGGTATCAATTTTCTAATCATCAATGATCAGTTTAAGTCTTTTTCTTCTACCTCAGGCCATTACTATTTTCAACTTGTAATTGCCTTGTTTCAACTCTGCCTTGTTTGGTCTCAGGACACAAAACACATTTAGCCTCAGACAGAATTGTGTGCCATAGTGGTGTGTGTCACACTGCAATGACTTTAGGAACAAAGAAAGAAGGCAGCATGGTGGCTGAGTGACTCACAGTAAGACGTTTCCAGGGTTCGACTCTCAGGTTGCCCAGGCCTTTCTGTGCAGAGTATGTATGTTTTTTCCTATGTCTGGTTGGGTTTCCTCAGGGTACTCCACCCCATCACCCCGAAAATATCCACAACAGATAAAACCCACTGCTCGTAAGAGGTTCAGAGCCGAACAAAATTTCATGCAATTTCTAGACTCAAACAGGATATTGGCTGAGCTAATATTTGGTGCCTAACCCTGCTTCTTCTAAACCAAGTGGCACCAGATCAATGTCATATTGTATATATGCTTTTATCTGACTGCAGATGCTCGCTGATGTCTATGTGCAAGTTCATTGCACCATTTCAATTTCGTAAAATGTAGTTTAGCTTTCTTAGTTAGATCCAACTGACGTATTGTCTTTCTTTCAACATGCTATAGGCTTATTAAAATAACTTGTAAGATTAAAATAATTGCTTCTTGTATCTCATGAACCTGATTTAATTCCATAGCTTTCTTAGCAACCTCAGAAAGCATTACAGTAGCTCATTGATTTCAGACAGTTCTCTCCTTTTTTATTGTTTTTGTATCAGACACGTCTTTGGAAAAGAATCTTCTGAAAACATTTAAAGAGAAGTCCTCTGGAGTGTCCTCTGGAAGGGGCCGATCCAAACCAAACCGCTCTAAGAAGAGCAGACGAAGAGCAGAGGAGGAGGAGCAGCAGCAGGCCATTGGAGGAAAGGACGCGTCACTGTTCTTGTTCAGAGCTCTGGGCAAGATCCTTTATTGCAAACGTGAGCCACCCATGTACATTTAACACTAACGCACAGACAGTCACAAAAGCCAGCCCATATGCTTAAAGTGCAGTTTGTCATGTTTTTCTAATTGTTACTTTGTTTGGTGGGATAGTACCTTTGGTAAATATTTATCAGTTTTAAATCAGTTAAGTGGCAGTTTGTGGGAAAAGGTTGAGAAGAAAAGTAGAAAAAAATACTTGCTTGAAATCCAGAATACACACTTCTTTAATACTTTAAGAAGCACTAAATTGTTAATTTGAGGTGAGAGAAATGTTATTGTGTTTGTAAATGATGGGTGACCAATGAGGTCCTTCATTTCACATGCATTTCACTGAGCTCTAATTGCATATGTTTGGTTTTTTGAGTACCTCTACCTATGTCATAACACTGGGAATTCCATCCAAGATGCAGGCACAATTTATGGGCAAGGAAGGCATTTTTCTGACAGTCAACATTCATCAGCAAAGTAGGGTTATTTATTTTTATTAGTATAATTATAACTTTTGAGCTTTTTTCCATGGAGATGTTTTTACTTTTCCTGAAATGTTCCCCAATTTGGCATTAAAAGTATCTGAAAAGTTAAGGAAACTCCTGCGCACTGTCTCACTCTTGATGCAATTTTATTTTACAACGTTTCGGTCGCTCTGACCTTCCTCAGGTATGAGGACATCCCCTTACGCTCCCCTTATATAACTCTCCCATTGCTGTTCATTTTAACCAGTTAAAACATGACGTGTCTTCACTTCGCTTCTGCGGGATTGAACAGGTGCCTGCTCTGTGGAGGGGGGGCGACCACGACCATGCTTTAAAAAGACAAGAAGCCTACTTAATTTTTACCTTACAAACTCTTGGTCAAAAAGGCTTAAATGATGAACTTTTGTTTAATGTAATGTTGTGATGTGATATTTGTTTGTGCTCCCTCTGAGCTACGAGGGAGTTGTATGTGAGCTTGTTGGGGGTGTCAGTTATGTCAGTTATGTCATCTATGTTTTTGTTTTTTTTTGTTAAAATTATAGTATATAACTGCTACTTTTTCTGATTGATAATAATCTTTATATTTTTCTAGATATTATCCATGCATTTTAACTCACAAAAAACGTTTGTATAGTGAATTATGCACAATTTTGCGGGTATATTGGGGTCTGATCGTGAATGTATGTGTTTTCGCCAGTGACGTGCGGTCAGGTGAGGCAGGTGAGGCAGTGCCTCGCCTGTCATCACAGAGAAAAATAAATGAAATAGTTGGTTATATTTATCCAATAATTTGTACTATAAAGTTATTTTCTATTTAACTTTGAAATTTTATTCTTTTTACTCAAAATCGCTGAATTTTTACGTTTACTGTGGAAATCCTGAGAAGAGACGCGTGGTGAGGCACCATGGACTGACTGTGCTGTGTGCTAAGCTGCTGCTTTAACTCTTTAAGGGCTGAGCACATTATAGTGGCTGTGAAAAGGTGTCGGGTGAGGCACGCAGTTACCCTGCCTCATGGTAGGGGGCGCTTGTGAGCTCAGGGACTCTTGCAACTCCCGCAGAATAGGGGCCGCAAACTACAATTTAGAATTAGCAAGTCAACTTTAGCAATTAACTTTTTTCTTCATGTCTAGACCTACTTTTTAAATGAAGGAAGATTACATATTAAAGCTCAAGCAGTTTTCTAAACTGGACTTTCGGACGAAGCAGGAGGTTATAATTAAAGGACCGAGACCGACGCTAAAGGAGCTAAATGGTTTGCTCCAGACGACTGGACGAAAGACTTGCTCTTTTCAAACAGAGACGTACAAAATGGTAAGAAATTTAATGACTTCAATCCACTGAAAATTGGCGAACCAGAATAAGGATAAAAAAAACAATACAAAACCATCTTGTTTTTTATTCCATACCATTAGAGCTATTTCACACGAACTTCGGAACTTTTATTTTGAAATTATTTTTTATTCTGGCCCAAGTCACTGGGAGAGAAACTGACCCGGGGCCACATTTACTCGCCGACACCTGGTTTATATATTTGTAAATCTGATTGTGACGACATCAGTGCCTCACCAGCCATGAACCTCACTGCACGTCACTGGTTTTCAATATTATGATTGGTTGATTAATCTGAAGGGGGCGGTCCCTTAACTTATATAAGGATAGCGGAAGGGGCTGTCCTCATACCTGAGGAAGGTCAGAGCGACCGAAATGTTGTAGAATAAAATTGCCTCAAGAGTGAGACAGTGAACGGGAGTTTCCTTAACTTTTCAAAGTTTCCTTAACTTTTCTCTCTCCTACGCACCTGTAGCCCAGTTAGGTGTGCAGAGTCTACACAGAAATGAGCACTGCATTAAAATTATCTTGCATTATTGTCCAAAATACCTTTTAAAGATTGTGCTGAATTTGACCTCAAGACATCTTATCTCATAGAGATAAGTTAAATGCCATACCATGGAACATTACAACATTGCTGCACACATTTTTTACAATATGGTTCTGTAAAAAAGTTACCTGCATTATCCTGCTTTTGGTGTATTGTGATATAAATTAGTATCAACATTATCGTTTTATCTGGACTTTTTTTTTCTGTAGCAATATTTATTGCACCTCAAACTGCGTTATCGTGACAGCCTATTTGTATACAGATTGTATACACATTATTATTGTTTTAAAAGCCAATCTAGATTAGATTGAGTGACTCCAGGGTGCTCAGTGTTTGTAACTAATGTGAACCATAGTTACTATCACAACTACAATGTTATTAATTGCATAGACCTAAAACATACCATCTAGTGTGTTGCAAGGTGAAAATGATTTTAAAAGGATAAAATAAATTCCCCAGGTGAAAATGGCTAACATTGTTTTTGTGTATTGTGTTGTTGGTAACAGGAGCTGTCCCTGACGACTCGGAGGCAGTGAGCTCAGTACTGCAGGGGGGCAGTCTGCCTCCTCACCTGTTGCAGCACCACAGAGAGCCCTTGCTGGAGGACCCCGAGGTGGGTACTCTCTCCTCTTCACACTGCACACAACCTCAGGAGAGATCAATACAGCACAATCATCACAGTGCTCACTTGGTGGAATCATAGTGTAGAGGACCCATATTCTAAAAGTGGGGCAGCGATGATCATAAACCCTAAACTATGTAATTACTCGAATTACTGTTCATATGAACTAAAATCAGCAAGTTGAAAATCCTCAGTGCCTTTCAACTTCACTCAATGCATGTGTTCTGTACGGTGTCAAACTTTTGGGTTTATTGCAGGCTGGTTTTATGTGTAAGTGTGGAGCCCATTGTTTGTGATTGCATAGTTGGCTTGGCTTTGTTGATAAGCAATATTTCCATCATGTATAGTGATTTTTTAAATTTAATTTTATATTAAATTATGACCAATAATCAATATCGTATATAGGATTTGAACATTTTGTTAATATGTGGGGTCACAGACCAAATCATTTGCTGATGCTGCAACAATCTGCCTATCAATCTCACAGTCCATCATCCCCTCACTTGTGAACAAGAGCCTGCACCACTCCTCCACTTGAATGCAGGGTCTCCATACACCTGGAGAGGATGCCACCTTTTTCTGTGGGAGAACCAAGCCCTCTGATTTGGAGGAGCTGATTGTTATTCCAGCTGCTTAATACTCTGCTCAAACCACTCCAATGCATGTTGCAGCTCCTGGTTTGATGGAGCTATAGTTTTATTACATGTGTAAACACATTAATCTCATGAACAAGGAGATGTTTTACACCAGATTTTGCTAAAGCTATTTTCCATCTGCTGTCTCCCGGGCAATCGGGACAACACTGAATCCCCTCTGGCCCCTGATTGTGCCTAGAAACTCTGTCACCGGTTCTGTTCATTGATTTTATGGACAAAGGGCAGCTCTGGCAGAGTCCAGCATGCACCTGGAACAGGTCTGACTTACTGTCGGCAATGTGAACACAGCTCCTGCTCCAGTCATACAGGGACCGGACAGTTCTGAGTAAAGGGCCTCGGACCTCATACTCCCGGAGCACCTCCCAAAGGACACCACGATGGGCATGGTCCAGCACCTTCTCCAGAGCCAAAAAGCATATGGATTGGTTGAGTAAACTCCCATGAACACTCAAGCACTCGATGGAGAGTATAGAGCTGGTCTACTGTTCTGCAACCAGGACGAAACCACGCTGCTCTTCCTGAATCCGAGGTTGGAATACACCCTCCGGTCTCCCTTCTTAAACAGATGGACTACCTACCCGGTCTGCCAATCCAGAGGTACTGTCGCCCACCGCCACGTGATGTTGAAGACAAGTTTGTACTGATCTAAAAATGAAATGTATGTGCAGTAAACTAAAATATAAAGAATTTATTTGGTGTTTGTTGTCCTTTGTACCTGTGTGCAGATGGTGGTGGAGCGCTCGCACATGTCCTCAGACATGTTCAGTATGTACTTGCACCAGAACTACCTGGACTTCTTCTGTGAGATTGAGGACGTGGAGAGGGCTAGCGAGTACCTGTCTGACGCCGACCTGCTCTCTGCTAACTGGACGGTACCACTCAACTATTCACATTATACCCTGTTTAGAGGTAAAAGGACTAACTTAAGTGTACAGGAATTCTACTGTACATCTGGAAAAGACCTTTGGATATAGTACAAGACTAGAATTCGGTGTTATACTTATACTATACAAGTTATACTTGTAGTCATGATTGTCATGCCAGGTCAGGCTTTGGCTAATCATAATAATTAATCATAATAACAAAGTAAAATGCTCTAAAATTGTCCACACTGTAGCTTGTTTCTGAAGTATGGTGTGTGCTGTTTTAAAAGGTATTTTTGTTTCAGACCCGCAGCCTCCTGTCTGACTACAGCTCCTCAGTGGCCACCAGGGGGCTCCTTCACGCCAACTCTCAGCAGGCCACTGCGGGCTTCAGGCCTCTGCACAAACCTCACTGGTTGCATGTCCAGAAGAAGGAAGTGTGTGTGTGTGTGGGTCGGTGGGGTCGGTGGTCATGGGTCATGAGTCATGGGTGGAGAGGAGGCTGTTTTGTAGAATCTGAATCCCTGTTGTTCTTGTTGCCATGGTGGTGGTGCAGTACCGGGGGAACTGCTTGGCTGCACAGACCCTCTTCAGAAGCTTCTGCCTCACTCCAGTGGCCCTCCAGACTGAGCTGCTGCCATATCTTGCCAAGCTCTCCAACCCCATGAGGAACCAAGGTACTGTCCCTAAGCTGTCATTGACAGTAGGGTAGAGAATTACAAGGTCATAAATGTATAGAAGACGAGTAAAAGCTCAATTTTCTTGTAGCTGCTGTTTTAAAAAGGGTATTCCAATCCCAACTTCCCTGGGTTGCCAGTGACCCATACTAGGGGATGGGACGATATATGATAATATCGCTAATCGTGATCAAAAAGGTCCGCAATTAATTGTTTGTGGCATTTTTTAATAATTGTGATCATCGCACACGATTATAATCGCCTTTATGGCACCAGACTGCCTCATGTTTCCTGTTTCAATACAATGTTCAGATATTAGTTCTGATGTTTACCCACAAGGGGGCCCTCCATCATAGCAATAAAACTTGTTAGCTTCCGGGCCTATTCTGAATTGGGGATGGTTCTTCACCTCAGTCAGTGTCATGGCTAGTGGGCAGGCAGCAGATCTGCATCCGGATGACGCCACACATTTATATCCTCCAGTCAAGGTGAAGACACACACTCTCTCACACACTCTCTCACACACTCTCTCACACACTCTCTCACACACTCTCTCACACACTCTCTCACACACTCTCTCACACACTCTCTCACACACACTCTCACACACACTGTCACACACTGTCACACACACACACACACACACCTACACACACACACACACACACACACACACACACACACTCACACACTCACACTCTCTTTCTGGAACTGTGTCTCGTCCCATCTCTAATATTATCCTCTCTAGAAGACTACATTTTGGCATTTTTTATTTTTATCGGGTTTAAGCCACAATATGTCACTTTTAAGAATAAATGCTTTTTTTTTTTTTCCAAGGTTTTTTAAAGGGTCCTGAGACTCCTGAATGACGGTACATGACTTGTGCTTGTGTTCTAGCTCAGATCGACCTGATCCAGGATGTGGGGCAGCTGTCTCTGAGGAGGTGGCCCAACAGGTTCTCTCACACTACTTCTACACTGGGGACATGAGAACAGACAAACTAAGTAGATGATTACATGCACAGATTAACTACAGGTCAAAAAAAATGAAGATCTGCAAACAGGGGGCTAAGAGTGCTATAGATGAGCATTAAAGAGGGGGTATTTTACTTCTATGGGGTATTAATTGCTAACACATAACATAATGTTCAGATAATCCTTTTTATTGTCTTTGAAAATGCTATATTCACCGAAAACAATGTATTAATATGCCTTTATAACTTTCACTTTTGTTTTTGACTCTCTGGGTCTCTCCTCCCTTTGGTCCCCGCATTAAGTCACTCCCTCTTCAGAGTGCTATCACAACACAATCTGGTTGCATCCCGCTGAAACTACTGCATGCTTTTGTATATTTATGGAGCATGCATGCTTGTGCTTGTGGGCTGAGCACTGCACAGAATCTTACAGCTAATCATAGGGCCAGGGAGAAAATGTTAAATTATTCAAACATGCATATCTAAAACCTCTTCAGGCATGTTTTTGATAGTGTTATAACATAAATACCACATTTTAAACTCATTTACTTCAAGCAATACGGTATGTGTTTTTTTGTGTAGAGGACCAAAATATGTATCCATTATATAGTATTTAAAGAGAGAATTGAGCTTGTTTTAATGGTGACAAGGTTTATGCCTCTATCCCCACCACAACCACAGAACATGTACAACAAGCCAACCTTGCATTTTGTTACTCTAGGCCAAAGTCTTTGCTCCCAGGAGATGGGTTCTTGGGTACAGTCTGGGGGCGCTCACTGCTCCTGACAGATTATACTAAAATCCTAGTTCAAGGATGGCTCAAGTGCAGAGGAGATTCCCAATTGGGCTTTAAAAACAAAAAAAAATCAACCAAAAACTATGTAGATTAAAGTTGCACTATGTAACTTTTCTGGTATGTTGTCTGCCACCTTTTTGTCAAAACCTTGGACAAAATTTTTGCTGTTGCTTTTTTTTTCAGTGAATATAGTAAATAACAATTATATAATACTGTATAGCGTTAACAATTAATACCCCATAGAAGTGTAATACCCCTTCTTTAATGATACAAATGATTTATTGCAGTTGATTCCAGACGTTTATTTTCCCACTGTTCAGGTTAAAACTGGAGACTGTGGCTGATAAAGAATTGGGCCAGCTCCTGGAGGACAGCGAGGAAGAGGAGCCAGTGAAGAATGAAGAAGGCCTACCGGACAGCCAGACCCAACCTGGCACAGCCCAGGGTCTGCTGCAGCCAGAGGAGCTGCTTATCGAGGAGTATGATAGTGACTGACCACCCCACCTTTCCTTATACACACGAGATGGAAGTTTCTACTGCACGCACCATCTCACACAGTAGTCAACTTTTAAAGTAAATTGGGACTAAAACAAGATTAAACCAGGTCTAAAGGAGGACAAGATGGATCTAAACTTGAATGAAGAAAGACTAAACCAGGTCTGAAGTGGAACACACTCAACATTGATGTAGCACTAAAATATGAATAAAATTGTAACTCATAATTAAAAAAAAAAAAGTGAAACTATAGAAGACCTTTGGTACCACCAGCAAAACCCTAAAATTACTTTACTAACCCTCCTGCTTCATAGTACGAATCAGCTGGTCTAAAGGAGGACTAAAAATGTAATCTTAAACTTAAATAAAAACGTAACTAAAAGTACCACCATATGAAACCATCGACCACACTTTGGGAAGACCTGGTCTGATTTAGTTATCTCCACTATGTTGGTTATTTATTTGGACGCATTCCTGATCTGCTGCTCTAATGTGAGTGTGTGTGACAGTGTATTTCTGCGTATTGTGCCAGAGGAGCGCTCAGTGGCTGTAACGTGGGCGGTTTGTTTGTTCCTCCACACACCTTTTGTCAATATTTGCCCAGTTTGAGCTGCCTGTTGTCAGCTGAGTGAAGCCACTGTTGTTTTGTCATTAAAATATATTGTTTCTCATATTTCCTGTGTTCTATTATTTTTATGTAGTAAAAATATTAATAATATCAGTAATTTATATTTATTTTTGAGTATTTATGTATACTCGAGTAAGTTATTCATTTAAAAAAAAAAAAAAAAACTTGATCAGGGGGATTTTAAAGGTGCACTGTTTGCCAAATCATACACATGGCGCTTGCTTTGCTTTGTGTGAGAACATTCAGCGCGAGGAGCAGTGTTTGGGGCTGGGACCATTTGGGAAATTTTGGAGAGTAACCTTTCAGCCAGGACAGGTGCAGAGGGCGCGGAGTTGGCGAGTTGGAGGAGACTGAGGAGGCGGAGCTGAGGTCGGGGCTCCGCTGTGCGTCCGTCGGTCTGAACACCTGCGCGCCCCGCTGGAGAGCAGTGTCACAGGTGAGTCACGAGTTTACTCTACTACACCGTGGCCGTACTCACGAAGAGGAAAAGGGAAAATGGGCTTTTCATGGATCTGGGACTATGGCAGCGTTGTGCGTGTTTTGCCCACAGAAGCAGCTGTTTGGTTTGAGCGCAGCGGTGTGGGGCTCAGTGACGCCCTCGGTGAGGCAGGTTTAAAATGCACCATTTTCAACATTAACACCACAAGAACAAGTTTCTTTCATGCACGAGTCGTAGTCTGAGCAAACGTTTGTAACTACTTAGACTTGAACTGCATTCAGTCACATGCCTTTAGATCAGGCATGCCCAAACTGTGGCCCGGGGACCAAATGCGGCCCTCAGACCAATTTTTCTTGGCCCTCAAGCTTCCAGGTGAATTGGCCCATATTACTTTACACAGTACTTTTTACTGTACATTTCTGAAAATCTACTTCAACAAGGCAAATATTATATAAATATTTAATATATAAAAATATTTAATGTGTCCCAGTGAGGATGTAAGCGTGAATAAAGGTCTAGTGGTTCAGTCTAACTTGTAATAATAATGCAGATTTGAAGTATTCACTGTACTGGCGACCAGTCTATGGCCCTCAGTCGCCCTCAGCTTTGTCTGTGTTTTTATTTGTGGCTCTTAATGAGAAAAGTTTGGACACCCCTGCTTTAGACTGATGTGCTCATTCAAGAATACCAGTATTTCACACAGTAAAAACACGTGTAATGAAAATAGTTAAAACCCTCATAATGAAGCACATACTATTGCTTTAAGTCATCAAAATTTCTATCATCAGTAAAAGTGTGTGCTAGTGCCCGTGCTACTTGTACAATGCATTTTGGTTTGTGTCTTCAGGAGGTCTTCTCTGCCCCTCATGGCTGTGCTATAGCGTTCCTCTGCCATTGTGGTCAGATGCAGAGAGCAGGGGATTCAGGCGGTGTGGATGAGGACATGGCAGATGGGGACCTGGGCAACGGCCTCAGCACCAAACCCAGGACTGACTCTGTGATCCAGAGGAGCCGCAGCTGCTCCGGGCTTAGCTCACAGGGGGGCAGCCGCAGGGGCTCTGAGATGGGCTGGAGTCCAGGGGTCCCATGGAGCTACTCACAGCTGCACAGCATGTCCAGACGTAGGTGCTTTTATGAAATATTGTTTTATGCTGTTGGCCTGTACTGAAGCTACTCTCGTTAGTCCAGTTTGTGCTAATTATTTCCTCTACCTCTTAAACTGTTATTTTTTCATTAAATAACAAAAAGACGGATTCATTGGAAAAATATCTTTCTTTCTTTTGTGAGAGTTCTTATTTTGCTGTTTGTCCTCAGCAGGCTGCATGGACGAGCTGTCCAAAGAGGAGCTCAAAGAGACACTTCAGAAGGCCACGGAGGTGAGACTGGTCTAATACTAAAATATGGACTAATCTAACCTATCCGACTAGAACGTTAGAAATGCTTTGAATAGAGTTACAATACAAAAAGGCAGACAAATGAATATAAGTTAAATAAATAAATATATAAATAAATATGTGCATGTGTGTTCATTTGTGTTCCTCTCTGTTCATACTTCCATGATTTGGGTGCTGACGGTCTGTGTCCCTCTGTAGACCATCGAGCTGCTGCAGACTGAGCTGGAGGTGGCTCACAGATACCTGGAGGGAAAGTACGCTGCGCTCAAGATCCTGCAGGGACAGGTACTCAGGATGAAGGGGTTTTATTCTGAATACATAGTCCTAATGGGAAAAGTTGTCCAAGTCCATCTTTCAGCCATTACGTCTACGTGGGTCCAAGTATCCATCATGAGCCAGGATCTTGGTCAGGAGTATCTACATGGAGGGCTAGCTTACTGTTCAGTTTTGTAGAATAATTGAAATAACAGGAGATTCTAATGTCTACCATTGTTTGACATCAGTACAGGATGCAGTGGTATGTACACATTGGGCAATACCACATTCATGTCTGGATTGTAAGGAGTATTTTAATCTCATGATTGTTTTGTGTAGTGAGATTGAATGGTGTCGGTGCAGCAATGTAGTGGTTATATATATTTCGTTTGAATAACCTTACTTAAGGGCACTACTGTGGTGGGTATGAATCGCCTCAAACGGGATGCACCACTGTAGTGCGTTTATATTTGGTAAACATACATACATAAAATAAAATCTCATCTTTACACTCCGCAGGTGGTCTCATCCTCTTTTTTTCCATGCTTGGGTCCTCTACCAGAGGCCTCGGAGCTTTCTGTGCAGTATCTTAGCTGTTCGCCATCACCATTCTGTCAGTCTGTATCTGGAAGTCTGACAGTATCTTGGCTCGATCATTCTCCACTACCAGCATCTTACACCCTGCAGTTATGTGCTGGATTGTCTCAGGGACCTCTTTGCACAGCCTAGCTTAACGTCTGTGGTCTGTATCGTCTCCTTATGCTCCAGCTTATGATTCCTGCTGAGTATCTGATTACTGGTAGGGCGTAGCTGTTTATTGCCTGGGTCTTGTTCTTGTCATTGAGCTGACTCCTCAGGACTTGTAGACTTGCCTTGCTCATTGGAGGTATTTGGCTGTGGCTGCTTTCCTTGTTTCCTCTTCAAGGTTGCCATTTGCTTGTGGGATACCAATGTACTTGTAACTCTCAATGTCTGCTATTGTTCCTTCTGGGAGGGAAACCCCTTCTTCTTTAAAAGTAATAGAAAAATACCAATTTTACATAAATCATGATGAAATCTAAACTGTGATCTGTCTCCAACTATGATATAAATGTTTCACGATATCAACCACTCCAATGCAAAAAAGTGCAAATATCTGTCCTAATATATTTGTTTGTCACAGATTACTTTGCCACATGTCTAGGCTTCAGGCTCTGGTTTTAGGCAGATTTAGATTCGAGTTGAGAATAAGAGATTGGTATGTTCATGATCATATGGGATTATTTGAAAAGCTCAGAACGTGCTCTCTGTGTTCCTTAAATTACTCCACCTTCATTGGAGTTGGGTGGGATGTGTAATTATCAGCATGTAGACACCGCTATTATTTTTAGCTTCATTTCAAACGTTTTCCTCCTTGATACACCAGCAAAGGACAAGGACTGTGGCTTTGAATAAAATCTGAGCTGAATGATCTAGAGTTTATTATCTTAATCAACGAAAAAGTTTATTCAGTTTATTTTATTAAAATTATAAGGATTTATAAGTGATTTATATTTTTTATAAATTCATAGAACATTTCTGTTAAAATAGTTGTTTTTGTATGAACTCCCATGCAGGTGTAGTCTTGTGAGTGCAGTTTGGGCCCGATACACATTAGATGTGTAATAGTTGTGAGAGCTTTTGCCACGCCCTCTTTTAAGTCAACTAATCGATCAGCAGGACATGTCTTTAGTCTACCAAGAATTTCTCGTGATTACAGCCCGACAGCTATTGTTTTTAGTCTAATTTCAACTGGTTTCCTTCTCTATGCACCGGCTAAGGGTACGAGGACAGTGTTTTTGGATGCGTCTATGCTGAATGACTTGTTTCTGGATGCTCTGTTTTTTCTCAGGCCATCCTGGAGAAGGCCACCAGCCACACGAAGACCTTGCTGCAGAAGAGCGAGGAGCGTTCCAAAGCTTTGGAGAAGGTAACATCTGATAGAACATCATAAACTCTGAGCCCTCTGAGTTCTGCTCTTTGGTGTACAGGAGGTGAACACGCTGCAGTGGGAGCTGAGCCTGAGCCAGCTGCGCCTGCGCATGTCAGAGCAGTCCTTTGAAAAGAACTTCTACAGGTGAGTCTACAGAAACAAGAAGGGATAAGGGAGCAGAAAAAATCCAAAACAGGTCAGGATTAGACAGTATAAGCACATTTCAATCATTGTGTCTGCCATCAACTCAAAGCTAAGAATAAATTAAAACTGCTCTGCCCGAAATGCATTATTGGTGTTATGTTGCCCTAAAACATTCTTACTGTGTTACAGGCTTCTCTTCTGGTGGATAGTTTAATGTTATTTAACAGCAACATTCTAGGTGGCATAGCAATAACATCTCCGTCAAGACAAACTGGTGGTGTACCATAAAAAATGACATAAGGGACTTTTAAAGTTCACTATTGATAGATAAAAGTTACTCCAGGTGGAATGGTTTTATTCAAAAAAATATGGAAAATCCATCTCTAGATTATGAGCCAGGATCTCAGTGTCAGGGGTCACCTACTATACATTTTTGTCACATAACTGAAGTAGCATTAGATTATGATCTCGCCTTCCCCCACAGATCTAACCTGTAATGTTATAAATAGATAAAAGTTAAATCTTTAAGATTTTGCATGTTGTTCACAATAGGATATGAGGAATGAAGAGCATTCACCATTGACTTCCAAGTTCTTTCCACTCATTTACTTGAATACAAACAGACTGTGTGATCCTTTCCCTCTGCTCTGCTCCATAGTTTATTTTTAAACAAAATCAGATCTGTCATAGTCCCTGTACTCCATGTTTTTGTCTGTGGCTGACTGCTCTCCTTCCTGTGCTTTTTGACAGGATGCTGAGTGAGAGGAACAGTCTCAGTGAGGCCCTGAAGCAGACCGAGCAGGAGAAGGACCAGCTGCAAGCAGAGAACCTGGGTAATCCTCACCTGCCTCAACCCTCACTTTTCTCATCCCTAAATTTGCCCCTCACTTGTCTCACCCCTCACTTGTCTCACCCCCACTTGTCTGCAAGCTTGAGAATCCCTCACTGGGTACCCCTCACTCACCTGCTTGTCTCGCCCCTCACTTGTCTCGCCCCTCATCCCTACTTGTCTCACCCCTCACTTGTCTCGCCCCTCACTTGTCTCACCCCTCACTTGTCTCGCCCCTCACTTGTCTCGCCCCTCACTTGTCTCATCCCTCACTTGTCTCATCCCTCAATTGTCTCCCCTCACTTGTCTCACCCCTCACTTGTCTCGCCCCTCACTTGTCTCGCCCCTCACTTGTCTCACCCTTCACTTGTCTCACCTGCCGCACAATTTTTAGAGTTTGATAACAGGAGTCTGATTGGCCGGCCTTACTGCTGCACCTTCCCCCTCCCCTGCCTCATTTTTTAACTACTCTGCATGATGTGAGTGTGTATACAGGTTTTATATTTTTATTTTTATGGGATAAATACATTCTCATTTCTTCCTGCTCCATCTTATCACACTCCTTCCCTCTCCTTACACCTGGACACTGTCTCATCTAAAGTGTGTGTTGTATGTCTGATGTGTGCAGCTCTCAGTCAGCAGTACATGGATCTCCTGTCCAGGGTCAGTCCTCAGAGCATTTACCCAGTGAATAAAACTCCTGAATGGAGGGAGAAAGACCACAGCGTGCCCCAGGTCAGTCAGAGAAGTTCATTTCTTATCTAAAAGTACCATAGCACTTTTAGTATGGAGACTGTTATTGGAGAGGATCTTGAATAGGAGAAGCTCAAAGCATGATTCAGGTGGTGGGGTTTGGATGGGGTCTGGATGGGGTTTGTAGGGGGCTTGTTATTTTTACAATGGGTAAAGGTTAATTTGTGAACTTGTGGAGCTTGCTTAATTCAACTGCATTTTTAGAGCATGCCCAGTCCTTAATTATTCCATGCTCCTGCAGGATGTGTGGGAGGACAGAAGGAGGTGGTATGAGGCACAGTCTATGAGAATTGTGGAAAACTATCTAATTTTAAAGACGTTAAATAACAGTTTTAGAACATAAGAGTGTGAAGTTCTCTCATGGTTTCTATCACTAAAAAGCCTCATTAGAAACAGTAAATGTGGGGCGTGCCTTCCCCTAGTCCCTTCTTGTGGCCAGCTCGACCCCTGAACTGATGTCGTGTCCCTGGTGGACTGAGACTCATTAGAGCCTGTATTAGACCCATGTCAGGATTGCAGTGGTGTTTTTGCCCAGCAGAGAGCACCAGAGCTCAGTCCCATGCTGATGCTCTCCCTTTTCACTGGGATGTGTGAAAGTGTGATACAAGCAGACAGGACACTTTGAGCTATTTTAACAATTTTGTGCACATCACATCAGCATGGACAGAGACTCTTGTGTTATGGACTGAGACTCTTGTGTTATGGACACAGAGTCTTGTGTTATGGGCACAGACTCTTAAATTATGTGCACACTTGTGTTTTTGGCATAGACTTACCTAATCTTTTAACATGTAGTTGTGCCTGGTAGGGATGCACTCATGCAGAAAGTCTCATAATCTTTGAACTTTTATCTATACATTGTATATATATATATATTTTTTTTTTTACAAATTTTGTCTCTACGCTGTATCTGTTGATATTAGGTATTGTCAAATACTTGAAGCTATAGTATCGGAATCAGTATCAGAACCAAAAGAAGCTGAGTTGGTCATCTGTAGTAGTGCCTTAAATCAAGGTTCACAACAACCTCCAGCATTTGGGTGCTGAGCTTTGGTTCAGATTTGTTCATGAAATATTTGACATGCTGTATGATAGATCTCCTGTCTCTTGTGCACAGTGACCTCTACTGGCTGTAGGTGCACAGTGACAGACAGTTCATTTCCCACAGTGGCACTGCTGTTGTGTGGCCTCTGGGTCTTGTAAATGGATCAGAGTGTGTCTCCTGACCCCGGGGCCCCCTGCTCCTGTTACCGAGGAAACCCAAGCTGAAATCAATGCAGACCAGCTGCTACACCAAGATACTACACAACTCTCCCACTAACCCTTAGCTGAGTCCGGAGTCTAACCCACAACCAGGAGTCAGGATTACTGCTCTACCACATTAGTCCGGCCCATAACTTATCTATCTTGTGAGAGCTAGAAATCAATTGGGGCCATAGGTTTATAGAGGGGATATTATGCAAAATGAACTTTTTGGTGCTATCTACACTGGTATAACATTATTACCCCATAAAAACATGCCTAAAGAGATTGTAGATGTCCATGCATGTTTTAGTGACTCTGTTCAAACACTCCATACGGTTAGCTATAAGATTCTGTGCAATACTTGGCTCACAAGCCTATGGCACCCATGCTCCCGCAGGGTAATGTTCCATAAATATATAAAAGCATGATACAAAACCATACACAACTTCACAAACCTGATGCAATGTGCAGTAGTGTCTTTAGTGGGATGCACTCTGATTGTGTTGTGGTAGCACTCTGACAGGGGACTGAAGGGACTGGCAAAACAAAAGTGCAACTTATAAAACATGTTTTAGGTGAATATAGCATTTTCAAAACAAAAGGTAATGTGTGTTTAGCAGTACAACCCATAATACCTCATAGAAGTATTGTACCCCCTCTTTAAAAATACTCCAAAAGCCTACAGTTAAAATAGTTGTTTTTGTATGAACTCCCATGCAAACTCCCATAAAAGCCTCACATTTTATAAAGGCAGATTTTTAGCCCAAAGCTTGATAAAAATGTCAAGCCATGTTCAGCTTCCACCCTCTATTGCTTTTGAACTGGACAAAGTGGCTACAGGGACTTCCGGGTGAACTCTTGGGAAGTTCTTTGCAGACTTGAGGGACAGGTCCAGCCCCAGCAGACCCTGTGAGCTGAAGAACATGTCCAACCCCAGCAAACCCTATGCGGTGATACAGTGGGACATGTCCAGTCCCAGGAGACCCTGTGAGGTGATGGACGGTGGATGTGCTGAGCGTCCTTCAGTTGCAGGTTCCATCAGGCGTGTAGTGGTGGTCAATAGTGTCCAGTGTGGAGGTCAGAGCGTGATGTGTCTCTGCCTCATTAGCTCCAATTAGCTATTACCCCCACCCCCCCAGCACACGCACACGCACATACAGGCACTGGTGTTTAGCAAGGGCCTGCGCTGCGCTTACATGCACAGATGTTTCTTATTATGTAATAGTACAGGGGCCACCAGATTATCAAATTCTATAGCAACATTTTTTCTCACAAGCACCACAATGGCATTTATGATAGTTGAAATTCAAGTAAAGATTATTGTAAGAAGAAAGATTCAGCAATTATTAAGCAAACATAACATCTTGAGAATGCTCAAATAATGTTTGTCAGATCTTAGAAGCTAAGCAAGTTTGGGCTAAGAATACCATGTGCTCCAGTGGGGCAGCAGTGGCTGTAGTGCATATTGTAGTTGTGTTGTTAGGCAAGGCCCTTGAAGTATGAGTCCCATGGCCACAGTCCAGAGTGTATATGCTCATTAACATTTCAGAACATGTTTGTAGCATTTCTGAACACTGTACAGGGTTAGCAGCTTCTACACAGAATAAGACCTCACAGACACACAGGGAGGACATTAATTGCAGCCATTCAGATTTTGATTTTGATTCCATTCATCATGCAGCCTAATCGAATACCTCATTTAAATTTGCACAGATATTACAAATATAAATGTCTCTGATATATTCTGTATAATATAAAACATGGATTCCTTAATAACTGGGTTAAATTCCTTTTAGCAATGTTTTAGCTATTATCTACAGTAAACAACAGATACATAAACCCAATGTATTATAATTCATGTTGTAAAATGTGATATTTCTCAGCTAAATTATACCAGGAGTGTTATAGTAAACATTGTACCATGCAGGTTTCTATTTCCATTTGAATGGGAATGCCCCAAACTGGAACCCAAATTCTCCATTCATTCACCACTTGTTAATGAACACAGTTATATGCTGCTTTTAAATAGTCCATATTTGTTGTTAAGAGCTGATGTCTGGTGTAGCCCCCCCCTCTCTGTTGTGGCCCCAGGGCTCTGTATTTGGGGCGTCCTGGGCCTGGAGCTCTCTCACTTTGTGTGTGCAGATAATATTGACTCAGTGCAGCTCCATTGATTGAAGCGGCTATGTGCGTGGCTGTGATTCATTTGAAAAGAAAGAGCTTTCTATTTTGGCTGCAGTATGTGCGCGTGTGTGCGTGTGTGTACGTGTGTGTGAGGGGGTGTGTGTGAGAGAAGGGGGGGTATAGAGCAAGAGGAGGAGGAGGAGGGCATGTGCATTAGCCTGCTGCACCGCTGTGCTCTGACAGCTCTCTGCTCCGGCCCATTAGCCAGACCTGCTCTGAGTGCATTATGTGCCACTGCCATTAGAGCTGTGACTGACACACTCCCTCTGCTCGCTCTCTGTCTCCACTTTCTCTCTCTACCTGTCTGTCTGTCTGTCTCTCTCTCTCTCTCTCTCTCTCTCTCTCTCTACCTCTCTACTCTCTCTCTTTTTACCTGTCCGTCTCTGTCTCTCTCCCTTTTCTCTCTCTCTACCTGCCTGTCTGTTTTTCTCACTTCACTTTTTCTCTCTCTACACTTTCTCTCTCTACCTGCCTCTCTCCACTCTCTCTCTCTTTGCCTGTCTGTCTCTCTCCACTTTCTCTCTACCTGCCTGTCTGTCTTTTTCTCTTCACTTTTTCACTCTCACTCCACTTTCTCTCTCTCTACCAGTCTCTCTCTCTCTACTTTCTTTCTTCATTTTTTTCTCTCTCCACTTTCTCTCCCCTTCGCTCTCTCCTCTTTCCTCCTCACTCCCTCTCAACTTTCTCTGTCACTCTCTCTCTCTCCACTTTCTCTTCTCTACCTGTCTCTGTCTCTCTTGCCCCTCTCTCTCTACCTCTGTCCCTTTTTTTCCATCTTCATCTTTCACTCTCCTCTCCCTTCCTCGTCTCTCTTGCCCCCCTCCTCCCTCTTCTCTCTGTCCCTCTCCTCCTCTTTTCCTCTCCCTCCTCCTCCATCTATCTCCTCCTCTCCCTCTCCTCTCTGTCTCTCTCTTCCTCTGTCTTCTGATCGATCAGCTGATGCATGTTTACTTTATCTTTTTGGCCGTTCCACAGTGCACTCATTAGTGACAGGCCTGAAGGACGCACACACACACACACACACAAACACGCAAACACACACACACACACATGTCCTTCAGGGCTGCGTGTCCTGTTTAGACATATGTACACAGATCTATGCGCCTCACTGAAGCTACCGCAGTACCATAAGCACATGCACACACTCACATACACACACTATACTAAGGAATAGACTATACCAATTCTGATACCACAACGCTAATAAACACTTTTATTAGACAATAGAATTTCTGTCTTTTATATTTCCGTGTGACCTTACATCTGTGTAATCCCTCAGTCACTAGTCTATGTGTCTTATACTTGTTCTGATACAGGCTCAAGATCATTCTAAATCTATTCAGGAAAGGTACATTTCTGTCCTGTGATTGTGACTTTTTTAGTATCGATACCTGCTCAAATGAGTGTCTAGTTTTGATACTAGTTTTAGTATCATTTAGTATCTGACTTGGTGGACTGTTTTGAAAAGCTGAGCTGTCTGTTCGCTGGTTGCCCTCCCACTGCCCCCCCTTCCAGTCCTCTCTAAGTAGGTCTTGTGTGCTAACTGGGGTTAACAATGCCATTTAGGCCAGTCTCTCTTTGTTTACACACTACCAAAGCAGGGTCGATTTATTGACCAATGAGAGAGCGGCTCCGTGCCTGATCGGCCAATCAGAGTGGAGGAGCATGCATGACAAAACGCTGACAAATGGGGTGTGTGGCCGTGATGTTCCATTTGGGCATCGACCGGGTGAGCACGGGGAGCGGGGAAAGGTCGCTAACTGTTAGTTCATTGGGAGAATGATTAATAAATCAATAGGAGCTGGAGAGAGTCAGTCCATCAAATGATTCCACCCAAGTGAGCAGGGCCGGCCTCACCTGCACCTGACCGCCACCACCGCCATCTTGGGACTGTTAGATAATCTCCACTCACAGGATCCACAGGGTCCATGTATTTTTCACTTGGTCTCTATTTGTGTGTGTTTGAACCCTTTTGGCTTTGTAGAACATGCTTGTCCCTTGTTTGTGTGTTCAAATGTAAGCACTGGGGATTTATATCCAGATGGGTGTTCCTGTTTTGTCAAGGTTTCACGTAAATATGTAAAAGCTCCAGTACATAACTTTTTAGCCAGAAATAATAGGCTAAAGATTTTTTTTTCTTTTTCATTTTTTAAATTTTGGTTGTTTTTATTGCACTAAAAAAATACAAATAAAAACTTGTCCTTACTGTGAGTGGACTTGCATCTCCACAAACCTGACTTATTTGGCCTGAGAGCTCAGAGTGTCAAAAACAAAACTGAAACTATTTAAAGGGCTCATATTATGCAATTTTCTGATCTATGCTATAATTTTGTTTCCTCATCACAAACAGACCTGGAGTTGTGTTTTGTTTCATTCACACATGTTTAACACACAAACTCTGGATATTTAGGCTCCGTTCTTCTCTCAAACAGAAAACACTCTGTTCCATCTTGTGATGTCATTTGGTAATACAGGAAGTGCTCCATTGTGTTTTTAAACTCCATACACCTTCAACAGAATAATTTTGATAATTTCAACCCTGGAATTTGCAGTCTCAACAGAACAAAAAGTAAAAGGCAGCTTAACTTCACTTATTACATGTGTGAATGAAACAAAACACAACTCCAGGTATGTTTTGAGTGTAATATTACCTCCAGTTAATCTCAAGAGATCCTCAACATAAAACTCCTGCTGATATACAAAGTTTTCAAAGTTTTCAGTTTGGTGAATGACAAATCAAAAGATTAAGTGAAATAAAAATGTGTTTACAGCACTGCTCTGTCTCTGATCCATGTCCTGTTGTGCAGGGCCCTGACCCCAAACCACCGCCTCAGGACAACGCTCATCCACCCTGAACTCCACCCAGTCTGCAGACTGTCCTACTAAACACTGTCCACTGAATGCTGTCCCTCTGTCCCCCTGATCATGGTGCTACTGAACACCACCCAGTCTGGAAACTGTCCCACTGATCACTGTCCTACTGAAAACTGTCCCTTGTACCCTTCCCCTCTGTCCCCTTGATCACTGTCCACTGAATTCTGTCCCTCTGTCTCCCTGATCACTGTCCTATTGAAGGTCACCTGCTCTGGAAACTGTCCCCTGAAAAACTTTTTCCCCCACTGTATGCCTGAACATGGCCCCTCTGAACACTGTCCCACTGTCTCCCTTATCGCTGTTCCCCTGAACACTGTCCTACTGAACAGCATCCCATCTGGAGACTATCCCTGATTGCTGTCCCTATGATCACTGTCCGTCAAAAAAACTGTCCCCCTAATTAACTTTGTCCCCTGAACTCTGAACCAGGACAGTGGAAATCAGGATATCTGCTCATGCCTACTGCTCTGTACTTCCGTCGTTCTCTAATTTTATTTTCCTACTCTGTGATGTGCCTAGGATTTAGCAGTATGGTGTAGTCATTTTGGTACAAATGGAAAAAAAAAAATCTTCTGCTCAGTGTGATTTGCAGTTATCCATAGGAGGTGCCGAAAACTTCATGGGTCTTTGTTTTGATGACGTTTATGGCGACGTCTAGTCTGACTGAGCACTGCGGTTTTCTAAATCAAAAGTCAGCTGACTTGTTTCTATTATTAAGTCATTTTAGATGAATATTGTGATCTAAAATGTGCAATTTATAACAGATTATGACTTAAGCACAATATGTCTTCTTTAATAAAACTAATGAGTCCACTGACTTCCAGGTTGGAAAATTGCAGTGCCCAGTGAGGTATTAGGAGAAAATTCCCATCTGCCCCATTATGGTATGTTGCTAGGGTACGGGTGCGTGGCGGTGAAAACGGAGGTAGATCTGAGCAATGGTGTTTTGAGTACAAGAGAATAACAATTACTCAAACATGCACAAATCACTCTAAATACAACTTCAAAGGGTAAATGAGAAGGGAAATATAACATGGTTAAAAGATCTAAAAAAAATCAGTTTTGCTGAATAGATCTGCTTTAACCATCACCAAATGACACTGGAGTAAACAACTGAGCCACATATGTGTAGTGTATTATTGTTTTAAGTTAATCATTTATTACATGTGTAATTTGTATATTAAAATGTCTGTTTATTCGTGTAATGGTGATAATAATTTTAGTATGCATTGGTGTGTGTATGAAATTTTAAAATTGTACATAATGGTATAAAATTGACCAGATATGTTTTCAATACAATATAAACATTTCACCCAAAACCTGCGCAATGGCTCAAATCTTCCAGCTAAGGTCGTCATGACTAAGACTACCTCAAGATCTGGAGATGGGTCCCACTTCTCTTGAAATGTTTAACCTAAGAGACTCTGAAGGATGGTTCAATTGCAGGTTTACCCCAAAGCCACAGAAGGATAGGTCAAATGCATTTCCTTGCAGGGACAATAAAGCGTAGCCTAACTTTACTCCCAAACAAGGACAGATGACTGTATACATTTGATTAATTTTATAACTCTGTTTTTTGTCAGTAAATAAGCTGTGATGGTAATAAAATCATATAAAATAATCATTTATTGATTTAAATATATTAAACTATACTATACTAAGCTTAAACCTGGACTTGAACAGGTTTGGTCTATGTCAGGACTAAACTGGGCTTAAAAAGTCTTGTGGTTTATAGTAGTCTTATCAGTTGGGGCAAGATTAATCAAAACCCAATTGAGTGCTGTTGTAATTTTTTAAATGGCATAATTTTCTCCGCAAATAGCAAAATCTCTTGTCTTATTCTGTATAAAACCTGCTAACCCTGTAGTTTAGATCAGTATGCTCTGAAATGTGGTTCTTGTATTAGTTTGTCAGGTCAGATTTCAGTGTTTTTGTCAATTCTCATGGTCATGTTTAAATGTGAACTTTGATCCGAAATGTATTATTAAAACACAAATCACAAATTTAATCACAATCCTTTTCAGAAAAATCACAATTAGGACTTTTTTTTTTTTTTTTCTTGAATTGTGCAGCCCTAAACCAGGCCTCAAAATAGTTTGAGCCTCATATTTCAAGAACTCAACAAAGACATAATGTGGCGGTCTAGTCTAAACCAAATTCAACCCAGGATTACACCAGGATTAAACCAGAGGTGCACACTACAAAACTGGTTGGACAAAGACAGACTTTAATTCAATGAGCTGACTTCTCAAAGCCTGAACCTCAGCTCAGAGATGACAAGTGTCACGAAGCCACGGAATGTGTAAAGTCAAAGTTTGAGCTTCAGTCTCTGTGCGCGCTCAGAGGGAAAGGGGGGTGTTCAGCGTCATTTGACCAGTTTTACGCACAAAATGGGCCATCTGTGAACAGCTCGTTATAAAATATTCAAAAATGAAGGCTACTATTATAAAACAAAATAGATTTCTGAAAATTGACCCATATCTGTCCGATTACTGCTCATTTAATAATACTTTTTTGCACATTTTCTATCTAGAGACGCACCATCTCTCCGAGGACCAAAGAAAGTGATCTGGTAAAGGACTGCAGGGCTGTGCGTAAGAGCGCCGCTTCTGGCGACCGCTGCGCCTTAGAGCCTCGATGAGTTAACCTAAGTGATTAGCCTACATGTGATGGAGAGGGTTTATCACAACATATAACCACTGCCCACACACTCAAACTATAGCATTAATCAATAATGTGTGCAGAAAGACTTAAAAAGAGTGACAGATCTGACTCTGCCGCTCTGTTTCTATAATGATTTAACCACGCTGAAAAGTGAGACGCCTTCCTACAAGAAATCCAGGGTTTAGGCTTGACTAACACAGTTTAACCACCTTTCCCGCCTCATAGTCATGCCCTCAGATCTAAACCAGGACTAAACATGTGTTTGTGGAGCGATGTGCGCAAGAGCAGACATGTAGGAGAGCGAAGTCACCCACAGGGGGCAGTAGTGATCCACAGCAGCCTCCTCTAAGGCATCACGACTCTGACAAAAATCTACACCAGTTCAAATGAATTGGTTTATTTATTTGTATGTTTAAATCTGATGAGAGCGTAGTACAAATGGCAGCACAGACTGATCATGTGCGTGTGCGAGGCGTCAGACCCGGTGCAGCTGGTTCGTTTCACACTTTCTCATCTCCTCCGGGTCATTTTTAGCCGCTGCAGGTGAGTTGGAGAAAAACGCTTTCCTCTGATAGATTCATCATAAGATAGATTGGTTAAAAATAATTTCTCGTTGGCAATTTCTTCATAAATATGCCAAAATCTGCATTCATTTCCAGAATTCAAATCCAAATAAAATCACGTTTAAATTCATGGGCTCATTTAGTTTTTGTAAAAATCAATCACCAGATCAATACCATATCATAGAGAGGCTGAAAGGAAAATATCAACACTAAAGAATGAATTGAAGGCAAGCCAATGCCGGTGAAGAGTAATGTTTATTTAATATTTGATTGAAAAAATAATCTTAGAATTATTTTTTGTAGTTGAAACCTGATCAGACTAGGAATTAGGTATCAATAAATCCTTCTGTAAATAGGTCCTGTGGGGTATATGTGGGTGCTACTTTAACTGCACATGTTTGGTCAGAGTAAAAACACATTTTATCAATGTGGTATTTCAAATTATTGATTTTCATCCCCATACACAAAAGTCAATACAGGGAAATTTGAAAACTTCTCAATTTTCGTGGTGTGTATTGCACTGAAAACCTGCGTCCTTACTGTGTGCAAGCTTGCTGTACTTTTATTACATGTATAAGTCACCTTGCGCTATACTTTTTCTGGTGGAGGATCTGCCAACTGCTTGTCTCCACGACGATGTAAATGTTTTTGCTTGTAATGTATTTCACAGTTTTCAGTCACCTACACATGTTTTTACTGCATATAAGATTATAGACCTACCATGAATACATGCATCCACTGGAAGGGTGATCTTCTCTCCGCTTGTCTGGATGGCATTTTTGGCCTGGTGGCTTGATTCCATGGAGATAGATAAGCTTAATGCAATACTGTGGAAGATTCCAGGTAATGCAATAACATCTCCATAGAGACAAGGAGGTGGCGAACCGTAGTGCAGCTCTCATGGGCTTCAAATCAGAGCTGCACCATATATCGCCAAAATATTGGTGGACTCAATAATTGATATTGCATGGATACAACAGAAGTTCTCAAGTGTATCGTTTTTGGAAAGCAAAAGAACAAAAAAAACAAAACGATTTTCCTCATTACGTCCTACATTATTCTTGGGCTCGTCTTGTTTTTGTTTGTTTTTTGACCCTATTTGAGTGCATATGATAGCTTATTGATTATTTTTTGATGAATTTTGACTTTAGTGGGATAATACCTGTTGTAAATGTAAATTATAGTTTTACACCAACCAAGAAGCAGTTTATATATTTTGAAACTTGTAGGAAGTAGAGCAGACTCTACAGCAATGTTGTCAAACTCAAATTCACAGAGGGCCAAGATCAAAAACCGTGACTAAGTCATAGGCCAAACTAAATATTTATTGAAAAATTTTAACAACATCTGCATATTTTTTCAGAATGGGTGGATCAAATTTGAGAGAGGCGACAGGTAGCAGATGCTAATGAGTGTTAAGAGAAGTGGGGGGGCGGCACCAGCACATTTGCAAAGAATTCTGGGATTCATAGTATTAAAGTTCCATGCCCTATACTGGTGCAGGGGCCAGCGGGCCAGCTCTAATACATGTTTCATATGATCTCGCGGGCCAAATATATTTATATCGAGGGCCAAATTTGGCCTGCTGGCCTGGGTTTGACATGTCTGCTCTACAGGTTTATTAAAGTAGTGTAAGATGGCGGTGAACAGACTCTACAGGTTTATTAATGTACTCTTCAATGCTTCAAGATCCAGGGGCAAGCGTAGCATGCACGGGCCCCCAGCCTCTATCGGGTCGAGTTGGAACTTCAAGAACCAGGGCCCACTGTCACATACACGAGACCCCAGTCTCTCTTCAGTCTTCAGAGGACAGGAGGATAATTACACCAGGGGCCACTGTAACATACACGAGCCACAACCAGACCCTGTGACCCCTGCTTTGGCTTCTGACCCTAGCTCTCCTTACAGGTGCTTTGCTGGTACATGGTGTTGTCTGGCACATTACACCACTGTGGTCTGTAGGTGAACAGAGGGACCAGCTCAACACGTGCGCTTAAAGGAAGGGTGACTTAAAGCAGACTTATTAAGCAAAATGGACTTTTCAGAGCTTTTAGCCACGTTATAGTTGTTTCCTCATCCAAAATTGTATTTGGAGTGATTCGTACATGTTTGAGCAGTTTTTATTTGCTTACTTTCAAGATGCCATCTTGCTGATCACTACCGGTGCACAGCTCTGTTCTTACTTTGTTCTTACTTTGTTCTCCAATTTTATTTTCTTAATCGGTGGTACATGTTGGATTTATCAGCATCACGTGATAATTTTCTCACATATGAAAAACAATGCATGACTTGCTAGTGTGATGTACAGGGGCTGACAGCTGCACGGCCCTTTGTTGTGATGATGTTTGCAGCGGTGTCTGCTCTCATTGGGCACTGCAGTTTTCTAACATGGAAGTCACTAGACTTGCTTCTTTTATTAAGTTGTTTTAGATTAATATTGCAATTTAAAATGTGCAAATTCTAACATAATGGTCCACGGGTGTCCATGTCCTATTTGTCCTAATTTTCAACTAATTTGATACCAGCTAACAGTAAAGAGGGGAGTATTTGTATTTGACGAGTTCAATTGCAAAAACAGATATCTTCATGTTGAAAAATTGCTAAAAAATGTTTTGGGTTTTTTTTTTTTGACCTTTTTGACCTTTGATCTTCTAGAGATTTTGGATGGACTTTATGAAGAAAAGATGGAATTATATTTTGATGGCAATAAGATAAATTTAGCTTTTGGAAATATTACTATAATAAGGGAAGAAAGGAGCGTGAGATTGAGGGGCGGATCAGTGCAGTATCTGCAGTGATGCAGTTGCTGTATCAAACTGTTGTGGTAAAGAAAGAGCTGAGACCAAAGGCAAAGCTCTCGATTTACCGCTCAATCTATGTTCCTGCCCTCATCTATGGTCATGAGAAAGAACAACATCAATATCAACACAAGCGGCTGAAATGAGTTTCCGTGGCAGGGTGGCTGGGCGCTCCCTTAGGTTGAAAAGCTCAATCACACAGGATGAGCCTGGAGTAGAGCTGCTGCTCCTGCATGTAGTGAGTAGCCAGCTGAGGTAGCTCGGGCATCTGTTCCAGATCCCTCCTGGACGCCTCCCTGGAGAGGTCTTCCGGGCATTTTCCACCGAGAGGAGATCCCAGGGAAGACACAGGCCATGCTGGAGGGACTATGTCTCTCTACTGGCCTGGTAACGCCTTGGAGTCCCCCCGGAAGAGCTGGAGGAAGTGTGTGTGGAGAGGAAAGTTTGGGCATTTCTCTCAAACTGCTGCCTCTGCGACCCAGGGGAAAGGGGGGAAGAAAATGGATGGATGGACTATACTAAGAGTAAACTACAAGCCTCCAATCACTTTTTCAAATGGCTCTTATTTGGTTTTGCAGATGAACTCTTCATTTGTATTTATATATTAAAGACACAATTCATATTAAAAACAAGATAATGCAAAAAAACAAAACAAAACTGTACCTTAAATATGCAGGATTGTAGCCAAAGCAAATTTTCCATATATAGTCCTTAGTTTAGCCAAATGGCAAAAATACTGTGTTTGAAAATGAGCAGAACACAAAAATGTACTCAGCATACACAGACATAAGTGTCAAATTAAATACTGACTCACCAGTGAGTCGTGGTGTGGATGAATCAGGAATGGACCCAGTGCATAATAACATTTTATTTATTTCACCTTTATTGCACCATTTTACCTTGACATAAAATCTCCTTTTCAAGGGAGATCTGGCCAAGAGGCACCTTGAGAGACACAGTAAAACAGAATAATTAATACAGAATTCAATGGTAAAATGTCTAAAACATGCCCAATATTATTATTTTCTGATCTATATTATTATGTTTCATTCACACAAGTTTTTCTCTCAAACGGAAAACACTCTGTTCCACCTTATGATGTCATGTGGTAATACAAGAAGTGCTCCACTGTGTTTTTAAACTTCATACACCTTCACTTGAATCATTTTAATAATTTTACCTTTAGAATTGCCAATCTCTATTGAACAAAGGGTAAAAAAATGTTTGTTAACTTCAAAACTACAACAACATGACATCACAAGGTGAAAGAATGCATTTTGGACTTTGGAAATGTAGAAAGACTAATAATACAGGGTTACATACTCGTACCTGTCAAATCCTGGCTCCAGCCAACAGCGAGCCAGGAACTGACACAGGTACAAGGGCAGTTTTCCTATGATGGCCTTATAGATGAAGATAAGACAGTGCTGCTGCCTCTTTAGGCACAGTGAGGGCCAGGAGAGCAGACAGTACTGACAGTGGTGACTTCTGAAGGCAGAGTTGGTGATAAGAAGGAATCCCTTCACCATCCAGGCCTTGTCCACATCCTCCAGACCTTCTCCACACCTTTACACCCTAAAGGTTCTCCTCACCCTCCAGGCCTTCTCCATACTTCTACACCTCCACACCTTGCAGGCCTTCTCTACATCCCTCAAGGCCTTCTCCACACCACATCCTCCAGGCTTTCTACACACAACCTTCTGACCTTCTCCACACCTCCATGTCTTCTCCTCCACCCCTCTACACTCCAGCAGGAGCAACTCTTGGCCAGCCGGCTGCAGGATTAGCCCTTCCAGATGAGTGGAGAAAGTGTGGCTGTCAGTATCCAGCTCAAAGCAGCACTAAGCTCCTCAAAGTAACCCTGATCTGAGGCTGCACTTAAGGCTGCCCTAATCCCTGCTCAGCTGCTCACACGGCCCATTCATTAGGGACCAGGACCTTGTGCACTTCCCAATACACTCAACACACTCACGTCTACTCTACACTGTTAAAAACCTGCTAAGACTTTCTATACAAATATATGTTTTGGGTTTTTTTTTTTATGAGTGAGGGTGTCTGGAGCCAAGTAAAAACATATCACATTAGAATCTTTGTTACGGTGTGTATGTTTTTGTGTCTGTGAATCAAATAATCCAATTAAATCAAATTGTAAATGCCCCACCTGCAGAAATACTAGAGTAGCCAAAAAATGTACTCAAGCAAGAGTAATATTACTTCAACAATATTTCTCAAGTAAAAGTATAAAGTAGTGATCCAAGAAATTACTCAGGAAAGAGTAAAAAAATATTTGGGAAAAGTACTATTCAGGTAAAAGTAACTTGAAAGAGTAACTGACAGACACACAAATTCTGCTATTTTAAAAGGATGGACACAAAAATGAGACAAACTAAATCATATCTGAAGGAGTAGTGCAAGAAATACTATGTTCAAATAATTTCACAAATAGTTTCATATTGTTGACACATTTACTTTAAATACCTAGTCAACAGACTGGACATTTTTCAGCTTGCATTGAACAGTTTTTATTTTATTAATAAATACATCTGTAATTGAATACATTACTGAAATTAAACGTTTTAGGCAATGTTTTTAGGGGAGTCCTGGCCCTCCATGACAAGCAGGTGGTGAACCCCATACCAGTTGTTCCATAGTGTTATAGTCTTTCCTATGACAAGCTGAACTACTCATTTGACTAAAACACAGTTAAGATAATTAGATTTAAGATGTTACAAATAATGTTATACCATTTTTCCCAGTTTGGCAATATTTTTGGTTTCAAATTTTACTTTCTGGCTGGAAGTCAAGAAATTTCATAATTATTACCTAGCGACCATACTGTACAGTAGGCTTAAACTTCTCTAATATACACAGAAATATTTTTTTGACAAATAAAAATATAATAAAACACATTTATTTTGTTAAAATAATGTGTAAAATATCAGAAAAACAAAGTAGGAATCTTTTATGTAAATTGTGCTAAACTTCTGGACAGAGTGCTCCCTAGTGTGATGTCATCAATGTTGAACTCTATAATAGAAATCTCCACTTCCTGTAATTTTCAACATATTTTTTAACTTTTCTTCTTCTTGACTGGTGTAAAACTACAATAATATAATAAGTCAAAATCAGAGAATCATAAAATCCTTCCATTCGCAATTCTGTCATGAATGTCACATCTTAAATTGTGCATGCCTTTGTGTATAATTGGATAAAAATGTATTGAATAAAAGTTGGTCTCACAGAGAATGTCCACCTCTACAGGAGTGTGTGAAATGTGTCGATGTTCAGCATGTCCAGTGTGTCCGGCCCAGAGGAGCAGCGGGCCCCAGGACCTGTCCCAGGGAGCGGCATCTGCTCCCTGCACTCCCCTAAAGCAGATTATTTTAAAGCAGGCTTTTACATTTTTCTAATCCTACCTCCATAATCTAATCTGATCCGTCTCAATCCAATTTTTAATGCTGGCGACACAGGGCATTAGAGGCCTATGCTTTGTGGGCCATTTGGCAGTGAGGGCATCTGCTGCTGTTTACAACCTGCACAACTGGACCACTGCTGCATTAGGGCATGTTAAAGAGACTGTGGATTTGCTCTGTATTTGAGGAAAAACATCGAAAAACATACGGCATTCACTTGTATAAAAATAGCTTATAGTTGTAGAGAATGATATAATTGACAACAAAGTGTACCTCAACCTTAAATTCAGTTAGGTTTATTTCGCATTTCTAGTTGTTGTTTTTTTTTTTTTTTTTTTTTAAGTAAGTGACCCATTCAATATGTGACACAGCATTCATAAATTTAAAAAGTTTTGCAGGCAATATGTTGATATACTGTACCTTACGATCTTCTGCACTAACCTGTGGGTTCCCTGAGTGGATGATATTGTCGATGGTTTGTACGTGTGTGCGCTGAGGCGTGTGCCGCTGAGGCTGCAGTGGATGAGCACCATTATACTCCTAATGGACTGATCTGTGTGTGTGCGTGTTTACTGAGCATGTTTGCACTGTGATAGCAGCAGGTCGCCTGGACAGGTCAATATTTGGACAGGACCAGCAGCTGTTTGTCAGGATGCCATTAAGACTCTGTGTTTCTCTGTGACTTCACCACGCGCACTGAACAATACTGTTACCACTCCACTGCATACTCTACAGGTCAACACTGTTACACCACCAACTCATGCTCCATATGTCATCACGGTAACAACACCAACTTATGCATCACAGGCCAACACTGTTAACCTGGACTCAGAGTGCACACGGTGCAGCTCCGGTCTGATCACCGCAAATATTCCGTATAATTAAAAGTTAGGAGAGGAACGGTGGTACTGGCAGAGGTGCAGCCACTCTCTGGATTCTTTCCTATTTTTGCCAGAAACCTTTTCTCTTAACAAATGAATACTTATCTTCAAAGACGATGACACAACAGCACAGCAGAGCACCAATCTGAGTGTGAGTGTCACACCACAATAAAATCGCTCCAACACTGGAGTCAGAGCTGGATCGAGTGAAGTCTGAGTGAGGCATTGTGCCTCCAGCCTATGTTATATAGATCAACACTGTTACAGTCACACTCATTATCCACAGGTCAACACTGTTACACATCTGACTCATGCTCTACAGGTCAACACTGTTACACATCTGACTCATGCTCTACAGGTCAACACTGTTACACATCTGACTCATGCTCTACAGGTCAACACTGTTACACATCTGACTCATGTTCTACAGGTCAACACTGTTACACATCTGACTCATGCTCTACAGGTCAACACTGTTACACATCTGACTCATGCTCTACAGGTCAACACTGTTACAGATCTGACTCATGTTCTACAGGTCAACACTTTTACACATCTGACTCATGCTCTACAGGTCAACACTGTTACACATCTGACTCATGCTCTACAGGTCAACACTGTTACACATCTGACTCATGCTCTACAGGTCAACACTGTTACACATCTGACTCATGCTCTACAGGTCAACACTGTTACACATCTGACTCATGCTCTACAGGTCAACACTGTTACACATCTGACTCATGTTCTACAGGTCAACACTGTTACACATCTGACTCATGCTCTACAGGTGTAACACTGTAACATTTCCAGCCCACTTTTTATAGGTCAATACTGTTAGATCACACGCTCCTCTGATCAACTTTTCCAAAACAGCCTCTTAACATATAGCGCAAGTACAGTTTTTCATATTTTTGTTTTATTATTTGTTCATTTACTTGATAAAGACATTATAAATTCATCAACATCAGAACCTTAAAATGTGCTCTACCTGCTCCACAGATCAATATTGTTCTGAGAAAGATCTTTGGTACAATAGCTGTTTATACCTTCTGCCCTCACTCCACAGGTCAACACTCTTACCCCCAACAAATCCCACAGCTGGTTAACTAATGTTTTGTTTTTTCTTACCAAGAACAAGATCAACATTCAAAAGTCAACACTGTGTCCTGTTAGCATACACTCCACCAGACACCACTGTTACTGAGCTGTCCACAGACTCACCAGAATGTCCCACAGCACACAGTGAAAGTAGTCTCGATGGTGTATCTATGAGGACCCAGGTATTCACTGTTTATGGATGTTCACTATCAGTTTACTTACACAGTACGTGTGTGTTATCAGACGACTCGATAAAATGTCAAGAGAATGTGCGATAGAGTAAATAAACCAAAGGCAATGGTCTCCTTTTTTATTGACAGTAGACAAAAAGACTCTGGCGAAAATATCTGACCAAGCTTGCATTTGACTGAAGGACATTTCAGTATATTTGGTACAGTTACAGAATTGAATGATCAGTACATCTATTCCACACCTACATATAGAATATAAACAATACAATAAATGTCAAATCTTCAATGCACAAGAAGAGCATCATGAAAACAAAAACTTAGACATTTTTTGATCATTGATTCTCCCCATGTCTGGGTTTGTATTTTTTGAGCATCCATGGGCATCAGCATGGCCATGGTGCAGGGTGGTGGTTGGTGCAGGGAGGGCACTTGGTTAGGAGGGGCATGGTGGTGCAGGATGGTGTTTGGTTAGACGGTCATAGTGGTGGTGGGTTGACAGGATGGGGTTTGGCTATGGGGGCATGGGATCACGGTGGTGGTGGGTTGTTTATGGAGAATGGTGGCAATGAGTGGTTCAAGATGGTGGTGGTGGTGGGTGGAGAATGGCGTTGGTTGGGAGGGGCATGATGGTGCTGGGTGGTGCAGAATGGTACTTGGTTTTAGGAGGGCATGGTGGTAGTGGGTTTAGGATGGTTTAGCATGGTTTAGCACGGGGCATGGTAGCGTGGATGGTGCTAGACGAGATGGTGATGGGGGATGCAGAGTAGAGCATGGGGTACAAGGTGGTGCAGGAAGGTGCTAGGGGAGGTGCAGGGTGCAGTGGATTAGCGAGTGGGGCCATCAGTCTCAGTGTACACATCGCTTGGACACCACAGTTTTTCTGCCTGGCTGGATGGCTCTTCTGCAGGCCTCTGGATCGATGCTTCCGCCCCAGACAAAGCTTCCCCTCCAGCTCCACTTTTCTACTTCAGCTCATCAGCAACGCCGGTCGAATACAGCATGGCAAAACAGCAACAACCAACAACAGCCAATAAGAAAAAAGCCTAAATAAAATAAGTAAATCAAATGGGATTGTTAATGTGCACATGACACGCTTTCATGTTTTTCTAATTATTACTAATTATTACTGATTATTATTTCTCATAGCTGTACATCAGTTTAGTGGCAGTATGTGAAAAAAGTACAAAAATACAGGAACCAGCGCTGAGCTCTAAAACAGAACCTCTACCTTATGTCATCAACTCTGAAAATTCCATCTAAAATGCAGAGAGAATTTACACGCAAAGATGCAATGGCAAAACAAAGAAAAGAAATGCAAGCCCAGAGTAAAGACGCTTCACCACTCATCCAAGTGGCTTATTCAGTTCTTTTTCTGTCCAGTTGACAGAATTGATAGATTTTTTTCGTTTGCTATGGATGATACCTGGGCGATAGATTACACAGACGACATATGTTTTTCAGTCCAATAAATCCTGTGAAATTGAAAAAAAAAAACAACTTTTATTTTAGTCTACAGTGGCATAATGTGGCTTTAAATATAATTATGGGTATATTATTGGGTATTTTTTGGTGAAATAAGTAGTCTAACCTGTCTGAAGCACTTTAAATATGTTTTAGTATAGCTACTGCCTGGAATGGAAGGAACAATAGTGTCTAATCTAGCATAACCTAAGAATTATTTGTACTACTTTAACAACAGTGGGTAGCAAATGTGGGAGCCTCCTCATCCAGAGCTTCTGAATGGAGACCGCAGGATTGGGTGACTCTGTATTGTGTTGCCTCCTTTTGTTCAGTGCTGCTTCTGTGTCTGTGTTATGGAGTATTGTTTGACTTCATCTGTCTAGGGCATTTGTGGAGGAAAGATCTGTACTGTGCTGTAATCTCTATGGACTTCTTAATCATGTGTTCTCTCGTGATGCATGATTGGTGACTCTCAATGTGACTTTAAAGAGGGATTATTATGCAAAATTGACTTGTTAGTGTTCTACCATGTTAAAACGTTGTTCCCTTACCAAAAACATGAATGAAGAGCTTTTAGATATCATCCATGCATGTTTGAGTAATCTAGCAATCTCTCAAGCAAAGGGAGGTGAGCATCAAAAACAAAACTTATTAAACATATCAATATACCATTTTTGGTGATAATAGCTTATTCAAAACAATAAAAGGTAACAGGGTGATCTAAATAAGTTATGTGTTATCAGTTATTACCCCTTAGATGTGTAATACCCCTCTTTGTTTTAGTGAAATGAGCAGTTTATCCATATGCACTTTAAACAACATGAAATTCAAGCATAATTCAATGTAACCTTTCTCTTCAATCTGAAATAATCCCAAATGCTCCCCTTGTTCCTGTGCCCCTGCTTGGAAACATCGTCTTAGACTCATAGCACTCCAGTGAATAGGTGATGTCTCTTAATCAGGCTTACACGTCTATCTCTGGCAATGTAAAACAAAGTTCACTCTCCATCTGAAGCGGGGCGGCGTGTGTGTTTAGCCTGAACAGCAGCTCTGACATCATGCGAGTCACTTCAAACCCGAGGCTAATCCATGCAAAGCAGCCCGCAGCCTTTCTCCGCCATAAAGACATCAATTAGTTGGCATGGAGATGTGGGCCAGAGGTCTAACAGCAGCGTTTAGCCTGCATGACAATGAGAGACCCCCCCCACACACACACACACACACACACACACACACACACACACACACACACGCAGACACACACATGCTGGGTTTCTGTGCTTTCCGGGGGCATCACATTAACTTTATATTAAAAGGGCTCGTACACATTTTTTTTTCCAAGTATTTGAGCAAAATATGTCTTGCCCCAGTACAAATATAATGTATAAGCTGCTCTTGAGGTCAATATAATAAGCTGTTCGCTGTGTAAAAAAATGGTAAGATGTAGCGCTTTTCCACCTTTAAGACTTTCAAAGCGCTTTACATCAAGGAACCATTCACCCATTCACACATACATTCATACACCAGTGTACACAGATACTGGGGGCGAGGTGGGTTAAGTGTCTTGCCCAAGGACACAACGGCATTCATCTGTGGGCGCAGCACTGCCAATCTGTGGGTCAGTGGATCTGAGCGTTCAACCAATGATGTTTATGTTGAGAGCGGGATTCCAACCATCAACCTTCGGGTCAGTGGGCAAACACTCCAAATAGCTACTGTAGTTATAAAATGTTTTATTGTCTCATAATCAGGAAGTACGCGTTAGCATGCTAGTTATTGTTAGTTCTTATAATCCCTGCAAAACTCTGGTCTTTGAGAGTTGTGAAAAGCGCTTATAAACTCATTGTGGTGCTTTTAAAATTTCACTGAAATACTTGCCGAGTTTTTTCTATTTTTAAAATGTTGATGAAGTTTATCATTTCACTTCCTGTTTGAACGCAGACAGCAGATATGACATGGGTAATTCCATTCAATTCCATGTAATACCTAACCCCTTAATGTCGCCACAAGGGCCAAAATGTGTCTAAATTACACAACACTTTTGATTACATTCATAAAAAATAAATGGTCCCCAAAGATCCCCATGATGTGAGTGTGTGTACAGATTTTAGTCCCCGTAATGTGGTAAATACCCGCCCACACACACAGATACACTCTTGCCGCTTTTATCCATTAAATAAATACAAAGTCTATTCTACCATGTTTCAAAATGGCTGGGTAAATTCCATAATTAAAATCAACAAGTGAATGCGCCGGGCTAGACCTTGGTGGAGTGGAGTGTGCATCTGTGTGCTCCTCTTTGGTTTAATATCATTTCTTGCAAAATCCAGATATTTCAGGCTAAGTGGGCGGCGTGGGACAGGGATGTTGTGAGGGCGCTGCATTTTGTCAGTCGGGCCCGAGCATCTCATTGTGAGGCAGGACACAGAAAACAAGCCATTGATCTAAATGCACTCAAACAGCCCGCGCTACAACAAGAAGAAAGACTCGCAATTTTTCCATTTTCCACATCTAAGGCCAGCCCTTCAAAGAGACGGCCTCACTCACACACAGCCGCACTTGCACACAGCCAAGGAAATTGAAGCTTTTTTTTTTTTTTAACAATTTTGCAGATGTTGTGCTAAAACAAAGGATATTTCATTCGGGCATGTTTGAAGGGCTATGCCATGAAACTAAAACAAGCCTCCAGACAAAATTCAGATTTAACCATTAAATATTAGATAGTATAAAAAATTTCATATTTTTCATACTTCACGAGTCGATTCTGCTTTTCTGGTTATTAACCAACATTTGCTGATCAATTATAGTGTTTTAATCTATAGCAAGACACACATTAGTCATAACAAAAAATTAAATTGTATTTATTTATTTATTGTATGTCTTATGATAATAGCGTAACATGCAGTCATATCTTTGTTGCTCTTTTAGTTCCATTGTAACTCACTATCTGTTTAAAGCCACAGTGTGTAACTTTTAAGCCAGACTTCAATAAAAGCATGTGGTTTTTTTTTTTTCATTTTGATTGTGTTTATTGGACTGGAAAAACATATAAAAAACTTGCGTCCTTACAGCTCACACATCACAATATAATAAAATAACAAAGAGCAAAAAAAGAAATTGTAATAAATCCAAAATAAGCAAAAACGATACGAGTCTGGTGTCAAATAAGGCATAATTATTATTAACAAATTAATAACTATGCAAAGATGAAATAGTGATTGACATGAAATAGGGTTATCTGTGACATAAGGATGAGTTGTTGTACAGTTGTATGGAGTATATGTAATGTAGCCTTGTGTGTTTCGCTGTGTGAACAGAGCAGTAGGAGCCTGTTGGAGAATAAGCTCCTCTGTCCCTCTTTACTCTGGTGCAGTGAGTGAGCAGAAGTGTCTCTGATGGAGAGCAGTTTGTCCAGTGTCCTCTGTCCTGCACTGTGACAAATGTCTCCAGCTCACAGCCGATCATTTGTCCAGTCCTTACGCAAAACACTTTTCTCACATTGCTTTGTATGAATGTGGTGTGTGCGTGAGTATTGCTGCTTGGTGAGAGGGGCCAGTGGCACAGATTGGCAACTTTACTTCTGTCAGTCTGCCCCTCGGCATCTGTGTCCACAATAGTAGCTTACCACCACCGAGTGTGGAACGAATGACTTTGAGCGCCTGGAAAAGTGCCATATAACACTAATGCATTATTATTATTAAATGCCATACTTTGGAACATTCCAGGCAAAGCAATAACATAATTTTGGAGACAAGCAGATGATGTACCTTCCACCAGAAGAGTTACACAGTGCCCTTTTTAAAAGACGCATTTTATTCACTGAGGACAAATTAGGAATGACATGTGAGCATCTTAGAAAAATGTTGGTTCTAAATTCTTTCCATATTAATATTGATAGAGTAAAAACAGTCAAATAAAAAAATCACCAGTCCACACACACTGTCACATGCACACTCGCCCACACGTGCACGCCCGCTGCAGCAGAGGGAGAGATAATGGCTGGGCTTTTGTGCTCCTAGCAACTCCCGGCTCTTTTGTGCAGGTCACATGATCGGAGGTCAGACAGAGCCGCGGTCGCCTGCTGAATGTGAGCGAGGAGCACACGGAGCACATGGAGCACAGGGAGAGGGGAAGCACAATGGACAACCTGCACACGCTCAACGGGATTTAAATACACTCAAACTGCATGAGGAGGAGGGGGGAAGAGAGCGGGCGTCTGCTATATTCAGAATACAATGTTTTTTATTACAACATTGGGCAACATATGTAGTTCCATATAGTTTATATTTTTAAAAATCCCTATTTGGTTTTAATATGATGTTTGGTCTTTGTTTAGTCTTATTTTGTCATCTTTCTTTTTACAGCACAGATATAGGAAATTAAAGGTGCACAATGCAACTTTTCTGGTTGAGGGTTCGCCACTTACTTGTCTCCATGGGGATTTTATTCCTTTGCCTATTGTTCCATAGTATGGACCAGCAGGTGATGCAGCCATGGATAACACCATGTGACTAGATGATCTGACTTCAGGTTTGGGCCTCGTTAGTACGAGTTGATTTTCAGCGTCTGGAAAAATGCTGTATATGACTATATCAGTAAGAATGTATGTATGTATTATTTGAGCATAAAAATACCAAAGCAATAACATCTCCATGTAGACTTTGTATTCTTATTTTAAGTAGAGCATGACTTTTTCTATAAGGAGTTTCTTTCCTTCACTATAGAAGTAATGCTCTTGAACACAAATACACTTATTAAAGCCATTTTACGGAGATTTTACAGATGCAGTTTTCTATTTTGTTTTTATTTATCACAAAACTTGCTCAATTTCTAAATGACAAACAAATTTCTCTGTCACACCCCAGAGAAATCCCTCTCCTGCCTCTCCTCGCTGCCTCTCTAGATCATCTCTGGTACAGTTGTATTCCGTTGTGTTCTAGTCTGGGCCCATGATTAGAGCCTCTCACAATGTTTACATGCACAGAGAAGTAAACGCAGAGAAGTAAACGCCAGGATCATGTAGAGTGAGCTAATACGAACTTTTTAGGGCCAAAATGACGAGCCTGACAGCAGCAGTTACAAAAAGAGGGGTGATGGTTTTCAATAGAAAGTCAATGGAGCCGGAATTTGGAATGGTGCAGCTAGCAGGTTAGCTATTTCCATTTATATATACAGTCTATGAAATAACCACACGTTTGGTAGAAATATATAAGAAATACATTTTACAGTTTGTATTGCCTCTAATATCACAATAAGAAAGAAAAGAATTGATAAGCAACATCGCATTTACGTTGACCAGTCGATTTTTAGACTTGCTAGAAACTGCATTATTCACAAGTTATTTGCGCTCTGTAGCATAAAAGTTGCCAACATTGAAGCTCTGGTAAGTTTCACTTTCACTTTAAAGCAGTGATCCAAAACAAAGCAACATGTGCTTGGTGGAGAGGCTGTAGTTTGTCACCGCTTCTGAGTGAGGAAACGTCCAAACACATGTCTAATATTTTCTTATCACGTGCAGTTGAGTGCCTCTCCTAATTTGCACCTAATGTAAATTGGACTGAGCTGTTACATGCAGCAGGTATGCGAGTACCTATCGGCTTCTCTGAGAAATTCAAACCACGACACTTCAAGTATTGTTCCCGGGATTCGACCCTATGACCTGAAAAATCAGTTTAAAGGGACCATATTACACAAGTTTTTTTAATCTATGGTATAATGTTGTTTCCTCATCACAAACGTGTATTTTGTTTCATTCACACATGTTTAACACACAAACCCTGCATATTTAGGCTGAGTTTTTCTGTCAAACGAAAACACTCCACCTTGTGATGTCAAGTGGTAGAAAGTGCCTCACTGTGTATTTAAACTCCATACACTTTCACAAGAATCATTTGGATGATTCCTAGAATTGCTCATCTCCACTGAACAAAAGGTAAAAGGCGCTGTTAACATGAAAACTACTGCTTTGTGGCATCACAAGGTGGAGCAGAGCATTTTGAACTTTGGAGATGTAGACAGACTAATAATAAAAGAGTTATTCAAACGTGTGAATAAAACAAAGCACAATTCCAAGTATGATTTTGAGGACGAAATAAGCTGCACTAGGCCAGTTATCCGGATTTTCCTGGTGTGTGTAGTGACTGGCACCTCCAGACAGACAAATCTCCCATCCTCTGCTCATTGCATCAGTTCATACATACATCCAACCCGCGCAGCCATGCTTTCCGCCCCCACCCCCACCACCGGACCCCCACCGGACCCCCAGCCCCACGCCCTCACAGCGAGTATAAGGTGTCCACGCGCTCCAAGGTTGGCGCCAGTCTCTGTCTGTTGTACACCACAAACCAGAATTAATTGCAAATCAATCGAACAACGTACAACTGATCAGTAAACCAATTAGTAATTTTAGCTCTTTGTCCAGGCTTCTCTTTCCTGCGACGGCCAGTGGCAGCCCAGATTCGTGGTATTTTTACCCAAACGGGAATGCAGGGGAGCGGAGGAGATGAGGTAAGAGCAGACTGGCTCCAGCTAAGTGAGACGGAGAGAAACAAAGTGCCCCAGTGCACCGGATGTGTGAGTCTAACATGTTTTATGCCAGCAGCAGCCGCAAGACTTAGACCAACTTTATGCATCCACAAGGGAGATTATTTGGAGTAAATTAAATCAAAGTGTATCAAAGTGTCATTTATAGATTTGTGTATGTGCAATAATGTAATGCTGATGAAGGGATTTTAACTTACTCAATATTAACAGTAATTTAGTAGTTTTTGGTTTATCATCAGATTTGCACTTGATTTGTGTACTCACATAACCGCTCGTGGATAGGTCAGCCTAATGTGAAACTACTTTATAATAAATAATATGTAACTTTTTGGAGGTCAAAATTCACCAGCATGATTCGATAGAAATAGAAAGTTAAACTCGTACTTCGGAACATTCTGCATAGAGGCAGATCAGTTTGATGCCATGCTGTGGAATAGTACAGCCAAAGAAACAACATTTACATGAAAGCAAGCAGCAAATAAGAGTCAAATTTGTGGAGATGCGAGCCCACTTACATAAAAGATACATGTTTTTCTATGTTTTTCAGTGCAATAAAAACAACCATGATGAAAAAACATGCTTTTATTTTAGTCTATTTTTTTCTGTTTTAAAGAAATTGGTGTTTCATTCAGTGGAATCTTTGCTTTTTGGATACCAAGGTACACTTTTTGATTGCATGACCATGATAAAAAAAAACTTCAGTTTGTTGGTTAACTGTTTGTTGACTTTTTTATAATAACATAGACCTCTGCTGATAAATCTCTTGGCTGAAGTTCAAGTACTGCACAAAAAGTGAATGGACAGTAATATTCACCATAAAAGCCTAAAAGTACAAAAACATAGTACCTTTGTTTGGAAAATCAAACCTGGCATTGAAGGATGGCTCCAATTCACAGAACACATTTACCTGCCAATAAACCTTAATGAAGACCCATTAAAGGTCCTATATTGCACTGTTTTCTGATCTAGGTTATAATGTTTTTCCTCATCTCAGACATACCTGGAGTTGAGTTTTTGTTTCATTCACACATGTTTAACACACAAATCCTGGATATTTAGGCTGTGTTCCTTTCTCAAACTGAAAACACTCTGTTGCTGTCTATGATGTTCGAAAGTGGTGATACAGGAAGTGTTCTGTGTTTTTACACTCCATACACCTTCAATAGGAAACATTTAGATAATTTTAGCCATGGATTTGCCTGAGTTTGAAGTGCAGCTATTGTTTTAGCCTCACTGAAACGGCTCTACTCCTCTGTGCAACGGCAGATATTAGAGACTTTCTTTTGACAATCTCAACTGTGCAAAAGATACAGCTAAACTATTCAAAAATAACAGCAACAACTTAAGACTATTATTAAGAGTATTGAAGAGTAAAACACTTCAATTGAGGCTAAAAATATCTGCTCACCTTAAAAATACTACTAAATGACATCATAAGGTGAAACTATAATATAGGACCTTTAAAACTGTGAAATATATTCAAATTGTTAATAAATATATGCATATTAAAACAGATGAATGTGCCGCTGATTCCCGCCTGCCTCTATACGGTTTGATACTGTAAACGTCATCACAACAAAGAGCTGCTCTGCCAGAACTGACGGGATAGCCGCAGATCATGAGAGGACAGGATTTTTTTTTTCCATTTGTAATAAAATGGCTGCACAACGCTGCTGATTTTGCACAGTAGAAAACAAAAAACATTAAATAAGAGAATGGGTGTGTATGGGGGATAGGGGAAAATGGGAATTTCTAGAGTGTTTTAAATGCAGGAGTAAAGATTTCTCAGACATGCAGAAATCACTCTAAATACAACTTTGAGAGGAAACATGAGAAGCTCAAAAAGCTCTGAAAAGTCGAATTTTGCGTAATAGGTCTCCTTTAAAAAAGAGGGTATAATGTTATAACATTGTTCCCTCATCAAAAACATGCCTGGGGAGTTTTTAGATGTCACCCATGTGCATGTCTGAGTAATCTAGCAATCTCTCCTGGACACTAATGTTTGCAGTATGAGCCTGTACAAAGCTCCACCCACAAGCCTGCATTACCCATGCTCCCACAAAACAATTTTCCATAAATATACAAAAGCATGATACAAAGCAACTTCACAAACTGAATGAATGCGATATTAGCGGGATGCATGCTGATCACATTGTGCTAACGCTCTAAAGTGGGAATGACTTAGCTCAGGCAAATCCAGGGCAAAAATGATCTAAAAGGGAGGGGAAACTCAAAGCATAAAAAAACCCCAACATGTTTATGTTGTTTCACTTAATACCTTATAGAAGGTATAATACCCACTCTTTAACCTTTTCTAAACATTGCAGGGGACAATAGGACCTCTTCGCTCCTTTGTTTCAGTGTAACAGTTGTATTGTGGACATAATTCATACTCTGTCACGCCTGTTGAATGATTCTTCCCTCGCTCCTCTCGCTAGTTGAGATTAGCCTGTGGATTTGCCTGTGTGGTAATGACAGCGCTCCTGTCTGTCAGACCATCCCAGTGCTTTAGCTGTCACGCCTGGCTCCAAATCACCTCCAGACTCTGTGCGACCTGGTCCTAATCACACACGTGTTTACTCAGCGCAGCACAGACAGAATATGAAACTCTGACAGTTAGATTGGCCTGGTGGATTCACAGGGCTGCGATTAGGCCACGCTGATGAGCGGGTAATACCTGCCTGTGTCCGATACATCCACTTAACCGCACAAACACGCCACGCAGTAAACACAAGCATGGAACAGAGAGCAGGGCTGTAGTTAATGAGCACATGCCTTGTTGACAGTGGAGCTGTTAACTCACTGTTCCATATAGTTCAGTATCATTAGCACTAGCACAGTTACAAGAATGTAACCAAACGGGTCTGTGAAAATTCTATTCTGCAATTAGAAATGGGTTAGTGTTGTCCGCTGTGTCCTGTCTCCAGTGGCGCCTCCAGAATTTTGAAACAGGGCTGGCCAAATGGATCACATGCACATTTTGGGATGGCTAAGTTTGGTGTTAATGTCTTTTGAAATTGTCTTGCTACTGTCAGCCATTTCTGATTATAAAGCATGTTCTAGTCATTTTGTATAGCTTTTGGGATGTCAAAAAATTTTACAAAATTAGGGTAAATTTGGTCATTATAGCCAGGTTATATTAAAATGACTCATAGATTTGTTGTGGTGAACATTGAGAATAAATGTGTTAAGAATTATCATGTCTGTTACACACTCAAACTGCCTCATTCACACTTTTTTTTATTTGTCCAGTGTAAGCAAATTAAGAGGGCATCCCTGCCTGTCTCTGTCTAAACACAAAGCATTTTTTTGTCAGAAAATCAGGTGTGTGTGTTAACATGCTAGATGTTGTTAGTTTTATTTCAACTCAACTGTCGACTTGAACAAATTAATGATTTTTTTTTTTTTTTAAATAAACATACTGTACATTATATTTAAGTCATCCTCTGTTAAACCTATGTGTCTTTCATGTGAACTGGTCCTGGGCCAATGCACAGGTGCCATTGTTGGTTTCATTTTCTTTTCCTTTTATTGCTTCGTATTATGTTAATTGAATTATTGGTTTCACTATTAGCCACTACATGGTGCAAAGCAAAGCAAAAAAAAAAAAGCCCTTGGAGTACCAAACATTTGAAAAAAAATCTCATTTAGTTATATTAGTCTAATAATGACTCTTGTGTTTTTTGACATGTTTAGACTCTTGTTAACATTATGGTTGCTAAGTAACAGTCATGGAATTACCTCTACATATCTAGGAAAAATGTAAAATCTTAAATATAATAATGAAAATTGTATTTTTTGTGAAACCAACCTGTCATACACATTTTAATCAAACCTAAAACAGTAGCAGCAGACTGATTCTCCAACTGAGTCCTCAGCTCGAGTACATTATCGACAGACTGCTCTAATGGTAGCTATAGTTTGGGTATAAATGGCACTTTCAGGTCCATACACCCAGGCTGCATCATAGAGGATAGAGGGTGTTCTGACAGTCCAAAGTGCCTCAAACACCTGTAGTATAGTGCTCACAGTGCTCATGCTAAAAAACAAAAGACCTGTTTGGGAAAATGTGGTTTTAGAGTGTCTCGCAACTGGGGTCAGGACCAAACATTCATAAAACAATCAGGTAATTATAAATCCAATTAAGAGCACATTTAAATCATCTTAATCCAGTTTAATTGAGGCTCAAACACAGTGTCTTCATGGAATTCTTTGGAGAAAGGACTGGAACAGAGAGGGAGGTGGCTGTGGAGCTAATGCTGCGTGCTCTATCTTAAGACTCTAAGATCTTTTTAATGTATTCTGCAGTGCGCTGAGGCCCTGAAAGCAAAGGAAAGAGGAGAGCTGAATGGATTCCATTAATTTAATTGAAGCAGGCCCTGACAAGAGATAAAACATCTTGTGCCCACATCTCCGGAGGGCTGGCGCTGGGCTGCGGAGTAAACAAGCCGTGATCCGTAAACAAAGGCGGAGTGCGCGGTAGCTCTGCACAGACTTCAAGGCCAGGGAATATGTCAGAGATGGGCTTGAATGGCTGCTCAAGTACACCCCCGCCCCCGCACCCACATTTAAGCATTCAGCCTGCACTCGGCCCATTGTAGCGCACAATGTGTGTGTGGATATTTGGATGCTGGTAGCTTGCTATTTCTGTAGCAGTACCTGCAGCGGATCAAGAAAGAGACAGCCACTTCAATGCGGGCATTGAAATCTGAATAGCATTGTTAAATAGTACAGATAACAAGCTCTTCCACTTTGATGTGGCTCTATCAGATATTATACACTATATCCTCAGATATGCACTGGCCCACTTCATATATACATAATACCATTTCTCCATTTAGTCATAAGGAAGGAGCAGCTGGGTCAGGAGGCTCAGGCAGGGACGCATCATGACAGATTCATTTCTCTAATGTACATGAGATACTCACATGAAATCAAATTATTATTCAAAATAAATCCAAAATAGACGACCAAAAAAGTTTGTCAAAAGTAGCATCAAACTGTTATAAACTATAATAAACTGTCCTGTTTTAAAAAGGTACTACAATCACAACTGAACCTGGGTTACCAGGGTCTTAACCTGCAGATAGAGGTGCAGAGGCTGCACTAGCACTGATTCATGACTGGATGCAGGTTTTGACTTTAGGTAGTGACCATTCAAATCAGAAAGAGGCCTTTTAGGTTTGAACCAACTGGATTTCAGCATTGAAAGTGCCAACTCAAATGAGAAATTCGGGTGAGACTAATTCTGCTTTCTGATTAGATAATCTTCTTGAGAACCAAAACACCAAAACATAAATAAATGGGCCATCGTGTCCATTGTTTTTGTAACTAAGAATAAATCTGCATTAGAATTATTATCAGTAAAAGATTTGAACATGTTTACCTTATATCAGGGACCACAGGCCAAGTTCATGAAATTTTAAATCAAAATCTTACATACCTTTGAACTGAAGGTTGAAGGTATTAACTAACTGAAAAAAATTTCAAACTTGATTTCATTACTATAGAACTGACTCGACACTCGATGACAATTTTGATACCCAAATGGTCATTTATAACCTCCTTTCTAAGACAGTATTGCCATTTTTAATATTTAATACTAAATAATAGTATTTGTTTATTATATCAGGGGGTCTTACTTTAGTTCTGAGAAAAATCAAGATGAAACAGTTCACGAAAGGTCAGATTTTATCCAGTGTGTTTGGTTTTTTTTTTTTTTTCAGATCTTCCAATACTTGTTCAAAAGAGTATCTAATTTTGGTAGTAGTTTTAGTATTGATTAGTATTTGATTTTTGATACTCTACAGCCTTAGTATGCAACTGAAGCTGGCACGCCACTTGGATGCTTCCATGGACATAGAATGTTAAAGCCATGCAGTTATTTGATGTTTTTAGTGCAATAAAAACATCCACAAAACATGTTTCTTTTTTGGTCTATTTTTTGGCTAAAAGGTTACCTGCTGGGCTTGTCAGAGTATACTGTATGAACATGGTATGTGCATAATGCTCAGTGGTCACAGAAGCCCAGATTAGCTGCCTCAGACAGCGGATGTAGCTAAACACTATAGCATGGTCACATTCTGAGCTGACTTTGAGCGTAGTAAACTCTCTTTCTTTTACACAGCGGGGATGAGAGCCTGTGAGCTGTCAGCTGTACTGTGAGCTCACACTTATTGTTGGACACATTCTTGTCAGATTCGTCCTCAGCGTGTTTTTACTTACACAAGTTGCAGAGTCCATTAGAGCGTTGTGTGTTTGTATGTGTGTGAGGCATTCAGGGACAATAGGAGCGCTCTACCTGATGCTGAAAGAATGGATCAAAACAACGCCAAGGCTGCAGCCGCGTCCAGCCTCCACAGGCACCTCGCCCCTTTTGTGCGGCACATAGCTGAGAGCACGACCCCCGTCACCTCCACCTGCCGATCGATGCCCCTGTCAATGCTCCTGTCAACGCACCGCTGAGCCCCTGCCTGGTACACTGCCGCAGCCACACCTCAGAGCTGTCTGTGTGTGCGCAATGTGTTGACAAATAAGGAATGGTAAATAAAACTACAGAGCCTTTAAAATGCTACGTCATCAGATTGTTCTAAATGCAAGAATGAAGATTTCAGAGGGTGTGATTGACAGACGAATTAACCACTCATGCTCCATTCGTGTCAAAACAAACATGGCAGCTTACATTAACAAAAAAAATATCACAGAGAAAGAGCAGATTTTTGCAGAATCTCTTCTAGATTCGAACTGAATGTAGAAGCGACTAGCTGCTCAGATAAATCAAGTGTTAGGGCATAACGCATTTTCAGTGATTACCTGACAACTCATCAAAAAAATGTAAAGCAATAATTCTGAATTTCTGTGGTAGAAGTTTCACTATTCTGTTATAAAGGATGGTCTTTTTTTTCCAAAACTGTTTTTGATTTCAGATTTTTTTTATAAACTGTTTGATTTTGCCTTCATCAAAAATGTTAATCATAATCTCCTATAAATAAACAACTAATAATGTTCAAGGCCCTATATCCATTTTTCCCCCATGTATTTGAGCAAAATATGTCTTACACCAGTACATATATATCATATGGACATGTATTCTTGCGATATTTGTGAATTCACAAACTCACGAGGATCTTGATTTACTCCCACTGTAAGGTTCAAATTCGTCCAGTAGTCGCCGGACCAATCAGGGAGCAGCTTTAAGGCTTGTGTAGAAGCCAAAGTTGAACCAAAACAAACATGGTGACACCAACAGATATACTTCAGTCTATTTTAGCAAAAATACAGACTTTGTGCATTTGTGGACACAGAAGATGCCTGTGCTTTTCTTAGGTGGATATAATAAAAGTTTGATTTTTGTGACACTTTGACCAGTCAGATCCAAAGCGTGACATTCAGCACTTTCAGCGAGAGTTATTTCAGATCGATCACATATCAATCTGGTGTGAGCCAGGTTAGGGGCTGACAGCGTATAGAGCTCTTTTTGTGCCGTTTACAGTGACATACGTAAAGAGGCAGGTGGAAATTGGTTTAGGCAATGCAATTTTCCAACACGAAATTCAGCGGACTTGTTTTTTTTTTTATTAAGTTGTTTTGGATTGCAATTTAAAATGTCCAATATATCACATAATGATCCACAGGTGTCCCAGATTGAAACTATACAGTGGACACAAGCACAATCTGTCTTCTTTAAACATATATAAAATGTACTCATATTGTTGACTGCACTGCTCTGGCTCTTGCGCTTCCCCTCAGCTCAGAGCACTGCAGATGGTCCATGCTTTATGACAATCGTCCACAAACTGCAGTTAAAGATACACATGATACCTGACAAATGCCTCCACCTGATCTACTGCAGCTAACACTCGCCTGCTAATGTGCCCGCGGCAGGAGTGATGTCGGACCTAAAAAGCCCTCTGAAACGGGAGTATAATGGGACTGTCCAGACTCCCAGCTTCACAAGAAACTCAAGAATACTGCGGTGAATCAATACTGCCACTATCCCACCACCCACCTATACCGTCTTATGTCACAGATAGCGGCGCGCGGGTACATTTGTGCAACAGCAGCAGTGTCCGAGTAACGGAGCACAAAATGCAAGCAAATCCAGTAAATGTCATTTGGGCGTCGGGCTGTGAATAATGCGACATGTAGAGAGCCACGGACTGCAGGGAGACAATACTGACACCAGTTTACTTTACTTTTATTTCATTGATTTATTCATTTATTTTATAGGGACAAGTATGTACATTAGACGTGTTACATACTACATTTATAGCTAAGGCTAATTTACAATGCTCGTCGCTGGAAGGGCTTTTACAAAAGCAACACAGAGCTCATGTTATGATTTAAGAATATACAAAGATGGGTCCTCACTGATAGTTTATCAGCGATGACATTTCTGACTACTCTTTGAGACACATTTAAGTTCATGTTTAAAACCACCCCAGTCCAGTTTCAGCTCAGGGCTTAATGCAATATCTGGCAATGACAATATCTGGCAATGGTGTGGTCTAATATTTTGAAGGCCCTATTGCAAATTATTCTCAGTGGCTTAACTGTAGATGCCGGTGCCTATGACCAGCAAGTGATGCAAAAACTGATCTGGAAAAAAAATCATTGCATGCATGAAAACATTTGCGGCACAGAAGAGCAAAGAGTCTCTGATCATTTTGTAGCTATACAAATTTGATTCAAATGTTAAAAAAAATGTTCAAAATTTAAAAAAAAAGTCATATTAAAAAGGTTCTTACAACCGTTTTAATGTGACTTTCAAATAATAAATGGGAGTCTAGATATTTGACCTCTCTCACTTGCTTAATGTCTTTAAAGGTGGCCTACGTATCGATCTATTAAGTGTTTAAAGGTCCTATATTACATAAAATGAACTTTTGTGAGCTTTAAGCCATGTTATAATGTTGTTACCTCCTCGAAATCATAGCTGGAGTTGTGTTTTGTTTCCTTCACATATGTTTGACTAAACTAAACACAGCGGAGCACTTTCTGTGTCACCACATGACATCACAGGGTGGAACAAAGTGTTTTCAACATTATAACACAGATCAGAAAATAGCATAATATGGGCCCCTTAAAAATGTACAGATACAGATCAAACAATGACATGTAACTGTGACAAAAAAGACACAACACACAAGACAAAACAACAGCATAATATGTTAGAATGAATCATGTAACAACAAAGGTAAACCCAACACAATATATGCACATTATAATCTAATATGTGAGCAAACAGTGAGTTTATATTAAACAGGGCCAATATCAATGATTCAAATATCATACAGTAATCTGACCAGCCGTCTGTGAGAAATTCTTTGTTTGTGTTGAGTTTTATCACTGTTCCTCTGATAGCAGCTCCTGAAAAGAGTCACCACTGATAAGTCTGATAAAACTGTTTTCTCATTCCACCAAACATGCACCAAACGTCCGCCATTAGACCAGCTCCTACACCGTAATCTCCAACACGGCCAACAACCTTCACTTTCCCACATAGACTTGAAAGGCTTGTCCGTCCTCCCCGCTCCAGGACTCGCCCTCTGCTCCTGGAAAAGGCAAATAGTACAAGTGTTTCTCTGATAACACCTCCAGAACAAGGAGATCCAAACAGCAGATAGGTGCGGAATGTTGGCCCATATGTTCACGGCAGAGTTTTCATATAATTGGCTTAAAGGGCCTATACTTCATTCACACATGTTTGAATAATGCTGCATTATTAGACCGTCTTACATCTACAAAGCTCTACTCCACTTTGTGATGTCATTAAGTGGTAGTTTTAAAGTTAACAGATATTTTAGCCTCAATTGAACTGCTTGACTTTACAATACACTGGAATACTTTTAAGTTGTTACCTTTTAAAAAAAAAAAAAATTTAGTTTCACCCTTTGTTCACTTGAGATTGACACCTATAATCTAAAATATCAGCTGGCACCTCCATAAATGCCGTGGCCACTCTTTAGGGCCCTATGTTAGGAAGAGTGTGGACATTGTCTTTCCCTCAGCTGTCTGTTTTGGCCTCTATGGGTGGATACCATCTTGTCTTTAGAATCTTTGCTCTAATCTCCAGAGAAGGTGAGAGATCAGGGTGTGTGGCTGCATGGCACATGTGGTGGGTGCGTGCAGGGGAGATCAGATGGGCATCTCCAGTATAACAGTGTCAGATGTGTATCAGAGGATATCAGAGGATCCTCATCTGACACTGTTCTCCAGTTTCAAAGCAGACCTGAAACAAACCCGCACCCTTCACCTGCCCGCACCTATCCCCCTCACCTTCCTGCACCTGCCGTCTTCTTTGGATCCTCTGATAAGACGCCCTCCTTCTCTTCTCCACCTGAGCTCGGCACTGACACTGCTGTGGCATCCTCTGTAAACATCCAGTTGCCCGTCCTTATACTGTAATAGGAGATTATACTGTAATACAGACCTAGATATGATCATGTCTACAAAACAAACGTTTTACATTTATTCAAAGAAAATTAGTCTAATAACCAGAGATACAAAGTTGGAACCAATGACCACTCTTGAATAGGGCAGGGAATCCCACATGATTTGATATGATACATGATACATGGCTCACAGAACACATTATAATCGATACCTTACACATGGTTTTAATAATGATAACAGCCTTACCTTTACACAAGTGTCTTGCCTAAGGATTAGTGACTGACAGTATGAAGAAGTGGACTAAGGGAGTGTGATGTCACCCATGGCGTTCGGCTCCAGTCAAATGAAGATCATCCAGGCTAACAGTTATAGGGACGAATTTGGAGCCGAGCTCCATATTTGGAATTCTGGCTGCGAGTATCATAGCAACCAAAGAGGCGCGGGGCTAGTGAGGGTAACACCCCTTCCTGCTTTTTTCCCACGTTTGTCAATCAAACCTGTTGCTAACGTTAGCAGGTGCGACCTCAGAGAAAAAAGCTCATATAGTTCATATCTTGATTTATATAGGGAATAGAGAAATAAAAATACCAGGATCATGTAGAGCGGGTTAAAACAAACAGTTTAAGACCAAAGTTACTGAGCGATAACAGTTTCTCAATCGAAAGTTGGAGCCGATGGAGTAGGAAGCATGCCCATGTTCACTTTCATTTGGAACATGGTGGCTAGCAGGTTAGCCATGTCCATTTATATATACAATCTATTAGTGGAATGAGACAGAATTTTCACAAGATGAAATTATTTTTTGCTCACATGATTTTAAATTGTTTATATTATATTGTGAATGTAAAAATGTGATGATAGATATAATTTTCATAATTTTTAAATATACAATTAATAAAATACATACACAAATAAATACATTAAATAGTCTTTATGCTTTAAACACCAATTCTGTGCTGTAAATCCCCACATGCATCACTACTGATTATTACAATGTACTCAATATACAATATGCCTGTTACACTTCTTTTTTATTATTTACATTAGACTAAAACTGGATCTGCTGGATCTGGTCATTGGGTGAATCTTTTACCAACTGTAGGACTGATTATTTGCATCAATATTGGTCCTATCACTATGAGATAATAATATTCTGTTAGAATATGTGAGCTAAAGAGTCTTTTAGCTACAGCTGCTCAAAGATATGCCACGTTCGAAAGCTGGAGCGAGGTTAAACCCCTTTAAGCCTGTGGCAAATGTAAAGATGGAGGATAAAATCTTGTAAGATTGTTTTTCCCATGTGATTCCCATGGGATCTCATGGCAAGATACACTCCTGATCAAAATTTTAAGACCAGCTGAAAAATTCACAATTTGCGTTGTTAGATCTTAAGAAGGTTCTAAGTAGCGCTTCAAAATGCAAAAAGAAGAAATGGGAGTGAGGCAAAAAAAGCAATTTATTGCCAACAACCATTAAACTGAAACAGGCTGTTCATCAGCTCATCAAAAGTTTAAGACCATATCTCAAAAAAAAAACCCCAAAACCCCCTAAAATTGAAATAAAATTTTCAAAAAAGGACTCAGTAATGAGTAGCTGCGCCATTCTTGTACATCACCTCAAAAATTCATTTTGGCGTGCTTGATGCTAGTGTTTCCAGGAGGTTAGTGGAATGTTGCTCCAGGTGGTGAAGATGGCGTCACCGAGAGCATCCACTGTCTGGAATTGGTGTCCATTTTTATAAACATCCCTCACCATCTAACCCCAAATGTTCTCAATTGGATTTAGATAAGGGGAACATGCAGGATGGTTCAAAAGAGTGATGTTATTTCTCTGGAAGAAGTCCTTTGTCAGGCGGGCATTGTGAACTGCAACATTGTCCTGCTGAAAAACCTAGTCATTACCACACAGAACAGCTGCCGTTTGATGCCTCTGCACAACCTGAAGCTCCATTGTTCCACTAAAGCAAAAAGTCCCCCAGATCATGATGGCATCCACTCCACTGTGCTGTGTAGAAAACATCTCAGGTGGGATCTCCTTGTCATGCCAGTAACGTTGGAAGCCATCAGGATCAAGGTTAAATTTTTTATCTCAGATTCTCTCAGAGAATAAAACTTTCCTCTACCTTTCAATGTCCCATGTTTGGTGCTCTCGTGCAAACTCCAAATGGGCAATTTTGTGCTGTTGAAGGAGACAAGGTCTTTGAAAACATTTTTTGTTAAAACCCTTCTCTCGCAGATGCCATCTAATGGTTATGGGACTGCAGTTGGCACCAGTGAAAAGCTTAATTTGGGCCGAGGATTGTCCCATGTCTTGATGAACAGCCAATCGGACCCTCCGGCTCAGGGCCAGTGAATTTTTTTTCTGTCTACCACTAAACTTTTTTCCCCATAACCCTCAGGATCTTTTAAGAAGTTTAAAATGACTGTCTTACTGTGTCCAACCTCAGCAGCAATGGAGAGGTGCGAAAGGTCTTGCTGATGCAGCTCAACAATACGACCACCACGTTCAAAAAGAGAAAGCTTTTTTGCCTTTGCCATCAGGAGGTTGTGACAGTGTGGACACCTGACCGAAAATGACACTGAACCAACATTTTTGCAGAGATTTGGGCTTTTAAAGGCTGTGGTCTTTGAACAGCCTATTTCAGTTCAATGGTTGTTTGCAATTAATTGCTTACAAAATTTTTGTGTGTATGTTACTCCCATTTCTTCTTTTTGCATTTTGAAGCAACCTTCTTAAGATCCAAAAGTGCAAAATGTGAATTCTTGCAATTTTTCAACTGGTCTTAAAATTTTGATTAGGAGTGTATCAGGATCAGGAGTGTATCCTATCCCTACTACGGACACAATGACAGAAATTGGTCTGAGCAAGAATCGAACCTTCTAACTTGTTGGGGAGCTCTAACCACTGAACCAGGGTCGTGTCTCTTTCTGACCACAAGGTTGCCTGTAACTTGGCCTGGTGGCATATATTATTACTTTAAATTACTAACTTGAAATAAGAAATGAATACTTTGAATACATATTCATCAGTCTGAGCTTGCCATGTATTGTCAAAGTGACTGTTACCATGGAAATCCGTCATGTTTGAAGCAAGATGTGACGACACAAGCCTGAGCTCTATACACCAAAGCTCCTCCAAACATTCTGGTGTGCACAGAGCAGGAGCAGATGTACAGATTGTCTATGTGCCGAAAGAGTGCTCATTCTCCTCCCTCCCGCTCCAGTGTTGTCTAAATGTAACATGATGAATGCAAGGAGGGGGTAGCATGGTTCTCAGGGGTCAAAGGTCAAGGTCAGCTCTCAGCCACACTCTGTTTCACTCCATAAAGCACCCACACCAGAACACATCATGTGTCACACCACAACAGGAACAAATATGTCTACCAGTAAACAGCACAGTACATATTTAAGAAGCATATTCACTTAAAATAGTGTGTACAGTTATAGGAAATAGCGATCAATGTTTTTGTTTGTTTATAATTAAAGGGCCTTAACCGATTGTTTCTCATGTATTTGAGCAAACTTGGTCTTGTCCCAGTACAGATATATTGGATACACAACTCTTGAGGTGAAAATAAGTCTGCGTGCTGTATGCATTGAATTAGTAAGTGTTATTGTCCAAAAATCTGAAAGTGGCTGTTAGCAAGCTAATTCCTGTTAGCTTTACCATCATACTCCGCAATGGCCTCTGAGAGTTCTGAAAAATGCTAGTTTATAAATTCATCGTGATGTATAATTAGAATGCTCAAATTGCATAAGGTAAGTGAGGAATAACTTTTGACCACTCCAAACCATTTAAAATGAACTAGTTTAAATGTATTGTCATATTGCACGTTCTCTGTATCAGTGTTTCTTGTTCTTACCATTATTGGTATGTTTTTTTTTTTTTTCTGTTGCAACTTCAAAATGCCTAATGTTACTTATAGCAACACTGTACATCTAAAGAAGACATCAACCTCCCTGAACAGGACCCAGCCAACATCACCATCACATTGGCAGACATCCTGGACAGTGGACTGGACTGGACCCTGACATGACTACTAGCTAAAGAATTTCACTGCTCTCAATGAGCACCTGGCAGCACAAATGGACCAGCTGCTAAGGGATGGGACTCACCCTGAATTGAGGACAGTTACAAGTAGCTTGGTATTCCACATGCAAATGGCAACCTTGAAGAGGAAACAAGGAAAGCAACCATGGCCAAATACCTCCAACAAGTAAGGCAAGTCAAGACCTGGGCAATAAACAGCTACGCCCTGCCAGTAATCAGACACCCAGCAGGAATCATAAGGTACCATCATGGGAGGACAAAGCCTTGCATGGGAAGTAGCACCGGAACATAACTGAAGTGGCTGATGTCAAGAAAGCCTACCAATGGCTTGAGAGAGCTGGTCTGAAGGAGAGCACAGAGGCACTCATCATGGCTGCACAGGAGCAATAGAGGCCCAAGGTGTAGGCCCCTGAGACAATCCAGCACATAACTGAAGGGTGTAGAATGGGAAAATCAAGTGGTGCCATAGTATACAGAAACATCTGTGCAGAGTACAGACTGAAGACCTCAAAGTAAAGGTGGGAAACACCGCTGAAGGTAGTGGAGAATGATTGAGCTAAGATCCTGTGGGGCTTCCAGATACAGACTGACAGAATAGTGATGGTGAACCAACTGAACATTGTGGTGGTTGAAACCAGAGACATACTAAAGCTGGAGAAGGCCTGGAAGGTGAAGGCTCAGTGGTGCCTGTGGTCTTCAGAGCACTCGGGGATGTGACCCCCAAATTGGAGGAGTGGCTACAGCAGATCACAGGAAAAACACCAGACATCTCAGTCCAGAAAAGTGCAAAAGTCAATTTCAAATAAATTCAAATGTAATTATTATTATTATTATTATTATTATTATTATTATTATTATTATTATTATTATTATTATTATTATTATTATTATTATTATTATTATTTTTATTTTATTTTTTTTTTTATTACATATAACCAAAACAAAATCGTGTTTTATTTGTTTGTTGAGATACATGACATATGGATACTACAATTACAATACAATAATTATATCCAAAATTATGTCAAAATATTCTGACAAAAAAAAAAAAAAATTACAAAATAAGATCAATGAATTCACATCATTTGAATTGACATGGAATTTTTTGTTTTGTAGTGGCGACTCATGAGTGGTATGGACCATGCTAATAGTGCTTGTCTGGTTTGATCTCAAATATTAAATATGTATCAGTATAAGTGTTTACATGAAAGCAGCACTCCACTTTGTAATGCAGCGCCACAGTCTGACATCAAACATGTGGAGCTCTGAACCCCGCTCTCATGATCCATAAAAATAACACTAATCTCCCAAATAATCCTAATCCAGAGCCTGAATGGAGATACATCTGTCAGGGGGAGGGGGGACGTGTCAGCCGGCCCCGCTACAACTCCCCGATGGCCCATATACAGCCGGGGACATGTGGCGGGACAATGGCTATGCGGGAGCCTTTGTTAGCGCACTGTTAGCGCACTGTTAGCAGTGTATTGACTTTGTGACCCACTCAGCCCTGGAGCATTAGCAGCAACAACCAGGAGCTGTCAGACAACCTAACCCACTGCTGGTGGTAGAGGCAACCAGTCCCTCTGGAGTTTGGAAGGTACACAAATTAATTCTTAAACAAATACAGGCGTGAGAGGGAGACACAAACAAGCTCTGATTAGCGTGACAGAGAGAGCCCTCCAGGAACAAGATTAGCTCAATAGCAGCCAGCTTTAACACAATAGCTCCATTATCTATAGGCGGTGTCAATGGGAGGGAAAGGGGCTAAGCTACTTTGGGCTAGGATTGTCAAGAGTATTACTAATCGATACTAAAACTAGTAATGAAACAAAACTAGATACTCATTTGAAAAAGTGTTGATTCTAAAAAAGTCACATTCACAGGACAGAAATGAAAGGTTCCTGAATAGCTTTAGAATGATCTTGAGCTGTATCAGAATACTTCCTGTATTTTTGTACTTTTCTTCTTAACTTCTTTTCCCCACAAACTGACATTTAACTGATGTTAAACTATGATCAATATTTACCACAGGTACAATCCCACCAAATCATAATTAGAAAAACATGAAACTTGTCACATGCCCTTTAATCTGTAGCATAATTTAAGTTGTTCACTGATGACAAATTATGAGAGAAAAGGTACTCTGAATTGTGAAGGTTTGGATGCTGTGCAGACTGTAATCCCTCAGGTGGGGCTGTAAAGCGCAGGCTTGGTCAGTGTAGTTCATCTGAATCTGGACCATAAAAAGTGACATGTGTGACCGGCCCCTCCCACACTAATGAGATCCAAGGACCTCAGGGAGACCCTGAATCCATCAAAGTAACATGGTCTGCAGCCCTTATTCCTGCCTAGGAACCTAGACCCCGCTCAACCCCAGGGCCACCTTCAGACCCAGGTCAACATCAAGGCCTCCTCCAGACCCACCTCCAGACCTAAGTCAACCACAGGACCACCTAGCAAAATTTCTGACCAAATACAGCTCAAGATCTGGAGATGGGTCTCCAGCAAAGTATATATATATATATAAATGGACTTAGCTAAACTGCTAGTCGCAGCATTTCAAATGGGAATTGAGCACAGGCACGCTTCTTGCTCCATCAGCTCTGGCTCCAAATCCACATTCTATTGAAAAAAGGGCAATGTCAATGCTGTTGTCAGGCTCATCATTTTGGTCTTAAAATGTTTGTAGCAACCCACTCTACATGATGGTCATGTTTGTATTTGTATTTTGTCCGTAAATCAAGATATGAACATTAATAACAGACCAATGAACCACTTTATTCCTCTGAGGTCTTTCACGCTAGTTTTAGGTTTGATTGACAGCATTGCTAATCGCCCACTGCAGTGCAGTGCAGGCAGGAAGGGGTGTTACCTTCAACAACCTTGCTCTGCTAGCCTCAATGAGCTTCATTTGCTGGAGCTGAATGCTATGGGTTACATCAGGCTCATTTAGTTCACTTCTTTAGACAGTCACACAGAGTTAATGAATAATGACAACAGTGCTTAGAGAGACTTCGACAAGCCTATAAAGAGCATTACAAGTGTAAGGCATCATTGTTATTATTAAGACCACCTCCAGACCCACTCAACTTCAGGACCACCTCCTGATCCAGCTCACTCACTTTAAGACCAGCTCAGGTTCCTTCTCCAGACCTATTTAACTTACATCAGGAACACCCAGATTAGGGCCCTACCTCGGGTTTACTTCAAGACTCTGACCAGGCCAAGACCCAAACACCTTCTCTGCTCCACATGTGCGCAGGTCCTGATAGGATTAATAAATTATGTTCTAATAACCACTGGTACAGACATGTGTATGAGGAGACTGTTAGGAGACAACACCTCCACTGTTCTTAAACAAGCAGCTGTGAAAGTGACAGGAGAAATTTCCTGCCCTGCTCCGAGGAGCCAGAGCTGGTTAGACCCTGGGCCAGATGGACTGATTTGCTCTAATAAACCTGTGTCCCCCCTGGTGTCCCACTTTTGTCCCCCTGTTGTCCCGCTGTCCCGCTGTTGTCCCGCTGCTGTCCTGCTGTCAGCGCTGGCAAAGAGAGATGTGCGAGGTGGGCCAGGTTGTGTGCTGGAGCAGAAAAAATGAAATGATGACTATTGGTGGGTGATTGACTCGGTGCAGTGACACTTGGTCGAAGGAACAAAGGTTAATTGGACTTGAACCAGAAAATCAAGAGGTTAAGCAGGGTCAGAGCAACAGCAGGTCCTTCCGGGACCACCCCTCTCAAATGGCCGCTAATCAGATTAGTCAGGGGGCTTTCCTTATGATAATGCAGCCGCCCCACAACTTCTAATAACATTATGGGGGCGCGGCCTGCGGCCTCCCCTGACAGATTGGCTGGTTTGTCTTCAATACTGTCTCATTTTCCCTCAGAGATAAGGCTATTCTGTTACTATTGAGGAATGCACATCCACGCAGGTTGGGCGTGAGTGTGTGTGTGGGGATATTAGCATACACAAGGTCAGGGCTGACTTCTCAAGGCCCTATTGGCAGAGTCTTACTTGAAGGGCCCCCATTCCTCACCGCATTAGCGCCCCAATGTGCTATTTGCCTACAATATTGTACTGTTATATTGCAGTATTGTATACACAGTACGAACTAGTCTATTTGTATAATTTTTTAATAGCATTTACTTCAGATCTTTTGAGGGCATCTGAGTGGGGCCTTCTGGCTACAGTGGGTTTTTAGGCAGTGGCATATGTAGCCTATATGTCACACCTGCATACTCCATCTGTCCATTCTGATTTTGAGAAGATGCATTTATTTTTTATTTTTTCAGTTTCCTTGTTTTGGGCCAGTTTTCTTGGTTCAACAAAATGAACCACTATGATAAATATTTACCACAGGAACCAATGTCCCACATGGCTTCAACAATTATTCAAATGTATGTATCCAGAATACATGCAATAAATAGATTTTTACATGTCAAATGCCTTATTTTTATATACAAACAAGAATATGAAAAAAACAAACAAACAAAAAAACAAAAACAAAAGCAATACATTTTACCCCATATAAACGTACAAGTAAACAATAACGGTTTCAGTTACATATCTAGAAGTGTAATATTGTTTACCTATTGACTTGCAGTGTCTCGCTCAATTTTAATCATATTGGTCACATTTTTTTATATAACACCTTCAAGTCACTCAAAACATTTTACATCAAGGAACCACTCACTCATTCACACACCAGTGTACACAGACACTAGGAGCAACATGGGTTAAGTGTCTTGCCCAAGGACACAAGGAAAGTATTCATCTGTGGGAGCTGGGATCATACCGCCACTCTGTGCATCAGTGGGTCTGACTGCTCAACCACTGATGTTTACGTCAAGAGCGGGATTTGAACTGCCAGCCTTCGGATCAGTAGACACTCTACCAATCCTCCGTGTGAGTATTGTTTTGCTCTTGAGCCAGCACAAGGAGCACGCAGCACCTCACCACAGCTCCACATGTGTTAAACTCACTGTGATTCACATGTGGGCCTTTTCTAAATGTGTGTGTTTGCAGTGAGGATGCACCACCACTAGATGACACCAGGACATTACAAGGTTTAATTTGAGCTGAGGTTTTATGTTTTAATGTTTTAATTGCACTGAGTGGGGTATGTATGTATTCTGGTCCACGTGGTCACATTTATTCACCTTTCCCATGAGCACAGCCTCCTCTAGCCCCTCCACCAACACCCAGCAACCAGTCCTTCTGCCCCCCTCCTCCTCGAGCCCCCACCACCAAAAACCCAACAACCACCCCTCTACCCCCCACCAAAATTCAACAACCAGATCCTCTGCCCCGCTCCACCTGCCCCACCCTCAGCCTGTCCACCAGCCCCCCACCACCACCAGCCACCCCTCCACCAGCCCACCCTTTTGCACAGGGCATCAATTAAAGACCCAAACAAACAAACATGCTAGGGAGAATACAACCAGGCAGTCGTGGAAATATCCATGTGGAGGCAGGAGGTATTTGTAAATCTAAAGTCATGTTTTCACATTGTTTTTGTAATAATTAATGAAATATATTATAAACAATTCTAAATAACACTAAACAAAATGATACATATGTAAAACAGATCAATTGCATTAGCAATGTAAGGCACTAAGAAATGTACATGTTCTGGTATTAAAGAATAGTTCTAAATAAAAATGATATATAAAAGAAAAGCAGCCTCACAGACAGGCCTCAGCTCAGCACGGCACACACCTGGTATACACCGGCAAACATGTGACAAACACACGGTAAACACATTGTAAACACACAAATTAAACACACACCACAAATACATGAGAAATACATATTAACTCATGGCAAACACACAGTAAGCACACAGCAAACAGACAAGAAACACACGGTAAACAGACTGGAAACACATGGGAAACAAAGCAAATACACAGTAAACACACGGGAAATATAAAACAAACACATGGTAAAAACACACAAACAGCAAACACAGCAACACACACACACAGCAAACAAACACACATTAAACATACAACAAACACATGGTAAACACACCAAACATGCAACAAACACATGGATAATACATACATACAAAAATTCAACAAATACACAGTAAACACACAACAAACAAGCAACAAACACATAGTGAACACACAGCAGACATGCAACAAACACGCAGTAAACACACAGCAAACATGCAACACACGGTAAACATGCAAGAAACACATGGTAAACAAACAGTAAATGTGCAACAAACACACAGTAAACACATGCAAACATGCAACAGACACATGTGAAATAAGCAACAAACACACGGTAAACACACAGCTAGAGTTTGACTTTATACTTCTCAGACAGACACATATTGTGCATGTATTTGGGTGCACTTCCATGTCTGTGTCTGAGCCTTTAAATAATGGATCTAAACTGCATGCGCCCTGCAAACACACACACACTCTGACACATTTGAGGATAGATGTATTTGTGAATGTGCCGTACACATGTCTGTGTATGGGTTTATAGGCATTTTGTGTCTTGCAGTGTGTGTTATATATGCACACACTTGCTCTGACACATGGGTTATATAGACGATGTGTGTGTGTGTTTCAGCGTGCATGTTACAGTGTGTGTGTTCCTATGTGCTACATAGACACACTTGCCCTGACACATTTGAGGCTAAATGTATTAGTGAAAGTGCGTGTGTGTAACATAGGCAGTGTGTGTCTTACAGTACACACACACACTTGCTCTGACACATGTTGGATGAATGTGTTTGTGAAAGTGCTGTACATATGTCTGTGAATGTGTGTGTGTGTTGCGTAGGCACCTGTGTGTGTGTTACATACACACACATAGTGCTCTGATACATTAGTAGGATAGATGTATTTGTGAAAGTGCAGTATGTCTGTGTACCACAGAGGAGAAGCACTGCGGTGCAGCGGCCTGTCACTCTCTCTCTCCTCTAATTGTTATTGTTCTCAATGGTGCGTGTGCGATGTGTACGATGTGTGTGATGTGTGTGACGTGTGCGCGTGTGGTTGTGTGTGACAGGCATATGAACATTGGAGCTGATATTTATGCACATTGTGCGTGTGGCTGCTCCGCCGCTTAAGCTCTCCCAATCCCTTTTCCATTCTCTGAATGCGCTGCACAGAAAGCAATCCATTAGTCTTAGCTGGTGAGATTTTAAGTGGACACCTGTCCATTAGAGCATCGCTACAGCGCCGCTCATCTCGCAAATGATTTGGCCTGAATTAAATTCACCAAATGTAATGGAATTCATATTTAGTTTCTCCTCTCATTTCAGCCACTCTAAAAGCTCACTCTCTTCATTTTTAAAGGAGCTTTGGCTTCTATTAATACGCCCATGCTGTTAGCAGAGGGCACAGTGTATATACAGAGAAGGCTGCTAAAAGCATCAGGGTGCAAAAACAAAGAGGAAACGCTGGATTCACGCTAATGCACACACTCTAGTCCCACCTCTGATTAACTGGGGTCTTTATGTACCTGCAGGAGCTTCACTGGGGATTTATGTACCTACAGGTGCTCCACTGGGGCTTTATATGTCTACAGGAACTCATTTATGTACCTACAGGAACTCCAATGGACATTTACGTACCTACAAGACCTCCACTGGGGCTTTATGTACCTACAGGAGCTCCTTCATGTACCTACAGGAGTTCCTTTATGTACGCACAAGAGCACCACAGAGGTCTTTATGTACCTACAGGAACACCACTGGACCTTCATGTACCTACAGGAGCACCACTGGACCTTCATGTACCTACCGGAGCTCCACTGGGACTTTATGTACTTACAGGAGCTCCACTGAGGTCTTTGTGTACCTACAGACTATAGACCGGTCTCACAGACTGCAGGTCGGTCTCTGCCAGAAACTGCGGACCAGTCTCTGGCAGTGGCTGCAACCTGTTGTCTTTGGAAGCTAAATCACCGGGCTACATTACTACTATGATTTGGGGGCTTAGAGCGTGTGTCAGGAGTGAGAACATCATTCCATTAGGAGGAGATGAATTAAAAGCCTTCCTCTTCCATCAGCAGAGTGACTGTGGCTCTGCAGCGCCCCCACACTCTCTGCTCTGTACAGTAATATGTGTGCACTATGTGGGCCAGCCAAATAGTAATAAACATGGATTTTATGAATATAGGGGCAGAATAAGGAGATTAGATTTCAATTTAATCACAACACATAGTATATATGATTTTTTTTTATTTTTATTTTTTACATTTTTAGAAATAAATAAATAAAAATGTATAAAGCAGGATAAGGAAAAGCTCTCAGGGTTAGGGTACTACTGCGAAGTAAGTGTTCCATGTCCATAACCTTAACATAGATAGTCTATTGTAATGCTGGTTACGTGAATACTGTTTGAACACACAATTTTTTATTATACATTTTTAAAATTTTATGTTGAATGAATGTATACATTTCACTTAATATCCAACTCACTGCTGTGGATCAGCATCAAGCATTTACCTGAAGATTGGTAACATAATCATAATATATTTATTTAACCTGGGCATCCACCTGATGCCCATGGTTACCCTCCACATTTGCCTCCCCCCACCCTTGGCCCGGTCCACAGGCTTATACCCTTGGTGACCCCTAGTGTGGTTGGGGGTGGAGCAGGGGTCAGGTAGGAGGGGCTGATGGATGGCTGCTTTGCACATCTCTCAATCCAGGTATAATTAACAGCAGTCATTTAATGGAGTGGCAGCTCACAGCGGAGGGCCGTCTGGGCAGGGGAGGGGTCCGGGGAGGTGGAGGCTGCAGTGGAGCTGAAGGAGAGGGGATGGGGGTGGGAGGCTAGTAGGTCCAATGGCAGCTGAAAAGGGGCTGAGGGGGTGGGTCCGGTGGTTTCTAGGAGGTAGGTCCTGCGGTGAGGCCAGTGGAGTGGGTCTGGTGGTGGCTGCTGTGGAGCTAAGTGGATGGGTCTGGTGACTGCTGGGGAGGTGGGCGCAGGGGGCCTTGGGTCTGGTGGTGGCTGCAATTGTGCTGTGAGTGTGGGTCCGATCTCTTCTAGGAGTTAATTCTGGTGACGGCTGCAGTGAGGCTGACGGAGTGGGTCTGGTCGCTGCTGTGGAGGTGGGTCCGGTGGAGGATGCAGAGGGAATGGAAGGGTGGGTTCAGTACAGGATACAGTGGGGGTGGGTCCTGTGATGCTGCTATAGGGCCAGGGTGGTGATTTTCAGTTCTGGCTGCAATGGGGCTGGAGTGTACGTCTGGTGGCTGCTGGGGAGGTGGGTCCGGTGGAGGCTGCAGTGGGGCCGGTGGGGTGAAGGTGGGGGGATTTGTCTGGAGTTGGATTTGTTTAACCTCTTTGTGCTCTCGCTCGATGCCTCTTTCTGAATGAGGAGCCATTGTTAAGGCCTCAGACAGAGCAGTATTTAACCCCCTCCACACACACACACACCAAACATACGGACACACACGTGCAAGCAACACACATAGACACGCAACACACACTCATCCAACACACACAAACACACACACAAGCACCCAACACACACATTCCACACACGCACACAGCACGCACACCCTACATGCACTCGGACCCAACATGCACCTCAACACACACCCAGCTTGTCTACACCCAGCATGGACAGACACAGTCAACGAACACACTCACCCAACACACACAACATTCACACACAGCCAACATGCCCCCCCGACATGCCCACACAACACACACACTCAACACGTGCACACACCAAACATGCACACACACAACACGCACACGCTACAGCACACACATGTACTTATATATTCTATATCAGTATTACATCCACAGTTAAATATAGTCTTTAAATGCACAGTGCCTGATTTTTTTTATCCAAACTTATTCCTCAATTAGTCACCACAATGGTTCACAACTAGCATGCTAACATTGCACTTCCTGATACTCTGACAGTGAACACTTATATAATTAGATGCAGACAGTCCACTGCACATTCTTTTTAACCTTAAGCGCTGCAGCACAGTTTATCTGTACTGGGGCAAGGCACATTTTGTTCAAATACATACAAAAAAAAAAATCATGTTCAGGGAGTTGTAGGAGTTGTTAGTAATCTGGTGGACTGCGGTACATCATTGGATTTAAACTTACATAATAATTGTCTCTAATTGGATGGATAAATGTTTATGAGGCATTTTGGATGTAGTGTCTTGCTCAGGGGTACAATAACAGCACGCATTTTGAGCAATATCAGTAGTAGATAGGGCTGCATGAATAACTGCATTTGAATTGAGTTTGAGTGGACACTAAAAGATAATAAAGAAAAAAAAAAAAAAGCATTTTTAAAGCGCAAATTCTTTTGCAAGCAAATCTCCTGTCTTATTATGTATTGTTATGTAAAAACAAATAAACAACTGATAACTGATAACAAATATGTTCTGAATTGTGATTCTTAAGTTGTATTCTTATAATTTATACACTACCAGTCAAAAGGACACCCCCTCTCATTCAGTGTTTTTTTCTAAGTACATGTTGTAGACTTCAAATATATGAACCATGATATATGGAATTATGCAGCAAAGACAAAAAGTTAAATAACTCAACAAAATATGTTTTTATATTTTATATTCAAATCCTCAGAGTAGCCACCCTTTTTGCTTTGTTGACAGTGCTGCAGGCCCTTGGTCTTCTCTCAGTGAGCTTCTTGATGAAGTCTCTTGAAATGTCTTTCACATCACAGGTGTGCCTTCTCAGGGTCAAGAAATTCCAAATGTGCAAAGCAGTGTTAAAAGCAAAGGGAGGCTATTATATAAACTTATAGGAGTTATTTTGAGTTCATTTTTTGTTTGCTACATTCCACGTGTTGGTCACAGTTTTGATGTGAGAATTCACACTATAAATAAGTTTGGAAATAAAGAAGAAACACAGACCAAATGAAAACATGTGTCTTCTTTGAAATGTGAATGGCTCTGGATGTGTTTAAATGTGCACTGTGAGCATAACCCACTATGCCTTTCAGAAAAAAAGCAGTTTTTTAAAGTTACAAAATGTTTGAGTCTGAGCACAGAGGGACTCTCTTGGATACAGGAGAGGCAAAACTGTATATTGTTTAGTTCTTGAATCTATATTAACATGTATAATTCTAGAAACAATTCAATACTAGATAATCCTAAATGCACATTAATTATTCATAATAACTTTATTAAGAACAATTTAGGCTTAGTAAGTTAGAGGCCCTGTACCTGATTCTGTCTTAAACACATGAAAAACAAAACTAGTTCATTTAAAACTGGTTGCCCCTGTTATTCCTCACTTACCTTATACGTTCTGAGCATCCTAATTACTCACCCCGATGAGTTTATAAGCACTTTTCACAACTCTCAAAAACCAGTGTAGAGTTTTTCCCTCACGGTAAAGCTAACAACAATGAAGAAGCCTTATTTTGACCTCAGAAGCTGTGCTCAGTAAAACACAGTCTGGAACTCCATGGGCTTAGTGAATTGTATTTTTGTATTCTTGGTGAACCTGTCTGGACGTTTTTAAAAGAAATATTATTTTTTATTTTTCAAAAAAATATTCAAAGTACAGCAGAGACAAGAATTATGGATACTTGGCAGCTGCTGTCATCAACACGTGTGATGCTAACTGCTCTGTCACAAGCCCTGTTACTCAAACTAGACTTTAATCTGAGCGTTCTTTCAACACAATCTGAATATTTATTGGTTCTATTGCTGTTATTACTACTTAAGTTAACTATTAGGTCTACCCTGCCCCTAACTCCTAACCCTAACCATTAAATCAAGCATTTACTAAGCCTGAATCATGAATCATGGACTACTAATTATCAGTTAAGTTTTTCTTCATATTATAAAGTATAACAAAATACTCCTTTATACTGTTATTGTGAATTGGCTTCTAAAGTGTTCTAAAGTGACTTCGGCCTGCTCTGCGTCCTTCACTGGATCATATAATAGAAGGATGCCATTTCCCCGATGGAGGCTGTATTGTTGGGCACAGCTGGTCTCTACGGTGACGCGCTCCTCCATCACCGAGCTGATTGTACAGAGGAATGTGAAGAATGCTCCACAACGGACACCTGCTGCATGAGCGCTCGCTAGCACCGCACGCCACCACACGCTAACACCATGCTAGCAACTGCAGTAAAAATAACCATTATAATCAGAGGTGAGGGGCACAGCTTACTTCATTACAATGCGTGTTTTAAAGTACTTCATCCTGGAACAATCCAGCTATTTTTAGACTGACTCCAGGGTTAATTGAACGTTACCAAATTGACTCATGAGCTTTTAGCCATGTTATAATGCTGTTACTTCACCATACAAGTACCAGGAGTTGTGTTTTGTTTCATTCGCACATATTTGCGTAATCCTGTGTTATTAGGCTGTCTACATCTACAAAGCTCAAAATTCTTCATTTGATCATTGTAGTTTTAAAGTAAACAACTATTTTTAGCCTCAATCAAATTGGTTTATTCTACAATACACTAAAATAACCATAAGTTGTTAAGTTTTTTTTTAAAATATTTTATATATTTGTTCATTTGAGAGTCCCAGAAAGTCGGCCATGTCTTCTAATGCATCCAAGAAGCAAAAGAGGTGCAACAAGGCTAAAACAATAGCTGCGAAGGTTGGCATTTCCAGGGATCATCTAAATGATTCTAGTGAAGGTGTATGGAGTTTAAAAACACAGTGGAGTGCTTCCTGTATTAACATGATTAACATCACAAGGTGGAACAGTTTTCAGTTTGAGAGAAGAAATTCAGTCTAAATATGCAGGATTTGTTAAATGTGTGAACGAAACAAAGCACAAAGCCAGGTATGTTTATGATAACATTATTAAAAAAAGTAATATGGGCTCTTCAATGTGATTGTGGGATAGCCTACATGGTTATTGTTGAAAGATCACTTATTCTAACATTGTGTAATTGAGTGGTGGTTAATGAGTTGAGGGCAGGTAAAATTAGGGCTGCACAATTTTGGAAACTCAGCTCACTACTTTCTCCTCAGCGCGGGTCACGTTATTCTAATGTCTGGGTGAAAAAAGTCAGTTAAACTCATCAAAAATTCTGTAATGAATCAATCAAATGATTGATCTTTTAACAGCTCAAGCTAACACTTGCAACTGTACACTGTAACAGTTTATTTAAGAGTGCTTTATACATAATTACAGATCAACAGTGTGTTAAAACAAAGCTTTTCATTTATTCTATTATTATTAGCTGTCACCTGTCACTGTCCACTTTGTTTTTCCAACTCTCGCAATGTATTGTGGTCTATACTGATCCTAGTGTTAAGGTTAAGGGAAACTTTATTGTCCCGTAGGGAAATGTGTCCTTTGACCCATGCTTCAATGACACTGGGCCATCTCCTCAGTGGTCAGGGACCTCTCCATGATCTTGTTGCTAGTGAGGACTACCTTAGCTGGAGGATTTGACCTATGGTGCATGTTTTGTGTTGGAAACCAGAAGTGCCCAAAGAAAATCCACACAGACACAGGAAGAACATGCAGCCTCAAACACAGAAAGGCCCTTGGTGACCTGGGAACCATGAACCTTTTTGCTGTGAAGCACACAAGCCACTCAGCCACTAAGTGCTCTACTTTTTTGCTTACTGGACATTCAGACACCACTAAAAATGGCGTCACCCCTATTTAGTGCCCTATGGAGGGAACAGTGTGGAATTTGGGACACAGCTATAATAATCTTAACTACGTTTTAGTCAAATGTCCAACCTGTCATAGGCATGTCCATTGAATAAACTCCTTGCACCTGAGTCACTTGTATTTGTACAAGTGTCTGAGGAGCATCGGGGCGGAGCGGGGGGGCCTGCCCAGGTTTGGGTTACATGCTGCAAGAATAGCCCCTGTACTGTTTAGATCCATGATTACCTGCTTGGCACAATCAGAGTGGTTAGAATGAGAATGCAGCAAATGAGGATGCGAGTTCGGGCTTTGTGCGTGAAGCGGGAAGGAGAGGGGGCTGACATTTCAGGAGGGCTCTGGAGAGTTTGGCCAGTTTGTAGGCGCTCTTGTTCGGGTATACCCAGGCAGGACCGGCCGCTGACCCCTCCGGCATTACTGTTTACTGTGTCCCGTCCATGCTCACACACAGCCCCATGGAGTCAAGAGTCGCATTTCACCCGGGAGCCCGTGCTGTTGGCTAGCCTTTGTCTGCCCGCCACAATAGTCCCACACTGGCCCCCGCGTAGAGTTTCGGGCGCTTTATCTGGCTGCCTTTAGCGTCTGTGTGAGTGCCACCCATTTGAATAGGCAATAAAAGAGTTGCCCCAAACAGGCCTCTGTATTGGGTGGAGATGGGAGGAGGAAGGGGATCTAGGGGATCTAGGGGGGTGGTACCAGCTCACCTGGACCAGTCCTGACTCCCATTTTAGAGTTGCCAGGTCTGTTTTTTATAGCATCTTTGGGATTCTTGTTTTGGAAAGTTGTAGTATTTCTGTTTCACATCAAAGCTGGTGTACCTGATTTTCACACCGTGGAAGGAGGAAGTGGTTATCAAAGGGTCCAGATTTTTACTGTCTTAAAAATGGCACATGCAAAACTAGTTTATCTTAAATGGTTTGCAGTGGTACAAAGTTATTCCTCACTTCTCTTATGCATTCAGAACATCCTAATTATTCACATGATGAGTCTACCATCGCTTTTCACAGCTTTCAGAGACCAGAGTGGGGTAATAAAATGCTTCATAATTTGAATTAGTTTACAAGTACACAATGGATTTATTTTGCCCACAAGAGCTGCTTATACAATATAACTTTACTATTTTGCCAAAAATAGTACAGGGCCTTTAACATCACTTGTCCCCAGCTCTTATAGGTCCTTTGGCACATTGCTAATATGTGCATTACTTTTCAGGCGTGTGCATGGCTTTAGAATTTTGCAGTGAAACTGGCCTCACTTCCGGTTTGACAGGAAATAAACATACTTTATTATTAGCCATATACAAAAAGCAAAGCAGTAATTGGTAGCAGCACAGAATAAAATTGGAAGAAAACACAAAATTTACAAATTTGCAAAAAAGGTCAGATACACCAGGTTTAATAGACCCAGTAATGCAGCAGTGATAACTGAAATACAACCTGTGAACATTTTAAATATGATAAATACGTCATTAAAATATGCATATGCTTGGTCACTCTGAAAATCTGGCAACCCTGTCCTACCTGTACCTATGGACAATAATAAATCTAGTTATGTAATCCCTCATTTGTCTAATATAAATCTGATATTAGTTATAGATAAAAGTCTAAAATTAAGTTTAGGATGTTTTGCAAAAATACTTAGAGTGGTGTACTTCTTTAGAGTATTAACAGCTAGCGCATAACATATTTAAATCACCATGTTACTTTTATTGCTTTGAAAATGCTATATTCGCCAAAAACAACTTATTCCCATGTTTTATAAGTTTCACTTTAGTTTTTGACTCTGTGCATCTCCTCTCCCTTAAACTGGCCCTACCTTACTAAAGCACATTTCTTGTTTGGGACTGTCAGTGAGAATGAAAATGATTCTGATGGTGAACAGGCTTAGCTCTTAGTCCATCGAAAATCTGTATCTCCATAGTCACACACAAATGTTCTGTGCTCGACTGTATCTAAACTATTACCTTAATGTAGCTCGGAATAACGTAGTTGTCATGGAAACACAGTCAGAGTCTTTATGGTCTGTGTATGAGACAGTTTTCAGTTTCTACACAGTTATGGGGCAGGGGGAAGAGAACAGAGAAGACAGGGAGGACAGGTGAACAGAGAACATTGTTGGAAACCGGTCAGGGGATAGAGAGGATAGGTTAGGACGGAGCAGGGGGACACAGTAGAGATGGAGCAGGGGGACAGATAAGGAGTAAAGTACGAGGCAGACAAAAGACCTGGACAGAGTAGCAGGAGGACAGGGGTACAAAAGAGGGCAAAATAAGTGACAGATCAGGGGACAAAAGAAGGGACAGGGCAGAGGATGGAGATGGGGACACAGTCTATGGCTCCGGTCCTGTCAGCCTCACGGTGGACACAGTGATCAGGTTAATGATAAGCTTCATCTCTAGCGTTGCCCGGAAGAGTCTCCTATCAGTGTGTGTCCATCAGCTGAGTGTGTGCGCGAGCGTGCGTGTGTGTATAATGCACACTAACACCCTATCCCCTCCTCCCCCCTCTGAGTGCCTGTGTCACCAAGCTTGAGCTGCACTCTTTCCTCCTCCTTTCCCCTCCTCCCCTTCCTCACCCCTCCTCGTGCCTCTGTCACCGGGCTGGAGCTGCACTCTGACCCCCTCATTCCTCCATCACTGTCCTGGTCTTGCAGGTACACAGGTGAATGCCTAGGTTGCTCATGTTCTTGAACAGGGGTGTCCGAACTTTTTCATTAAGCGTCACAAATCAAAACGGAGACAAAGCGGAGGCCAATAGAGGGCCATAGACTGGTGGTCAGTACAGTGAATAATGCAAATGTGTTTGTTTATTCCAAGTTATACTGAGCCACCAGATCTTTCAACATTCATGCTTAGATCCTCAGAAGGACATGCTAATATTTGATGTTGGCTTTACCAAGGTACATTTTTATAACTGCTGTAAAAAGTACTGCCTAATACATCTGGAAGACTGAGGGCCATAATTTGGACATGCCTGTTTCATAATTTGATTTCAGAAGGAGGCAGGGGCCAATATAACTCTGTGTGAGATTTACTACTTTTGAAAGAAGACTCATTGATCCGCAAATGTTAAACCACATCATTATTTGGTTGGGACTGGCCAGAACCAGGTTGCCTACAGCACACTAAAATGTTACAACTAAAAATCCTTTGGAACATTGCCTCTCATTTCAGGATGGGAAATTTGTGCAAAAATAAAATTCAAAATGAATCTCAAAATTGAATAGTACACAATTTCACAATCTCAAAATTGGCAGTTTATAAAATTGTTGGTTGATTTTGTTGACATGTAAGACACGGGGTTGATTGTGTATGCGAGGTGGCTGCGGCTTGGTTGTTTGTGTGTGGTTGTGGGCTGGTTGTTTGCCCTTGTGTCACTCAGACATCTCAGCTCAATACCTGTTACGAGGCCAAGGTCGTTGTTGGGTCGGTTGTTTGCTCTGGTGCCGCTGGGCCCGTTTCCACGACCCGGACCAGTTTGCGAGGTGCCAGTTTGCCGACTTGACCTCTCTAAGCCAGGTTAATTTCATTTATTTATTTATTTTGAGCAGATTAGCACATCTATCCAGTACACTTAATGCACATTTCTGCACATGTTTTTCCTGTTTTGTTTATGTATGTGTGTGTGTGGGGTGGTGGCAGAGCAGGTTGTTTGTCCTTGTGTCACTTGTTACCTGTCTCTCTCTGACCCGTGGTAGGTTGCTTATGTTTGCATATGTCTGTGTGTGTGTGTAGTGTTGGCTGTGGGGTTGGTTGTTTATGAGTGTGTGGGTTAGTTGTGGTTTGGTTGTTTGCCCTGGTGTCACTCATTACCTGTCTCTCCGACACGGGGCAGGTTGTGTGGTGCCAGTCTGCCCACCCAGCCTTTCCACGCACATCCCACTGCCAAAGACAAAGCCTATCCCACACGCAATCCACCGCCTGTGTAAACAAGTAATTAGCTGTGTATGCCAGCCGCTAATGACGTGCTGACACAGGGCGGCACTGTCAGGGTGAGGGGAGGACGAGGAGGGGACCAGGGAAGGGCTTGCCGGGACTACTTCTGTATCCCACCATTATTGTCCCGCGGCTCTGACAAAGGTCTGATAAGAGTGACGCGAGGAGGGAGGAAGTGACTCCAAGACGGACTTCCTGCGTCACTGACAGGCGCTGACAGATGAACAGCAACAAGTACACAGCAACAAGAGAGAGAGGGTGGGGGTATTTGGCACCACAGAGAAGGGGTTGGATGGGGGGATGAGGTGGGAATGGTGGTGCAGCAGAGGACTAGTGGTTAACTCAGATTGAATGGTGGTGCAAAGAAGGGATTATGATTATCTGGTTAAATGGTACTAGTGGTGCTGAGTAGGACGGCTGAATGATTAGGCTGGAGTGGTGCTGATGGTGCAGAGGAAGACTGGAGGGTAATGGGACTTGAGTGAGGCCGGTGGTGCAGAGGACTGATGGGTACCTGGGCTGGAGTGGTGCTGGTGGTGCAGAGGAGGACAGGTGGGTAATGGGACTTGAGTGAGGCCAGTGGTACAGAGGACTCATGAGTAACTGGACTGGAGTGGTGCTGATGGTGAAGAAGAGGACAGGTGGGTAACTGGACTAAAGTGGTGTGGGTGATGCAGGAAGACTGGTGGGTAACAGGAGTTGAGTGAGGCCGGTGGTGCAGAGGAGCACTGGTGGGTAACTGGACTGGTACTAGTGGTGCAGCGGAAGACTGAGTAATGATTGAGCTGGAATGGCACTAGTGGTGCAGAGGTTAAGGAATCCTAGAGGCTGTAAGACCAGTCAGCAGGCCTGGAGTAGATAGTGCAGAGGAGGACTGGTAGACTGGACTGGACTGGACTCATGTTGGTGGTGCAGAGGAGGACTGGTGGGTAACTGGACTGGAGTGAGGCTGGTGGTGCAGAGGAGGACTGGTGGATGACTGGACTGGAGTGGTGCTAGTGATGCAGAAGAGGACTGGGGAACACCTACAGTTATGGATACATTCGAAGTTAGAATTGGTGTTGGAATTTTTCAGAGCTGATGCACTTGTGATGCTCTTTGATATTTAACTTGATTCATAAAATACAAACCTGTGTGTTTTTACAAATGTAAAGTTGAAATGTTTGAAAACCATAAATAAACACTTGTGTATCCTTCAGGTGTATTACTTTTAGCTTTATTTAATCTATGTTAATTTTTTTCCCTTATTATTTCAAGCTAAAATCTGTACTTGTGAGACACATTGCAGATCACCTGTTATAATGCTGCTTTATGTAAAAAAAAAAAAAAAAAAAAACTAAAAAAAACCAAACTCAAAATTAAATAAATGCTACAACACAGATAATGAAATGATATTTAAAGTTTCAATTAGAATAAAAAACATTGCTTTAAAACTAAAAGCTTTATTGAGACAAGAAAATGATTTAGGTCGTATAAATCTTATCTAAATAACTCTAGAATGAGAATTCAAATCCAGACTTCAGACCTCAACTAGACAAGTGCAGTTTTGCATGTGTTTCTGGCCTTCCGCACTAACAACTGTGGATGTGTGCACATTCATAATACATGCGGCTGCGGCGGCCATCCCGTTTGTGCCAGATGCCCATCCGCTCACAGAGAGTGAGTAAGCTGCACACCGCACTGCGCCTGTCACAAACGCACAAATCACCCACCGCACGGAAGGGAGGAAGAGGAGAATATGGAGGGAGGAGGAAGAGGAGCGCACTGAAGGAGAAGGAGGAGGAGCGCACACTGACGGGGGAGCAAGAGGAGAGCACACTGAGGGAGGAGGAGGAAGACGAGAGGATGGAGTGGAGTGAAGAAGGGGAGGGCAAGAAGGGGGGAGGAGGTTGTGATGGGACAAGAGGGGGAGGGGGGGGGTGAAAGAGGGGACTGGAACGGGAACGAGAGAGAGAGAGGATAGGAGGGGGGACGACAGAGAGAAGAGAAAGGTGAGGATGAGAAAGAGGGAGGAGAGCAAGAGGGACAGGAAGGAGGCGAGAGAGGGATGGGGCGGAAGAAGAGGGGGGAGGAGGAGGGGGGGGGGCAGGAGGGGGGACAAGAGAGGGCAAGAGGAGGGGGGGCAAGAAGGAAAAAAACAAGAGAGAGAAAAAGGAGGGGGGGGAACGAGAGAAAGAGAGAGGAGACAGGGACAGGAGCGGAGTGAGAGAGAGGAGGGGTGCAAGAGGGGGGTGCGGGGGGTACAGGGGGACACAGGTCAGACTGTCCCGGGCCCGAGCTCATCTCTGATTGGCTGCTCAGCTCCTCTGCAGTGTGCATAATGATATTTCTCATGAATCACCAAGGGCATAGATCTCCAAAAACATCAAACTAAATAAATAAATAAATACAGTCGATAAAAAAATAAACAAATGATGTTGTCGTCTACACCAAGGTCTAGAAGCGGGCTGTTTTCAGACGACAGGAGCTCTCACACATGAAGCCACAAAGGAGCTGTTAGCAGATGGTCTTTCCCCTGTCGCTGCGTGCAGAGGGTACAAAGAAATCAAAATAAAAACGTAAAATATAAAATGGAAATCCAAATGGTGCATATGGCTGGTCTGATCACGACTTTGGACTAGCGTGTGTGTGTGTGTGTGTGGTGTGTGTGTGTGTGTGTGTGTGTGTGTGTGTGTGTGTGTGTGTGTGTGTGTGCGTGTGTGTGTATGTGTGTCTGCTTGCAAAAATAAAATAAAAAAAACCTCCAAAACAAACAAACAGACAAACCAAAAAGCACTTGTTTTAATTAATCTTTGTTATAATATAGACTGCATACATTTTTAGATACGTTTTATTTACATTTATTTAAGTAAAATAACCACTTAAAAAATAAATCTGTTACTGTCACAAATAATACAAAAATCTAACATCAATTTAACATTACAATAGTATCACAATTGTCTTTATGAATAATTGGGCATAGTCAGTATTATGGTAGTAGCTTACATTTTATTGTCCTTGGAAATTACAGGAGATTTAGGCTTTTAAGCTCCTCAACTTGTGTGTGTTCATAATAAAACTTGTCACACATCCTCTTCTGGGCTAATTGTTACACTGTATTTGTAAATCTGGTGTGTTCACTCCCTACAGTCTGATAAAAATAACAGTATGAGTTGTTGTTCCTCGCTGGGCGCCTGTCCTCACCTGGAGCAGAGCCCGGTGTGGAGCGGGATGCTGCGCCGCGCTCTGATTGGCTCTAATGGCAGCGCACATCTTTTCAGGGAGAATTGTTGAAGACATCTGGCCGGGCTTTTTGCGGCTCAAACGTCCCTCTGGATGGCGTTGGCATGGAAACCTCTAACTGCCATTCATATGAAAGGCTGAGGTCCGCGCGCAGCTTCCATTTGGGCCGCGCGGAGCTGCACTCTGCCGCAGCACTCCGCCGCTCGGCCTCGTAAATCCCGCGCCACAAATGCACGCGCTTATGAATTGATGGCACTCTGCGCGGGCACATTCTTCACTACGGTCCTTTTGTTACCCGAGGAGGAAAACAGCGTTAAAACACTGGCTAATGCACCGCTTTCTCACATTTGCAGTGGAGCAGAGTGTCTTTTACGCACATAAATATAGTGTTTGTATCTGTCTGTGAAATTTTACCTTTTATATTTTAGTGCAATATTTTCAAATGAAATGCTTTGACCAGTTTTAACAGCAATGGTCCGTAGTATGAAATGCATTTTTAGTTCACACCACACAACTTTAAATAATTATCCAAGTATTTTCTCTGAAGTGGTTTGGGCTCCATTGTGCAGCTGAGAGGGACTGGGACTAAAATGTGCGCGTAATTGGTGGAGGTTAGGGCCAGAGAAACAGAGAGAGGCTGGTGCAAAGCGTCACAGAGAACTACAAAGTCAAGAGCTGATCATGCCAACGCCCTGTACTCAGTCCCACGTGTTTATACAACATGTGTACACAACCAAGACCTGTCAGACAATCATACACTACATATACATACCATAGTTACATTTACTTAGTTCTATAGATTTTCGAGTATGTTTAAATAAGCAAAACAGAAAACATTTGACTGTGTTAAAGCATATATGACAGTTTTTGTGTTTTTCTAATTCGGACTTGGTTTGGTGGGATAGTTCGTGAGGTCAGTATTTATCATCGTTTTACATCAGTTAAGTCACAGTTTGTGAGGGAAAAAAGCTGAAAGGAAAGGTACAGAGATACAGGAAGTAGCGTTGAGTTGTAAAACAGAATCCCACTACCTATGTCTGGGGTGTCCAAATTTTTTTCACTGAGGGACACATACTGAAACATATTTGAAGCGGAGGGCCACAGACCTGAGTCGATGCAGGGAGCCAAATGGTGGATTTACCAGAGCCATGGTACCTTTAATAAGATTTAGAAGATTATTTTTAGGTCTGTGTCACAATGCAATGTGATTTTATTCAGGTTACAGAAGTAGAATCTCTTCAATTTGTACCAAAAATACTTCCTGATCAATTGGGCCAGTTTAGGAGGAGGCATAAGGGTCAACAAAAATTGGTCTGAGAGCCACATTTGGCCCCTGGGCCATAGTTTGGACAGGCCTGACCTATGTCATCAACACGGAAAACTCCGTCCAAAATTCAGTAACTAACATTTATTATTATTTTATTTGTCTAATCATGATGTCATGAATCAATGTTGTTTATACTATGGCAACAGTTATGGTATCACCTTGATGTGTCCAGCCAGGAAGTGAAATTATAAACTTCACCTCAAAAAAGAAAGAAAAAAAAAATAATAATAATAAAATAAATAATAATCCTGTTGCAAAAGGGCAAGTTGCAGATCAGATCTGTGGATAGAGGATCCTGCTCACTGTAAGAATGCATGTTTTTCAAGGTATTTTTTCAGCAATAAAATCAGCTGTAATTCGATAAATGCAAGATAGAAGTTTACTACTAATACTGTGAAACATTCCAGGCAAAGCAATAACATGGACCCAAGCAGATGACAGATCCTCCACCAGAAAAATTATATTGTACACCTTTAAAATCAGCATCATTATCAAATTCCTGATCAGTATGAACAAGATCTTGGGTTAGACTCTCAGGAGATATGGGACAGTCTTTGTGGAGTTTGTATGTTCTATGTCTGTGTAGTTTTAACCAAACACCATGGAAACCTGCACATTGTAACATTTTAGGGCTGTGGCTATGTACAAATTTACTACAAAGAAGATTTTATATCCAAATACCATTTCAGGGTGCTGTACTACACTTTGAAAAAAGGTACTACAGTCACAGTTGGGTTGCCAGGGTCTTAACCTACAGATAGAAAGGACACATACAATTTTTCTCATTATCAGAATATGGACAGAACCTCCAGAATTGACTTCACTGAGCTGCAGAAGCTGCACTAGCACTGATTCATGATTGGCTGCAGGTGCTGGGGTTTAGGTAATGACCATTCAGATCAGAGAGAGTTCGTTTAGGTTTAAACCAACTGGAAGAATGAGTCACCATTAAAATTGTTATTAGTAAGAGCTAAATTTGATTTGAACATGCTTAACTTTGTTTATAGAAATTAAAGTTAACATTATCATTTTCATTTTATTTAATGACACAAATTTAATGCAAAGAACATTTTATACACTAATACTATTCAATATTAATTCTTTTTCAAATCTGAAATCATGACAGCTGTACTCCAGAAAAAAAAAGTTTCATATTTTTGGTCACAAAATGTAAGTGATTTCAAAATTCCAAACTCAGTTTTGATACTAAGGAATAGATTTGATACTCATTATCAATTCCGATACCATGATGATATTAAAAGACACTTACTAGTGGCCCATAGGCCTATACCAATCTAGGAGGTCTTCTACACCTCAAGATCATTCTAGAGCTATTCAGGAAAGGTGAATGTGACATTTTTAGTATCGATACTTGCTCAAATGAGTATCTAGTTTTGATTCTAATTTTAGTATCAATTAGTGTATGATTTTCAATATTTTGACTATATTATATAATATATATTTTGACTAACTATAAAATGTAAGATACAATTTTCTCTTCATACAAACATAAATATGGAAAAGCAAAAACTGTTATCATAAATTTACTATGCCAGTGATGTACCAGACAAGTTTTCTCTCAATATGTTGCAGAAATATTCCAGTTTAATTTAGGTTTATGTGAGAAAACGAGCTGGGCGTTTTAAAATCATTCATGCTCCATATTTGTAATCAGGGCTGGATTTGCCACAGTGACTTGACTTGAGGAAATGTGTCGTCCACGCTTATTTTAAATGTGTTAATGAAAGACAGTGACCCAGCAGAGAGAGTCTCCACACTGCCACACGCCTGAACGGAGCTCCAAATGAGGTGTGTGTGAGCACCGGGTCTGCAGCTAACCACTCTGCCACCAAAAAGGCAGCCTGCAGGACGCAAACTGTGCTAGCCCCACCCAGGGTGGCACCACAGCTAATCACTCTTCCACCTTAAAGACAGCCTGCAGGACCCTAACTGTCCTAACCTTATCCAGGGTCACACTGCAGCTAACCCCTCTACCACCCTACACACAGCCTGCAGGACACTAACAGCCTGAATGACACTAACAGCGCTAGCTTCACCCAGGGCTATACAGCTAACTACTCTGCCACCCAAAAGACAGCTTGCAGGACACTACCTGTGCTAGCCCCACCCACGGTCACACAACAGCTAACCACTCTGCCACCCTAAAGACAGCCTGCAGGATGCTAATTGTGCTAGCCCCACCCAAGGTCAAACTGCACAATTGATGACCACACAGAAGGTTGTGCCTCTAAAGTAATGTGGCAAACTTAACATGTTAAGGTCCAAAGACTTACTGTGAGAGTGGTTATCTGTGATAGAGACATTGCATTTCTGTGAGGTGCTAGCCCTACACTGCCAGCTCAGTTATTGTTATCTTGACCTATATCATGACAGGTATAATACTCCCTACAAGGGAACCATAGCCATACTTGACTGCACTATCACAATGGCCGTGAGGGTTTGTGTTTCCAGGTGCCAGGCGCTGGTGATTCATGCATGTTTGAGTGTTCCTGTATTGTTCTGCATTTGAGGTCTGAGTGCTTAGAAAATTCCTGTTTTCATCTACCCCCTATCCCCACCCACAGCTCTGAATTTAGCTGAAATCATTTGATAAATGAAGTCATTTTAGAGCACATGTAGGGTTCTAAAATGTCACATAGCCACTTTTCAAAAATAAAAACACATACATGAAAATCTGCTGCTTGCCTTTCTCTCTCTCTCTCTCTCTCTCTCTCTCTCTCTCTCTCTCTCTCTCTCTCTCTCTCTCTCCCTCCTTCCTTCCTTCCCTCCTTCCCTCCCTCCCTTCCTCTTACATCCTTTGCCTTTGCCCCCCCCTTCAGGTCTCCTCTCTGCCCTTCATATCCCCTTCTACACCCCCATCCTCTCTCTTTCCCCTCTCTTTCTTCTTCCTCTCTCTCTCTCTCTCTCTCTCACTCTCTCACGCACGCGCTTTCTCTCTCCCTCCCCTCCTCAAGCCTCCTCCCCCTCCACTCTCTCACTGTCTTTCTCTCTCTTTCTCTTGCTCTCTCTCATTCTTACTCTTCTCTCTCCTTTATCTCCTCCCTATCCTGCCCCTCCTCATGCCTCTTCTCTGCCTCCTGCTCCACTTTCATGGCTTCTTGCCTTCTTCTCTCTGACTCTGCCTCCTCTTCCATCACTGCCTCCTCCTCTGACTCTTCTCCTCTTTTCCTCCTCCCCTCCTCATCTCCCTTCCTCCTCTTCCTCTCCGTCTTGTGGATGTAATTGCCGTACAATTACAGTCCCACTCGGTGCTCGGCTCTGGCCTGTGCTCTCAAAAGTCTCCAGCTTAACTGCAGCCGAGCTACATGTCATGCTGGCTTTTCTCTACCAATCGTTTTCTACTCTCTGTTTTACTCAGCTGATTTAGTGTTTCTGTGGCCTTTGGGGTTACAAGATTGACAAGATTTTTTTTTTTCATGTATTTATTTGACAGGTTACATTTTTTGTATATAAGGATGCCTTACTTGATGAAAATGTATTTTTTTCCTAATATTTTTTATGGCATTTTACCAGTTTACATACCTGCTGCTTTATTTTTCAATGAGTTTCTGATTTGATAACAGGTTTTTTTTGTTTTTTCTTTATATAATTTTTATTTGAACAATACGTAACTTTTTTTTTTTTTTTTGTGCCAAAAATAGATCAAATTAAATAAAATTCATTTTGGTTTATTGCTTGCGTCTCCACAAACCTGACGCTTATTTGTGCTCGTCTCCCTGGAAATGCTGATTCTTTTATTATAGTCTTTCACAGCACGGCATAAAACATCTATCTTCATGGAGAATGTTCTGAAGTATGTCCTTAGAATCATGCAGGTGATGTAGAACCTCTAGAAAGTTACATAGTGTATCTTTAAAGAGATACTGACCATAGCATTTTAGCATATTTTATACTCATCTGGTTTCTAAGCATCAGTTTTATTATTATTAGACCTGAGCTGATGAATGAGAGTCATCCTGGAAAGGGGCTCATTAAAACCACATCTGGAGCCTTGAAAAATCACAAAAATTAAGTACAAGAATGTAAATGTCAGTGACGAGCATAATAAAATTATAATTTTTTCGCTCTAGTTGAGTGAAGACCCTGAGAAAAACTATAATACAAATATATTTGTATAAAGTATAATTTAAAAAATGGCACCTCCTCAAAATGGATTTTTATGGAACCAACGAGAGCTGAACCCCCCCCCCAAAAAAAAATCTATGTAAAAATCTTAAACTCCACACAAAAAATAAAACATCTTAAGAAGATGCAAAAAATATATATTATGACCCTGCCCTAAACTCTACAGGAAGTCGGCCATTGTGGATCTAGCACACCATTGTACTTTTGGCATCTCTTCCAACAGTTTTCATCAAAAACACTTCAAATTTGGCCAAAAGACACTAAACCCATGTGCGGCTAAGGATTATCAATTAGACTTTTGATATGACTTTGGGTGTGGTCATGGTGAATTTTTTTTTGTACTTTTGTCACCCAGCTCCTTTATGTATGTGCTACTGTGCAAGCGCGTGTGTGAACAAACATGTGTGTGAACAAAGCCATGTACATGTGGGGGGGAAAGGGGGTGCATGGCCTGTGACGGCCCTGTGTTTCCATGGCGATGCTGGCTGTTTATTAAGAAGCCTAGTGTTTAATTGATCCACTAATGCATGTGGCTGTGCCCAGCTCCGGCGTTGCTTTGTTTCAGCGCTGCGGCATTTCAATAAAAGCCACGGACAATCCTCATCTGCACTTTTCCCAATGTCCCACTTCCAAAAGGCCATATTAAAAGCTTCGACGCTGGCTCATCAGGGAGGGAGTCCGGAGCGTGTGGGCGGCCCAGGAATAACAAACAGGTGCATTTAAAACACGCTGGGGCCATTACTGCAGAAATGGCGCATATGTTTGTACTCTTAATCATATGTTTGGAAATCAGCTATTGTTTTTAATCCAGTCACACATCAACAGTGGAGGATTTGTAATGGTGTACAAGCGGTGAACAGTAAGTGCTTTTAGGACAGGCCGTCAGAGCGCGTGTTTTTTTGTTTTGTTTTTAACTTTTTTTTTCTTTTGAAGTAATTTTGTACACTGTTTTTGTATTTATTTTATTGTGCCCAAATGAAAGATCCAACATTCAAATGCTTAACTCACCTTTTTCAAACTCTTTTAAGATTTTCTATTTTTTAAGAATAATTTCAGTCAGTGTTGACATTTAAACATAAACACTATCATTTATATGATGTAGTTTAAGGCAAAAAATAACATTTGTTTCTCAAACTATTTTATATATAACCAGCTTTGGAGCATTCCTGTGAATGTTGATCAGTCTGCTGTTCTTTCATTCACTGACCACTGTTCAAGTTGTATTTTCAAACTGTTTCCCCTGTGCCAAATCAAAATATTTATTTGTTGTTTGTTTGTTTATTTATCTAGTGGAGCAACTGCTCTTGAGATATATAACACACACACAAAAGAAAGAAAAAAGTATTTGACCATTTGTATTACCTTTACCTTTATACCTGTGTAATGTTTATTTTGCTATAGTATTTGTATTTGTACCTGTATAATATGGTGGGGTGTAATAAAGTTGAATCTTGAATAATAAAAAATATATATTACACTTGTCATACACTTGGCTTGTTGTTGACTTGTTGAAACCTCTCAAAGCACTACACTGTAGTCTAAAGCTGTATGGTAACAGACATCTAGAGAAAGATTCTTATGTGACTACACATATGTTCTGTGCATCTGATGACTGACATCTGACTGATCAACTCACTTTTGTGTTGCACAATATTATACAATAATATGACTACACACTCCCTCAGAACCCACGTGTTTGTGCTTCAGTCCTCACTCTACAGCCTGGCTCTTTGTGCATCCATCATCTGCATTTGACTCAGACAGCTCCGAAGCACTGTCTCCCAACCCATGACACATTCAAGGCAAAGACAGCCTGGAGTGCACACAGGGACAAGAGCACACACATACACAAGAGCACACACATGGACAAGAGCACACACATGGACAAGAGCACACACATGGACAAGAGCACACACATGGACAAAGAACACATACAGGGACAAGAGCACACACATGGACAAGAGCACACACATGGACAAGAGCACACACATGGACAAGAGCACACACATGGACAAAGAACACATACAGGGACAAGAGCACACACAGGGACAAGAGCACACACAGTGACAAGAGTACACACATAGACAAGAGCACACACATGGACAAGAACACATACAGGGACAAGAGCACACACAGGGACAAGAGCACACACAGTGACAAGAGTACACACATAGACAAGAGCACACACATGGACAAGAACACATACAGGGACAAGAGCACACACATAGACAAGAGCACACACAGGGACAAGAACACACACAGGGACAAGAGCACACACAGGGAGAAGAGCACACACAGTGACAAGAACACACACAGGGACAAGAGCACACACACGGACAAGAGCACACACATAGACAAGAGTACACACATAGACAAGAGCACACACACACAAGAGCACACACACGGACAAGAGCACACGGGACACACAGGGACAAGAGCACACACAGGGACAAGAGCACGCACATGGACGAGAGCACACACAGGGACAAGAGCACACACACGGACAAGAGCACACACATAGACAAGAGCACAAACAGGGACAAGAGCACACACAGGGACAAGAGCACACACAGGGACAAGAGCACACACAGGGACAAGAGCACACACACGGACAAGAGCACACACATAGACAAGAGCACAAACAGGGACAAGAGCACACACAGGGACAAGAGCACACACAGGGACAAGAGTCCACACATACATTTTTGCATAGCGTTTTCTACTGTCCCTAGTCCATTCTGGCAATTTTAGGACAATTTGCATCTTTTTGATCAAACACAGTCAAAAACTGTGTGCTGCCTCCAGTGGCCACTGTAATTTCAAACACTATGTGACAACACACAAGACTGCCTTGATTAAAGCCAGATGTTTCTGATTACAAGCACCTGGCTGCAGGAACAGAGTTTGAAAAGTGAATACCTGACCATCAATCATACTGATCCTTATATCACCAGATCCATCACCTCCTCTCCCCTCACTCTCCCCTTTAGTCCTCCAGACCCCGCAACTCCTCTCTCCTCACTCTCCCCTTTAGTCCTCCAGACCCCGCATCTCCTCTCCCTCCCTCACTCCCCTTTAGTCCTCCAGACCCCGCCCCTCCTCTCCCCTCACTCTCCCCTTTAGTAGTCCCCCTCCTCCTCTCCCCTCACTCTCCCCTTTAGTCCTCCAGACCCCGCATCTCCTCTCTCCTCACTCAATTCAATTTATTTTTGTAAAGCCCAAAATCACAACAGCAGTTGCCTCTTAGACCTCAACAGGGTCATTGATTTAACCACTAGAAAGTTACAAATCCAAAAGTGAAACAGACATCGGTCAATAACAGACAAGTAGATGAACCAACATTCATAGAAAACAAGCAAATTGTGAACTGTCCCAGAGCACCCTCTGTCCTTAGACCCTCCTTCTGCAGGAAAAATACACACACACACACACACACACACACACACACACACACACACACACACACACACACACACACACACACAAACACACAAACAGTGGGAAAAAGCTAAACCTCGAGGAGAACCACACTCTCTCCCCTTTAGTTCTCTAGGTACTGCTCAGTTTGGCAGCTCTATTTGAAATGTGGTTGTAGACAGAGTTTAGGTGTCCAAATGCAAAACAGATATGTTTACTGCCATATTGTGAATAATTGTAGACAAAGCAATAACATCTCCATGGAGATACGCAAATGGATAACCCCCCCAACAATAAAGTTACATAGTGTACCTTTAAAGCAGATCTATTATGCAAAATCGACTTTTCCAAACTTTTAACCATGTTATAGTGGCTTTTCAATCACCTTGAAGTTGGAGTGATTTGTGCATGTTTGAGTGAACTGTAATTATTTACTTTTTTTCAATACTTCATCGTGCCAATCAACCCGTTTTCACCGCCACTGGTTCACACCCACTGCCCTGTACTTCATCGTTAAATTTTGTTTTCTTAATCAGTGATACACATAGGATTCGATAGCGTTGCATAGTCCTTCTGGTTAAAAAAAAATCTTGCTACTCGCTAATGTGATGCAAAGCTATCCATAGGAGGTGCCAACAGTTACATGGCTCTTTGTTGTGATGACATTCACAGCGACGTCTGCTCCAATTGGGCAATGCAGTTTTCTAAGTCAGCTGACTTATTTCTTTTATTAAGTCATTTTAAAATGTGCAAATTATACCATTATAATAAAATGATCTATGGGTGTCACTATATAGCAAATACGTGCACAATATGTCTGCTTTAAACCACAAATTATTATTTGTGGATTGTCTGTTTGGTTATTTGTTCCAAAACAGTGAATCCCCAGAGACATATAGGCCCCACCCTCCATCTGAAATCATGCCATCAAATTCTGTGGTGAACATAACCTATTGTCCAGAACTCCCAAACTCTGTGCAAATGGAACCAGGATTCCAGTGTGTACAGTACGGCAGCAGACATAATTACTAATTACAGCAGAGAGTAATTCTGCATGGATAATTATCTGACAAACATGACATCTCCAGACTTGGCGCTAAGTGAGGATTGTCATAAGGACACTGTAATTATGTCATCCCATTCAAACAGCAGCCGCATAATTACCAAATTAAAAGCGCCGGGTGTAATTTGTGCGATGGCGGGTGGTGGTTCCAGAGGGAGGCTTTAATGGTGCTGCGTGTGCCCGGGCTCGTGAGGGGAGGACTGGTACCGCTCACTGGGATAAAGCACACACAGAGGCTGCACTTAGCCACCACGCACTGCAAAACTACACAACAAAAAATCAGGACTGGAATTTTCATTTTTTGTGCTTAGAATGGTTGACTTTTTTCACATGCTAAGTGTAACGTTTCTGACAAGGATGTGGTTAAAAAGAGTCAAATTATCTATGTCAAATAAGTAATACATCTACAATGTATTTATTGTAGATTATGCAGGCCTATTTAAATTTTTACAGAACATGAACATCACACAGCCCTTTTAGTGAGGCCTCTGTGCTTTGAGAGATATATTAGTTTATAGAAAAATTAAAATGTAAATGGAAGAGTTGGTATTTATTTGTGATTATGTTCATAGGTCATTTTTTAAGATCATTATTATTATCATTATTATTATCAGTTCTGGCTGGCGAAGACCAAAGCATGGCTGCAGCGATGGCAATTGAAGTGGCCATAAGTGACCAGAGACCGACACCGCAAGTGGAATGCGCAAGTGCTTGTGGCTTGATGTAGGGGTGGTCTTGATGCAGGAAGTTGTGATGCAAGAACATACACGACGCAGGCTTGGTCATGATGTAGGGGCAGGTGCGATGTATAGATGGGGTCATAAGGCAGGATCTAAGGTTTCAGGAAATTACTGTAAGTCAATGTGACACGAAACCCAACATGTGTGTGATTGTGTGTGTTTGTTGATGCCAGTGCGTACATGCAGATTTTAATGCCCACAGTATGAGAAATACCCACCCAGGTCTACACTGACAAACGAAGGAGCCATGTCGTACCACTTTACAGCATAAACACTTCACAGTATCTACTAGAGTCTGAGTAGAAGCTTCCCCCACCCCAGACAGCTCTTCAGGGAACCAGGTTTCTCTTGTGTGAAAATTCAGTGACAGAAGGTTGATGGGCAGATTTCAATATTATACTATTGAGCAAGACACTTAAACTGCCTCTTGTTAGTATTTGTGACATATTACAACTATTCTAAATCTTGTGGATTTGTGTCCTGTGTATCAAAAATCAAAATGTGGCAATCAAATTTGAATAAAATCAGCTTTGTTGATTGATAATGGACAGGGCAAACAACAACTATGATAAACAGCAGTGTCTCCATGGAGATTACATTTGCTGGGTTTCAGCTGCCATCACAATGTTCTATAGGCCAATGATTTTTAATACAGATAAAATGAATATTGTTAAAATGCAGTTTGTTGTTGTAATACAGTGAGTTCTTGGGTCTTGTCACCAAAATGATCAAGTTCAACATTTGTGAATTTAGCTTTTGGATATTTCATGACAAAGTACAGTGTTATCAAGACAAAATCTGAAAACCACCTTTAGTTAGTCGTAAGATTATGTGCATTGCTCAGCCCAAAAGCCTACAACATCCATTCTCCCACACAAAAATTCTCCATAAATATGCAAAACATGATACAAAACTACACAGAAACTCAACAAAAATGGAGCAATGTGTAGTAGTTTTATTAGCAGGATGCACGCTGATTGTGTTGTCATAGAGCTCAGAAGGGGGAGTGACTTAACATGGAGAGCAAAGGGAGGGACAAAGAGCATCAAAAACGAAGGTGAAACTTATAGACCATGTTAATATGTTGTTTTCTGTGAATATAGCATTTTCAAAACAATGAAAGGTATTATGGTGATCTAAATATGTTACATGTTAGCAATTAATGGCCCATTGAAGTAAAATACCCCCTCTTTAAAGAAGACTGATCATTAATTGCTTGGCTGTACATTTTTACAGGTAGCACAGTAACACTACAGTGAGACTTCTCTTTCGGATTGTCTGCTTACCAGATATGGAGCACCAAACAAAAGTACGTGGTTGTCAGAATCCCAGTTTTTCCCTGTGTTTCTATGCTGTCTCCCCAATCCCTTCTGTGTCTGTGCCCGGAGCTGGGCGGAGAATCTGGCACCACCCACTACTCACCTGCAGCCGATCAGCAATCAAGCTACAACTTCTGGAGTACAAAGATCCTGCTCATTTCTACACACGCTGCCAGATTGTCAACTTATCGTCAGTTTATCCACCAGTCTATTCTCCGTGATTCCATTTTTGGACTTACCTTTCACCTCAGCCTCCGACCCAGCTCCCACACCCAGCTCTTGCATTTTTTTTTTCTTTGTAATAAACCCAGTTCATTTTTTGAATCCCGAGTCTGCCTCCTTTGATCCACCATTACGACAATGGTGCTAAGAGAAAATATAAAATACTTTGATAAAATCTGGTGATAAACACGACACAAGCAGCACAAACTGAGTGCAGATCTCCCACAAAAGCACCATGAACACCAGGCTCTCAAGAAAATAAAGTAAGTGTATATGATTTGGAGCGCAGGGCTGTTTGGTGCTTTCTCCTGGCGGCAGAGAGAGAGCCTTAATGGTAGGTGCAGGGGGAGGGCTTTGCGGGCCGTGCTGAGCATGTAATCAGCTTAAACAAGGCTTGTTCGGCTGAAATGGCACCTAATAAATGCCTGCGGACTCCAGCTCCTCCATCTTTGTGCTGCCCGCTGCCACCGCCAAATGTCAAACCTGAAACACGTTATTATCCGCTCACGCCAAGCACTTACCTCCACGAGAGCCTCGTGAGCCCAGGGTCGCACACCTCCACATGTGATTAGGGATTTGGGAATCTAACTATCAAACAGGGCTAATAAAGTGACTGGCCAAGAAGGTAGGTATTTATTTAGATGGTGCTTGAGATTCAGACTTGGTCTCTAAACCGTGAATCACTACAGAGGGATGAAGAAGGGTCATTTCTTACATGAGCATTAGTAGTATTAGTATTAATAGTAGCATCAGCAAAAGTGATGACATCATCACTGAACGCTCCCATACGCCCTTCCAGCAGAGACGTGTTTAGAATAGCTACACACAGCCTGGCTCAGATATTAACGTTCAAAAATATTTTTTTGAGGCACCAAAATAAAAAAAAAAACTGTTTGGTGCTTTCTCCTGGCTGCTGTTTTATGCCGTTGAATTTTGTCAACTGAATACACATCTTTAAAAGTGAATATTGTTTCACAACTCATCCAAGAGGCTTCTTCAGTTCTGACAGGGTTCTACAAGTCACTGCCATATATCTGTTTGAAGGGAGGAGCTAACTACACTGAAATTAACATACCCTAGTTGTTTACAGTTATTAGGTCTATTGAACTAAGCTAAGGTGTGGACTGTCCCTCAGATATATTTGCATGATTGTTCATGTCATGCCCCTAATGGGTGATCTCATACCAGCATACTGGCTGTCCCTATTATTTTGTTTGTTTAGATTTAGGTCTGAGTATGGAGTTATAAATAGGTGAAGATAAATACCTATTTATCTTCAAAAGAGTTGGTTAGTGGCTTTGAGATGGAAATGTACAGCAGACTGTGGTTCAGAGCTGCTCTTGTGTAGGTAGCTTGGAGTTCTGTCCTACATAGTGTGGTCTAAGGACACACTACGTAGGACAGAACTCCAAGACTCACGACTAAGAATATTATCACAATAATTATTGAACCAAGGTGTACAGTTTTTTTTAAAGTGACTAAAACATCAATTACCATAGAATTTGTGGATATCTGAGCAATCACCTTTATTGTTCTGTTTTTTGCTGCAAGTGGAATTAATAATGAATGAATAATAATAAATTATATATATATATATATGTATGTATATATATATATAGTACTTGGCTTACCTGTCTGTATCAGTATCAGCTTTTGTTCGAATGGTCTTGAACAAAAGTAGTGAAGTGGACTTATGAAAGGTGTCAGATGATTTGAGCAGGGGTACGGGAGTTAAGGGGTTTGGGTGTATGAGGGGGGCACAGGGCAGGGCCAGCACCTGTCACACCATGCTCCGGCCTGATTGCTGGGTGCCTGCATGATTGGGGCGCCCCTCTCCACAATGGGAGGAAATTCACGGGACAAGAGAGGATGACAAAGGAGCGGTGTATTGTCCAGAGAGGGGCAGAGGAGAAGCGCGGAGCAGAGGAGGAGTTGAGGGGGTAGGAGGTAAGAGCAAAGGAAGGAGGAGAGGGAGAGAGGAGCCAGAGAGAGCTGAGCAGGGCTAGAAGAGGTCAGAGGAGGCATAGAGGACCAGAGGAGACATAATGGGGCAGAGGAGATGGAGAGAGGCAGAGGAGGCAGAGGAGGAAGAGGTGTAGAGGGGGCAGAGAAAAGCAGAGGGGGAGGACAGGGGCAAAGACATTACTACAGCCACACAATGTTCAAAAGTACAAGCAATGTCAAATTCAACATTATAATTGTGATGAACCAAAGATGTAAACAGGTGGGTATAGAAAGAATCTGGATCGATCAGGAATGGCTCCTGTCGATATTAATTCAAGAATCTCAGCAATTTTGTAGCAAATCACAGCAGCCAATGCTTCGGTATTAAAATAATCTCAGTTGCTTGCTACCTTGTATCAATATGTTTTTGTCTGAGAAATATACACATTCTGCTCCACAACAAAAGTGATGTGGACTGGATAGGATCAGTTAGAGTCAAACAAGATGGATTCTTGGATGGAAACATGGCTCTATAATAAGAACTGGATAAGACAGTCCCGATCTTTCCTGGTGAAGAGCACAATATATTTATTTGAACTCAAACTGCTCATGTTTGGCTCACAGAGCATCTACCACTTCCACAAAGGTCAGATTTTGTAGGGATTCTTCTCTACTTTCACATCATGAACTTTTTTGATTTTTTAAGTCCTCAAAGTTAGTTTCTTAGTTATCTTAAGATCTTGTTACTATTATACTTCCATGGTTTGAAAACTCAGACATTGCAACAGTCCAGTTTTCAGTGCAAGGTTACAGTGCAAGGTTACTCCTGCACCTAGCACCACCACAGCAGAGGATTCATCAGTTTTCACTTCTTTTCTCAGGCCAATATCTGTACCGTGGGGCAAGAGTCTTGTCGAATAAACAAATGTGTAAATTACTGGCTTATACAAACACTCATAGACCTATATCATTCACACATAAGCATGCTAAAGTGTTAAGCCCAAGGTAACAGTGACAATATGAACTGCAAAGAGCAGGATTGAACCAGAAACATTCTGGTTATAACACTACTTTTCTACCACTTGAGCCACTGACTCACTACGTTCACATGCACAGAGAAGTCCGAGAGAGCTAAACAACCAAATTCAAATCCTCGATGCCCAAAAACTGTCTGACCACTCCCAGTCTACAGCGGGCCAAAGAACCCAGTAGGTGCGAATGGCATCTATGAAACATTCAGAATCAGAATCAGAATCAGAATCAGAAGAAGTTTTATTGCCATTGTCCGTGAGCAGAGCTCACAGACTAGGAACTTACTTCGGTGATAAAGTGCACATAGAACACACACACACAAAAAACAACAACACACTGAATAAATACAAATACAAATAAGGGCATGCAGGAGGTAGAAATCAGAAATTCAGCTCCAGTAATTTAGCATTAGAAACTAATTCTTTCTTTCTATAATCACTAATAAAAACTACTGCCATACATATAACTACTCATTTACATTAACAATTTCAGATATGCTTCAAACTTTGTTACTCACAAGTTACATTAAAGCTCCATTAAGTTTCATTTTCATAGCTATCCAAAACAAAACATGTGCTTGGTAAAGAGGCTGTAGTTTGTCATCACTGCTGATCTAAAACAAGTGAGTAAACGTCCAAACACATCTAATATTTTCCTGGCTGTCTCTTACCTCGTGCAGTTGAATGCCTCTCCTTGTCTGCGCCTAATGTATATTGGACTGTGCTGTTACATGCAACAAGTATCTGACTACATATCAGCTTCTCCAGATGAGTTACTGGGATCTTTGAGATTTGATTCACATCACCTCAATCATAGTTCCTTGATTTAGAAAAAAAAAAATCTGTTTAAATTGGACTAGGCCATCCCATTTTTTCTGTCGTGCATCTAAAAGTAATGAGTGTCACCTGGTCAGTAAAGCAACCAATGCACATTCAATACAATAATGGCTCGCCTTCGCCTATAGAAAACATTTCATTTAGTGTGCATTTGGTTTTGGGATGAGTGCATGGGTTAGTGCCTCAAAGCCTGCCTCCTCACCTCTACCCTTCCAGTGAAAATAAAAAGGACACAAGCTAATCTTAGCCTCTCGTAGCATACATACTCATCCATATTCATAGGACTGTGTGCTTTGATTAGCTGGAGAGGGACTCTGCTCTTGAGATGTCACTTAAGGAACATTTGTGTACGCCGCGTCTCCCAGCATAACATATGTAAATGAATTTGTTTGGAAAGCAAGAGGGAGGCACGTTCCAGCCCCTTTAATCTACTCCTGTTATGGGGACAGTTATGGGATTTGTTAGGGGCCCGTGATAGGATTTGTTAGGGGCCTGTGATAGGACCTTTCCGCCTCCTCAGCTGCTCTTTTAATCAGCCTGGACATCCGTCTTGTGCTCACTCATCACACTGGCATTTGACAGTTCCGAATTAAAAAGCGACGTGATTTGCATGTGACATTGAGGAGCATAGAACACAGTACAAGCCTGGAATTAAAGGGCCCATATTAAGCTATTTTCTGATTTATGTTATTATGTTATGTTGTTCCTCATCAAAAACATACCTGAAGTTGTGCTTTGTTTCATTTATACATTTAACACCTAAATCCTGCATATTTGGGCTGAATTGTTTTCTCAAACAGAAAACACTCTCTTCCACCTTGTGATGTCATGTGGTACATACACCTTCAGTAGAATCATGTGTAGTATTTCAACCCTGGAATTGGCAGCCTACTGAACTAAAGGTAAAAGGTTGCTGTTAACTTGGGAGCTACCACTACATGACATTACAAGGTGGAACAGAGCATTTTGAGCTTTGGAGATGCAGACTAATTATCAAGAATTACTCAAGCATGTAAGAATGAAACAAAATATAACTCTGGATATGTTTTGATGAGGCTTAAAGCTCATAAGAGTCAATTTTATAATATAGGACCCTTAATAAATCAGCCCGAGGATGGAAGTTTTGGGAGTTTTCAGATTTGAGAGTGATAGACTTTTCTGTATTGACTACATGGTATTTGTATTGTATTATTACTAGAGTTGTCAAAAGTATCAAAAATTTCATAATAATCTGTACTAAAACTTGCATCAAAACTAGATACTCATTTGAGCAGCTGTAAGAAAAGGCATGATGCTGGCGGTCTAATGCCGAAGTTTATTTACCATCAGCATGAGATCAGGCACCTGGAGACATGAATCCTCAAAACACCGTGACAGTGTTGTTCATTCCAGTCTAGTGCAGCCCAGTCTGGCTATATTTTTCTTGTTATTTTTGTTATTTTTTTGTTATTATACCTCTGATGACATAGGCCAAGATAACAAGGACTGCGCTAACAGTGTGGGGCTGGCATAGCACAAACACAATTTCTCTATCATCAACAATAGATAAAATACTCAATAATACCTCAACAATACCTCAACTTTAATTACAACATAAAGACATTTGCAGTAATACACTTCACTTCTGTTCATGTCTGGATACAGAGGTTTGAAAATCAACCTTTTTTGTAGATGATGTTTGCATAATATTTGCAGAATCAGAAACAGTTTGATACGTCTAACACTTTTACAATGGATAAAGTGTCTATCGCAAGGACATAAAGAAAGTATGAACAGGCAATCGTGGGATTTGAACTGGATACCTTCTGGTTATAATGCCACCACTCTTACCACACGCATGTCGCTCGGTTGTCAGAGCAGGCCATCAACAAACAGCACAACAGCAGCTCGTCTCGGCATATAGAAAATCTTTCATTTAGTCGTCACTCGAGTGTGTTGTTTGAAGACATTGACGCTCTCAGAAACACAGCCCAACCCTGGAATTAGCATGCGGCTATCACAGCTCCAGCGTGGGGCAGGGGTGAGGCATACAGACAGCAGCCAGCCCACTCCTCATCCCCACACTTAACCTCTTTTGTACTGCACAATTGATGCACTCAGCGCTACAGTAGCTTTTCTTTTAATCAGCCTGAATTGATGCCAGTGCTTTTTGTGCGCCTGGGCTCGGCAGCGGCGGCAGAATAGGCCGGTGGAGTGGCTGTTCTTTTGATACCTGAATGAAGCGCTGGCCTAGCTCGCTGCACCTGCGGGGAGTTGATATTCCACACAATGATGGCCGACAAGTCTTGAAGGAGAGTCGCTGCTTCTCAATCGGCAAAGTGTTATCTCATTCTCGCTCAGTCAATCCGGGCGCCGCATTCAGCACGCTGCTATTATATTTCATCTGACGCCCGCTCCGCAGATCAATTCCTCTGACCTCACTTTGAGAAGAGGCCGAGGAGAGCGTCTTCACCTGGGAGCGCACAAAGAGGCTCTCAAAGACTGGTTCGGAGGCTGGAAAAGTCAGACACTGTGCTGGGCTTTGTTTCTGCAGCGTCTTCTTTCAGAGGTGTGGGTCTGTGTGTGGAAAATGTCTTTTACCTGTGCACAAATCCAGTGACTGTGCTCAGAGCAGTGCATGGAGAGAGCTGAGGGCAGGGACATGAGAGAATGCAGCAGCCATACACATGAAAGCCTCTAATGAGTCTTTACACTGCTCAAATCACCAAAATATTACCAATAATTGTATATTAGACATTAAAACCATATGTGAAGTTCTATTCAACAATAGTGGTGCTCCTGTTCAGATATGAAAAAAACAACAACAACAAAACAAGAAAACAGGCAAAAATATGATCTGATTTTTAAAAAACAGCTTACCTCTGAAACATTTTCTAACTTGGACTTGGACCAATAAAGGTTTACACAGTCATGCAAATTTATGATGGACACAGGATGTAATCACATGTTAAGATGAATAATTGCATACTACAAAATTATATTAGTTCATACTTAATATGAATGTGATGTGTAAGTGTTGGTAGTGGTGGGAGGGACAAATGGCACAGATTGTCAGCCTCACTTCCATTAGTTTACGCCAGGGCAGCTGTGGCTAAAGGAGACTACCACCAAGTGTGGTGAATGAAAAATGATTATATGGTAGTGCTTTGAGAGGCTTCGACAAACCTGTACAGTGCATTACAAATGTAAGGCATTCAAGACCTGGAGATAGTGCCTGGTCCTTACACTGCTCCTGACAAGGGTGTTTCAGTGATAGTGAAGGATGGATCAAATGCAGAGAGGAAAATTAACTTTACTAACCTTAAAAACATAGAAGAGAACTTTTTGAAATACCACATAATGACATCACAATAAGACATTTTGAGCACGAAAGCGGGAGACAGACAAAATTTGCAGAATTACTTGAATATAAACAAATCGGATGTGTGTGTGTGTGTGTATGTATGTATATGTATATATATATATATAAATATATATATATATATATATATATATATATATATATATATATATATATATATATATATATATATATATATATATATATGCATATATACACTCTCTCACACACACACATATATATATATATATGCATATATACACACACACACACACACATATATATATATATATATATATATATATATATATGGGTGTGTGTGTGTATATATATATATATATATGCATATATATATACACACACCCTTTAAGATAAATAAAAGATAAATAAACTGCAGGTGTCAGTGCTTGACACTGTACAGTTGGTCCTGTGAATCGAAGGAGCAAACAGGGCAGGACAAAGCAGCGTTGGTGACAATGGCTGTGTGTAAAGGAGCGCTGGTTCTTTCTGTCACACTGTGGCAGGTGACTGGCAGGTGAATAGCACATCCTCCTCTTCTTTTCCACCTGTTTGGTCACAGATCAGTGCGAGCTCCAGCACAAGTTTCTGAATGGACAGGGTCACGCGCCGGAGCTGTGAGGCGAAGAGCCAAAAGCTGGTTTAACACTGCTGTGTCCCTGCAGCTAAGGAGTCACAGACTCCACAGGGACACAGGACGAGCTCAGGGTCTGGTCATGTGGTCAAAAACTGGGAAGATTGTGTGTTCATGACGTCTTACAATTTGAAGATGTCATAATTTCAGATGGAGGGCAGAGGCCTATATAATTCTATGAGCAATTGAATTTTGAAAATTATGTATAATTTTGTTAGACTAGACTTGGGTCATTGTACTCTTGAGGCTTATAGTCCTTTCAACTGTGCGTCTATTTTTTTCAAAATCTTTTTCAGAATCCAAAAAAAACAAAACAAAAAAGCTTTACTGCCATTATCAGTGAAAACAGTTCAATTGGAATTGCCTTAGGTGATATGATGCTAAATAAAACAATGAGTACTAATAGTAAAAAAAAAAAAAAAAAAAATATAAATATAAATAAAATAATACTTCATTTATTAAAAATATCACCAAATTGTTTTTTTGTTTTTTCTTGATTAGAATTAAATGTTGATCTTTGGGTCATTTTTGTTTCATGTAGACTGTAATTATAGATATATTAACCATAAACCAGGTCAAAATATCTGCATTATGACTTTTTCATCTCAGTATTAAATGTCTTAGATTGTTGTTGTGCAGGGATTAGCTTGATTTGAAGTTGGAACAAAAAAAACCTCCAGGATCTTGTAGAGCAGGGTTAAAACCAACATTTTAAGGTCAGAATGGGAAGCTTAACAGCAACAATTACAGTTTTTTTTTCAATAGAATTCAGTTGGAACCAGATCTTGAAGGAACCATATTGTGCCCATGCTCATTTTTTGTTTGGAATGTGGCATAAGAATTTCAAATCAGATTATCAAATTTTTATGCAAAATCGTACCAGACTTAAATTGGTGAATGACAGTCCAGACTGTACGTGAGGGCAAAGGGTCTCCTCTGACAATGAGATATGGCACCACAGACTCAGGAGATCCATCATGTCCCAGACCTAGAGCCAGGAAATTTGGGTTGAAATCTGACTCACTGAAAGGATGGCCCAGAGCCGAGGAAGACACAAATCTCCCCGAGTCAGCGCTCAGAGCTGAGGAGCAGACGCGATTTATGGACCAAATGTGCCAAACGCGTTCATTTCATCAGCGCATAGAAGCCATTGTGCCAGAAGAATCGATCCCAGGATTTTAAGCCCACCACTCGTCAGGTGACCCAACATTAACCGGGCACTAACCATTACACTCCCAGTCAATAATGTTAATCCAGCATGGTTTCAGCAGATATGTGTATGCATGTGGGGCGGTGGGCGCGGGACGGTGGGGTGGAAGGGTGGGTGAGGCTGACTTATGGGGGGCGTACATTAGCGGTGACACTGTGGCTGTGAGAGTGAGGTCAGCGGCTGCCTATCCCTCATACTGCCCCTCTGGTTGAGCTCTACTCCTCTGCCTCTGCTCTGGCTCTGTCCCACTGGCTCTTCTCATCCGGCTCTGCTCCTCTGGCCCTACTCCTCTGGCCCTGCTCCTCTGGCCCTGCTCCTCTGGCCCTGCTCCTCTGGTCCTGCTCCTCTGGCCCTGCTTCTCTGGCCCTGCTCCTCTGGCCCTGCTTCTCTGGCTCTGTTCCTCTGGCCTCGCTCTGGCTCTGCTGCTCTGGCTATGCTCCTCTGGCCCTGCTCCTCTGGCCCTGCTCCTCTGGCCCTGCTACTCTGGCACTGCTCCTCTGGCCCTGCTCCTCTGGCCCTGCTCCTCTGGCTCTGCTCTTTTCGTGTGCTCTGCTTCTCTGGCTCTACTCCTCTGGCTCTTCTCCTGTGGCTCTGCTCCTCTGCTCTTCTGGCCCTGCTCCAGCTCTGCTCCTCTGGCCATGCTCTGCCCCTGTCCCTCTGGCTCTACTCCTCTGGCTTTGCGCTGGCTCTGCTTCTCTCAGCTCCTCTCTGCTGCTCTGTCACTAATGGGGGGCCTAATCGAACATTAGTGCCGCTGAACCCCTGGCGGCCCGGCTGGGTTTGGCCCTGCTCGACACTGCATGTCACTTAAGGCAAAAAATGGTGCTAATTCTGCTCCCTGATCTCTGTTAAATGATAATAGAGGCCAGGAGTCATACTGACTTATAGAACCAGTAGTCAGTCACAGTGGAACATTAAGGAAAAGGGGACATTACATTATCATTTGTGATGACCCATTCACACAGGAAGGCCTTTTGCATGCGTCACACGCAAGCTTCTTCTGTGCCACAGCTGCCCTGAGACAGAATGACTGAGGCAAGGCTGCCATTTATTGTTTTTGACTGCCTATCACACTGTCACAACTTCTATGGTCACAAATTCCACTTCCAGTTAGTTTTAGTCAGAATTTGGTGCCCTCCAATCAGGGCATAGTGGGTCAGATGTCAAACTGTTCAGTTTATATTCCTATGTAAGCTAAATAGTTGAGGTATATAGAAGAGAACAGGGCAAAAACACAAATAAAATCCCGCCTGAGAGTCCTTCCGCTTGGTGCCTGGTGCCGGTCCTGTCAGCATTCTTCTGTTTGAGCGCACACTCATGCACTTATTTCACTCCATTTCACTGTCCACTCTTTCAGCCGAGCTTGGTTTTTTCCGCTGCAAAAACTTTGCTGGAATGATTGTGGTGATTCCCAACCAGCTCTGCCTGACAGGGGCTGTGATTATGGTGTCAGGGGCAGGAAGAGGCAGTGACAGGTGCAGTGTAGGAGAAGGATCCGGCCTCAGGAGGTGGGCTCTAGCTGGGCTCTGGCTGAGCTCTGGCTGGGCTCTAGCTGGGCTCTTGTGCCCCTGTAGTCTGTGTTCATGGGTCAAATGTTCCTCGGAGCGTGCATCAGACACCTCCCCCGGTGCAAGTCCCTTTGCCAGCAGGGGGCGAGAACTGGGCTGCTACCAGTTTAATAAAAGTGACAATGTGGATATTACACACAATATTACACACTGTCCAGCTCTTCTGGACACTCCTCTGTCTCCTGGACAATCATCTCTCTCCTGGTCACTCCTCTGTCCTAGACACTCCTTTGTCTCCTGGACATTAGTCTGTTTCTTGGACACTCCTCTATCTCCTGGACACTCCTCTGTCCTAGACACTTATCTGTCTCCTGGACACTCCTTTATCCTAGACACACATCTGTCCTAAACACTCCTCTGTCTCCTGGACACTCCTCTGTCCTAAACACTCCTCTGTCCTGGGCACTCCTCTGTCTCCTGGACACTCCTCTGTCCTAAACACTCCTCTGTCCTGGGCACTCCTCTGTCTCCTGGACACTCCTCTGTCCTAAACACTCCTCTGTCCTGGGCACTCCTCTGTCTCCTGGACACTCCTCTGTCCTGACCACTGTCTGAGGGCGCTGACTGGGTGCTGCCTCATTGTGTCCTGTTTGGTCAGGAGTGAGTCATCAGTCTAATCAGAGATGAACATAAGGCTTTTAGCAGCAGAGTCACAGCTGAGGGCACGTTTCACATACATGGGTCATTTACTTTTACTGATCAAAAATACTGTTTGGACAGCAGTGTTTGTGACAGTGAAAGAGGCTAATTTTTATTGTTAATGATTGTTAATGAAATTATGTTCTCTCTGTTTTAAGTCATCACCTACCCACAATCACTTAAGCCACTTTCAGTGTGTCCCAACTTCAGCGTTGTAAGTAGATGATTCTGGTTCCTGGAAGTGCTGAGATGCGTCAAATAATGGGACAAACATATTTTAAGAGGTTCCATACCGGGAAATAGATTTATATTCTGTTTGGACTGGACTGCTTCTTTAGTTCCATGTGAAAGCATCATGATCCAAAATCTAAATATTGAATAAAAGAGTTTTGCCTAGTGTCTCATATAACAGTAAAGGACTGCTCCTGTCTGCTGTGGGCTTTAAGAACCCTGGCACAGACTCTCTCCCTCAGCACAAAGGGCTGCCGTGGCTCTGCTTAACACGATTGTCGATTTGTTGTGAAAAGCGCGGCCAGGGGAATCAATAGAATATCTGCTGGGTCCATTACCTTGATTAAAAAGAGTGGGCGGGGGGAGGGGAGGGGCAGGCGCTGAGCTAAACTACTTTACTCCATGGATTATACATGGATCAGAGCTTTCACTGTAAACAGCTGCTAAGACTGCCCTGACTATGGCAAGCTGTCACTGTTGCTTTGGCTGGAGAGGGCAATGTGGGTGAGGAGTCTTGCTCAAGGACATAATGTCAGTATGAGCTCAGGGAACAAGCTCAACCAGCCCCTCTATAGAATCTGATCTTCTCCCCTGCATTTTCTGCTCCATGTGACCCTCCCCTCTGCATCCCCTGCTCCATGTGACCCCTTCCCCTGCATCCCCTAACCCTCTCCTTAGCATCTTTTTCACCCATTGGACCCTTTCCTCTGCTACATCTGACCCTCTGCTCTTCTCCTCTGCATCTTATGCTTCTGTCCTACTCATCCTCTGCCTCATCTGATCCTCTCCTCTGCTCCTCTGACGTTCTCTTCTGCATCCTCTGACAGTCTCCTCTCTGTCTCCTCTCACACTAGCTCTCCCTCTGTCAGCACTCACTGCAGCGTTGAAAAGCTCCTTCATGTCAAAAGGAAAAAAAAAAAAAACATCCTCTAAAACTCTGCCACCTGACTCTCCAAATATGAGCACACACAAAAGCGTTTCTGCATCTCCTGTTGTTATGCGCTCGACCCAGAGCCGGGATGCACAGAAGCACCCTTGTGTGGGCTGAAAGGGCCCGTGTCCTGGTCTGCCGAGGTGAGCCAGCTAAACGCTTTTGTCCACACCATCCCACAGAGAGACGGGCCTCTTTCAGTGTCGGGACAAGTGTATTCTGCACTGAAACATGAGCAGCCCAGCCCCCAAACATGTCCCAGGACACCACAGACAGGAGACAGGAGGCAAGAGACAGAGGACACTACAGACAGGAAACAGCAGGCAAGAGACAGAGGACGCTACAAACTGGATACAGGACACAAGACACAGAGGACACTACAGACAGGAGACAGGAGGCAAGAGACAGAGGAGACTACAGAGAGGACACAGGACACAAGAGACAGAGCACACTAGAGACAGGAAGCAAGAGACAGAGGACACTAGAGACAGGAGGCAAGAGACAGAGGACACTACAGACAGGAGACAGGACACTACAGACAGATGAGATACAGGGACACAAGGGACAGAGGACACTACAGACAGGACACGGGATGCAAGAGACAGAGGACACTACAGATGAGATACAGGACACAAGGGACAGAGGACACTACAGACAGGTAAGGATGCAAGTGACAGAGGAAACTACAGACAGGAGACATGACGCAAGAGACAGGTGACAAGAGGCCAGGATCTGAAGACACTACAGACTAGAGACAGGAGGCAAGAAACAGAAGAGACTACATAGAGGAAACAGGAGGCAAGAGTCAGAGGACACTACTGACAGGAGGCCAGAGACAAAAGACACTACAGAGAGAAGACTAGAGACAGAGGACACTAGAGAGAGGAAACAGGAGGCAAGAGACACATTAGACTGTTTGGCTGTGTAGGACAGCTATAGTGTTAAAACATGGACAGAGAGAGTAGAGACAAACTGTCAAGGCTGAGGGGCAAACCCATGACACAGAGGAGTAACAATCACATATGTGCAACGGCTTAAACCACTGCGTCACCGAGCACATGGCAGAGCTAGTTTCACACAATTTATAATAAAGCTTCATCTGTATCTTAATACTGTATCAAACACTTTTGTTCCACAGAGGAATGTTCTCTGCCCCATTCTCTACAGCAGTTTCACCCGTGGGCCTCAGACCAGGGCAACACCATCTGATCTATATGAACAAAGCAATCACTACAGTTACATGCAGAGAACTCCAAGTGCACTAAACAAACAAATTCAGACCACTATACATACATATTTACCCAGGACAGTCCCAGTTTTGAGCCCTGTGTCCCATGTCCCTGCATATTTATTTAAAAAAAAAAAAAAAACATTGATTTGTTCTGGTTTTAGACAAGAAATGTCCCAGGTGTCCCTATTTCTGACCAGGGTGGAGGCAAAAAATGTTCTGACATAAGTTCCTTAGATTATATATTCACCCACAAGTGAGTTGGGAACGAACAATGTTACGCACTCTTTTCATAATTTTGTTTATACTAAATATCCCAATCCGGGTGTGTCCAAGTTTTGAATTCTGATAATCTGGTCCCTCTACTCTATATGCAGGTTAAAGAACCAAATAGGTGCGAATATGGGCTAAGAAATGTGCGTCTAGTAATTTAGCATTAGCACTGAAACTTTGCAGCTAATTGCTAATAAAATGGCACACAACCCTTTTGGCAAACATGGATAAGCAACATCTTATGCTGAGCATTTGATTTTCAGACTTGTTAGGAACTGCATTATTCACAAGTTGTTTGTGCTCCACAGCATAAATAAACACACAAGCTCTGGTAGTTTTTACTTTTGCTTTAAACATCCGCATATTAGTTACAGTATACTAGTTAGCACATAGATGGTTAGTCTCTGTCATACCTTCAAAATCTTGTTATTTGATTTTTTTTTCATTTGGTTGCAACCAAATGCTATGGGTGACACCACACTCCCTCAGTCCTCTTCTATTATACAAACTATGATGGGAACCAAAGCGAACTTCGAAATGGCTCCATTCACGCCCTTGCTCACGTCCTATCTGGAACACAGTGGCTAGCAGGTTAGCTATGTCTATTTATATACACAGTCTATGGTAGAGACTCATATTTCCATGTTCGGCAAAATGTGGCACTTGTATCAAGTGTGACTATGTCTATGGAAATAAGTCTGTTAAATGTATGTAAATGCCCACTGGAATATGATGGGCTGTGCATCGCTCTGCTGCAAAGAAAGATTAGCTGTGGGCTAACCGCATGCAGTTACCCCCGTGCACGCTGAACGCGCATAGTTACCCCCGCGTACACCGAATGCACAGTTAGCATAAATCACTCAGAGCATACAGTAAGTCTAGTACACACTAACACACAGTTAGCGCACACTATAAATGCAGTAATAAGACTGTGGCCTTTCCAGCACCGCAATTATGAATATTTCCACATGAGACGATTAGCTTCGGTGAAATCTTCTGAACCCGCGGCCTTCAGTAGAAATAACAGTGCACAAAAAAGAATTGATCATCTGCTCCATAGAACAGACAGCAGTCAAACACCAAAAGCTTTTTACTATTCTGTTTGCTCTTTGATATTAAAGACCTTGTACCCGATGTTTTTCCATGTATTGACGCAAAATTGGTCTTGCCCCAGTACAAATATAATGTATAAGCATGCTTGAGGTCAAAATAACTCTCCTGTGTGTTGTCTGCAAAAAAACTTTCTATCGCCTGAGATGCAAATCTGATCTGTGTAAAGGTGTCAAGCCCAGCAGCTACAGAGGGTGTGCGGGCATCGTATGTAGGTGAGTATCTTATTGATGGTCCTGTTTATTTATGTGCCATGGGTGGTCTTATGGGTACTAGTGTCTGTAGCATGCCAGCTTGGTAATGGACCTCCTTGGAGTGGGCATGTGAACTTTCTGTCACAGTCACATTGATCGCCTGGCTCTGCAGACCCTTGAATGCAGGAGGGCCTGGAATCAGAGTATAAAGCACATCAGACCTCGATCCAGTCAAAAGACCTCTCCTCTTGGATATTTTGGTATCATTCAGATTAATATCTACTGCTTTTATCTCAGTTCTGTATTTTTTTTTTTTTTTTTTTTTTTTTTAATAAACAACCATATTTGTTTCAATCAGTCAATTAAAATCACTTTATTTGATCCAATTTAAGCACACCGAGCCAACAAAATACAATAATAATAGAGAGCTCAAACAAATGTGTCAGTGTAGCTCAACGAGTAGGGTCAGCAGATCCATTGTTGGAGCAGTTTGAGGTGGGCAACATCCCTCAGGATAAAAGTCCTGTCTCTTTTCCTGAAACGCGGGAATCACGGCAGCCTATTTGGTGTAGACAGTCTGTAGCATTTCACAGATAGCTGGTTAGCATAGCTAGCGCCATCCAGGGTTGCATGTGTGAGATCACCCATTAGGTGCCTGATCCATTATCCAAAATATAACTCAGGCACAGTTCACACTTGAACACACTGTAGTACAATAGACCTGGCCAAAAAACAGAAACTGTATATAAACATGTGTTAGTTTCAGTGTAGTTAGCTCCTTCCTTCAGACAGATATAAGGCAGTGTCTGTGAGCAATCTGAGCAGAACTGAAAAAAAACTGCTTGTATGAGCAGCAAAATGTCTTGCAGGTATGCCATGGATACAGGAAAAACAAACAGCTCAAATCACACAATCCAATAGTCCTTAACTTCTGTCCTTTGAACTGTGCATGTCGGTCAAATCCCAAAATTAGTAAGGAAAGTAAAACATTTAGGATACAAATTTAAAAGTTTGTGTTCATCAGCCACACGAGCAGCTAAGCATGAGTATGGCTTTGACACAAACTGACCATGCGCTTCTCTGATTGGTTAATCCAAATTTAATCACACCCATCAGAAATTGTGACAGGAGCTTTTCTAGACTTTGTGTAAAGTAGAGTCAAATCATTACCTTACTGTGATGAGAGTGGACAATTTGGGTGAAGTAGGGTCATATTGACACTATGGGCTTGAACGAGGTTTGAAGTGGACACCATCTGGTTGTAGGGTAAATCCTGTTGTTGTTGTTTTGTAGGTGGTGTATCTGTGCTTAGAGGACAGGCTCTGCTCTGTGTCCAGCGCCGCTTGCCCTGTACTTATCACTGTGATACTGAGTTGTGGATATGAGTGTCTGACCACACTGTCTGACCACTGTACACCAGGGACAGACAGGCGGTGCTGCTGCTGTCCATATTAGGCAAGCATCTATTTAGATCGTAAAAAGTGTATAGACCGGGTCATATATTTAATTTTCATTAAGTAATACCCTACCAAAAGGAGAACATGAAGCAGACTTACCAACTTTTTAGAGTTTTTAACCATGTTATAGTTGTTTCCCTCACATTTACTCACCTGAAGTTGTATTTGAAGTGGTTTGCAAATGTTTGAGCAATCTTAAATCACTTTTTGGCTTTTTCAAGACACCATATTTCAGATCAACCCCGTTTTCACTGCCACTGGCCATTGCTCTTTACTTTGTTCTCCAATTTTATTTTCTTAATTGGTGCTATGCGTAGGATTTGGCAACCCCACTTAGTCATTTTTGTACAAATGAAAAAAAAATCCCACTTCTAGCAAGTGTCATGTGCAGCTAGCCATTGGAGGTGGCGACAGCTGCATAGCTCTTGTTATGACGTTTACAGCATTGTCAGCTCCTATTGTGCACCACACTGATTTAAAATAAAATAAATAAATTATAACTATATAGCAGAAACAAGCACAATATCCATCCATCCATTTTCTTCCGCTTTATCCGGGGCCGGGTCACGGAGCACAATATTTCTATATTTATTTGCCTTGACTTTGTGGAGATGTCATCAAACTTCCTCGTTTTGATGCCACTGTGTGCCTAATGTGTGTGGTGTAGTGCAACTTTGTGCTGCTCTGTCTTATCATAATATATAAGCTTATCATATCATTATCATAATACATAAGCTTATTATTAATAACAGGAAAGAACTGATGCTAACTGTGCTGGTTTTGTTAGCATGCAACGTTCAGTCTAACTGAGGTTGTCCCGAGACGTAGAGGAGGAGGTGCAGACGAGTCTGAGAGATTTTCTGTAGAGAATATTAAGATAGAACCAGTCTGGATCCCAGGCTGCACACAAACACCACCAATAACCCACTTTTGTGCATTCATACACAGAGAAGATTGGAAAAGTGTCTTATCCAAAGACATAGAAACAGTTTATGTCACTACTATCCTCAACGTCTTTTATGATAGGGCTGAAACAACATCAGAACAATTGTGACTAGCCGACTAATAAAATCTCGTCGTTGGCTGCTCCTCGTTGGCAGCTCCTCATGACTGCTGCTCACAGGCTGCTCCTCATTGGCTGCTCCTTCTCCTCATTGACTGCTCCTCAGAGACTGCTCCTCATTGGCTGCTCCTCATAACTGCTCCTCATTGACTGCTCCTCATGACTGCTCTTTATTGGCTGCTCCTCTGCTGCTCCTTGGCTGCTCCTGGGAGGCAGCTGCAGACTGAATGAGTTGCTTTGTGTGGGGCAGTATTGTCCCAGGGCAGAGGCGGTCTGCGGGACACAGGCTTGGACCAAAGAGGACCACGATGAGCTGCAATTAAGAACCCACAGCAGGTGCTCAGAGAAGAGGGGCAGATTTGTGTGGCCTTGACCTGCACTGCTGACATATGGTTTTATTATGTGAACAAAACAGAATATTGTATTATTTAAATGGCCCATATTATGCTATTTTCTGATCTATGTAATAATGTTGTTTCCTCATCAAAAACATATCTAGACTTGTGTTTTGTTTCATTCACACATGTTTAACACTCAAATCCTGCTTGAGTTCTTCTCTCAAACTAAAAACACAGGTGTTATGTGGTCATACAGGAAGTGCTCCACTGTGTTTTTAAACTCCATTCACCTTCACTAGAATAATTTGGATAATTTCAGATTTGGAGTTGCCAATCTCTACCAAACTTTAGGTAAAAGGTAGCATTTAACTTGGAAAACGACCTCTTTGTGACATCAAACAGTGGAACAGAGCATTTTGATATGTAGGCTAGGGATGGGACGACATTAAATTTTAGATTCACGGTTATCGTGACCAAAATAATCGCGATTAACGATATTATCGCCATAAATTATTAATTTCTACATGTTCCAACGGCCCAGGCCTACTTTACAACTCTACACGAATGTACATGTACTTCTGCGTCACCCACGCAAACAATCTACACATCAAATGAAAGTTACAGCGCTCGTCTTTTCGTATATGCAAACTATATATATAAATAAATATTAAAATATAAATATTCAATTTTCACATGCGATCGCCACAGTGCTGACAGGAAAGACGTTTTTACAGAAAAGCCAAAAATGCGGATTTGGACTTCACTCACCTTTGAGGCTCTGATTCTGTCAAACATCAACATATTCCACAAAGTTAGACTCATTCGTTCGGCACAGGTCCAAAGAATATAACCCACTGAAGAAATCATGTCCACATGCATAGGCATAATAGGCACAGGCATAATAAACGTAAGACAGCGCCGACTTTGGCCGTGTCTCAATTCACCAAAAATTCACCAAAGTGCCCTTAAGTCTGGCGGGTACTTCGACCTGCACTTCGACCTGCACTTCGAACAGTACAACGAACGGTGCATGTGGAGAATTCGGACACGCCTTTGTTTCCCAGAGATAAACACACGTGTTAGCGTCTGATTGACACCAGTGTTGTCCAATAAGGTGGAGGTTGTGTCACTGGAGCCGCAAACAGCGAATCAGTGCTACATGTGACTGAAAGTTTACGCCCCACTCTCCCCCGTGTAGAATCAACCAATCACATCACACACGTTTAGTGACGTTTTCTCCTTACAGCCAATGAGCAGCAGAGCACGTGTGGGACATGCCGAGATTTTCCGTAAACAGACGGACTTTACCGAGTAAACGAAGCTGTTAATGCGCGCACATTGTAGGCGCTGTTTTACTTCTAAACATGATGAAACGGACAAAACAAAGGAAGTACGAGATCGAGGACACTGTGGATGTTTGTACAAGTTAAACTAGAGGCATCTCTGACCCGGAGCGGTTCGTGTCAGAGTGAAGATGACTGTGGACTCAGGAGGAGAGGAGCTTATTTTTTGATGGATTAGATGCTGTTCTCGATCAGTAAGCGTGGTTTATTCTGCTATTGACATGATTGTAGGTAAATATATATGGTGTGTGTGTCTGTAAAATGCTGTTTAGCTACTACACACAACACAATCTACATTCAATAGTTTATGTCACTTACGATGAATATTTTCAGCTCAAGTTTGTCAAACACTGCAAAATATTTGTCTGGTAAATGCGTGTAAATGGTAAATGGTAAGTTGCTCGTGTTTTGTCCTCGGACCCGCAACTTTTTTTCGGCAGACTCTGCCACCAGAACAGGCACAGACCAAGTGTCATAGCTGTGACAGAGCGCCCCCTTGTGAGCAAACACCAAAACTAGCATCTAAATGTTGTATTGAAACCAGAAACATGAGTCAGTCTGGTGCTGTAAAGACGATTATAATCGTGCGCGTTGATCACGATTATGGAAAAATGCCACGAACGATTAATCGCGGACCTTTTAATCGCGATTAACGATATTATCGTATATCGTCCCATCCCTAATGTAGGCAGATGTCTGTGTAGTCACTCAGTCATCCCGGTATGATTCATAGTAAAAGAACGAGGAAACAGCATTATAACATGGCTTAAAGTTCACTGGAGTCAATTTTAATATATATTTAAAGGGGTACTGTGTAACTTTTCTGGTAAAAGTCCATCAAATGTTTCTCTCCATAGATGTAAAAATTTATACTTTTTAGACATCACTGTTATTATTTTATGTTATATCATGTCATGTTTTGTCAGAATGTATGGAAAAAAATTACATTCAAGATTTTTCTTCTTCTTACAGGTGTTTTGCATTTTGTTCATTATAGAGAGCAATACTGATGCTATACAGCTTAATAATTGAAAGCTGACAGACATTTTGTTCAAAATCTGTACAACTGATAAGCTCCACCTCCTAATACTTTAATTTGATAGTAGTAAGTAGTGGATTTGCATTTAAGTGTGCTTATTGTTGAAAAATAGCTACGTCCATACATCAATTTTCTTCCGCTTATCCGGGGCCGGGTCGCGGGGGCATCGGTCTAAGCAGAGACTCCCAGACTTCCCTCACCCCAGACACGTCCTCCAGCTCTTCCGGTGCTTTCCCAGGCCAGCCGAGAGACGTAGTCCCTCCAGCGTGTCCTGGGTCTTCTCCGGGGCCTCCTTCCGGTGGGACATGCCCGAAACACCTTGCTAGGGAGGTGTTCCAGGCAAAATAGCTATGTGACATTTTGTAAGCCTACATGTATCACTTGGAGTCAGAATTTCTTAATTAATCTTAAGTAAGTAGAGCAATGGGCAGGGATAGGGGGTAGATGAAAACAGAATTTTTTTGAGCATGTATGCCTCAAACTTTTAGTGTAAATAATAAAAGCTCATAAAAGTGCATTTTACAGATAACAATATAATATGTTTCAAATTCTTGTGGGTAAAATCCCTACTTGCACTGGGTTTTGTGATGTCATGTATAGCTCCATAGTGACTTCGGATGCCTGTATGTTGTGACCTCATGTGTCTGCTACTGCACTGCCTCGTCTTCCTCCTCCTCTTCTATATGACTGTCACTGGTCAGGAGAGTCGCCCCAGAAGCACCAGAGCTGTGAGAGTGAGGAAACCAGAGAACACAGTCTGAGGAGTCTGGCCTGAGAATGAGGAGAGGGTCTTTACACACTTCGCGCACACCTGGGATGGAGGCTGGATACAGACTGTGGGGGGCTTATTTTACTGTGTGCTGCTAACTATTTAAGCAGTGGACATTTCACAGCACAATTACATGAGACTCGTTTTATTTATTTATTAGAAAATCGCGACTCGGGGAGAAAATTGTGATATATTTTTTGGTCATATTTTCCACCTTTTGTCAAATTATTATTAATATTTATATAATTTAAACAGGTCATATTATAATGTGTAAAAAAGCCCAAGAGGGATTGCAGAGGAGTTGAAAATTAGCACTTGTTAGTAGGTATGTCAAAAGTCAGATAATAATAATCAATAATCAAATACTAAAGTCTCATTCACAAGACAGAAATGACCCTTTCCTGAGTAGCTTTAGAATAATCTTGAGTGAACAAGTATAGTATAGTGGTGTCAAAATTGGTAATGAGTATGGCATATCGTAACTGAGTTTCAAATTTTAGTATCGTGACGACACCACTTGCTATACACTCTGCATTCTGCTGTGGAGCTCCGTGCGGGCTGAGGGTACGGGGCTCTCATTAGCCGCTGAGTGCCCTGCCACCTGCCTCAACCCCCCCACCACCTCCCCATCCACAAAGCCATCCCCTGCACGCGCACTCACCTTTCAAACTCCAAACAGAATGTACCACCAAAACAAAGCCAGAGATGCTCCCGATAAATGGGCTCGTGGTGCATTCCGGGAGCACAGGAAAACACAGCGCACAATGTGGAGCCGGGCCGGTGTGCTGTTTGTTGGTTTAAGCACTTAGGAGCACCGGGAAGGGGCAGACGAGGGGTGCAGCGGGGAGGGGTCGGGGTGGGTATTGGGGGTTTCTGGACGTCATATTGTAAGCATGTGTTTGGGAGAGCCTCTTGAGTTTTCTATACATGTGCAATATGGGCCCCGCTGGTCCAGATGGAGACACGGTGTATGGATGAATGGGATATAAGGGCCCAGCTGACAGGCAAAGATGCACTGTGACAGATAACAGCCCTGTCTGGTACTTTTAGTATTTTCACATTTTGGTGGTGGAGTGAGACGCCGGGCTGAAGCTACCATCTTTGCCACACAGTAAACATCGCCAGTTGAATGGAGTAATTTGTATTTGCCATGCTATACTACCATACATGTATAGAAGGGCAGCACGCAGCACTTTTTAATAAAATTGTACTTCTCAGGTAGTTCTACTTGAGTGATATATCTTATGAGAGTAAAAGTTGTACTTCCTTTTCCCACTGTAAGTGACAGAAGCTTTATGTTAACAATATGAAATTATTTGAACACTTGTGTTTCTTCAGATATGATTTAGTTTGTCTCATTTTTGTGTCTTTCCTTTGAAAATATCAGTTTTGTTTTGTCACGTTTTCTCCACCCAATTACGTTCAGTTAAAACTAAATCAGAAGTTCTGTTCAGACAGTTGCTTTTTGTATTTCTACTTAAGTGATAATACTGTTACTAGAGTACAATTGTTGGCGATTGTGACTCATCTCTCAGTACATGTGTGTGGACAGAGAATAATTTGGAGTACTTAGAGAGCACCCATAGTTACACAGGGAGAACCTTACCACTTAATTCCCAGACCAGATGGTAAAAAGAGGAGAAATTATCCCCTCTGTAATGTTTTTGGTGAACTTTAAAATCCACGTTTCATTTAAAAAAACATAAGTTGTGGTGTTCCAAGGAATGCGTTCCCACATATTCCTGGACTTAAAGAAGACATATAGTGTTTGTGTCTGCTACAGTTATAATCTATGACACTCATGGATGATTGTATTATAATTTGGACATTTTACATCGCAATATTCATGTAAAACAACTTAATAAAAGAAACAAGTCCACAAACTTTGGTGCCCAATGAGAGCCGACATAAACGTCACCACAACAGAGAGGCTATCAGCGCCTCCGATGGATAGATGCAGATCAAGGTAGCAAGTGGCAGATTTTTTTTCATGTGCACTGAAACTACTACACGATGCTGCCGAATTCTGTGTATCAAATAAGAAAATAAAATTGGAGAACTAAGTAAGCACAGAGCAGTGGGGTGTGCCTGTGTCAGTAAAAACAGGAGTTTGTCAAAATGGGAAAAAAGCAATTAAAGACAGCTCAAACATGCATGAGTCACCCCAGGTACAACTTTGAGTGAATAAATGGTGAGGGGAAACAACAATAACATGGTTGAAAGCTCTGAAAAGTCCATTTTGCAGAATAGGTCTGCTTTAAACCCTAAAAATAAGTATTCAACCAATTCAGGACCCCTACAGCAAAATTATTAATGCGATTTCATAATGTTTATTTGGGGTTTACAAATAGTTAAACTGCTGTTGGTTTAAGTGACATTCCAGCATGCTTAGTTTAAAACTGAGATGGGAGGGAAGTCCATTCACATGTTTATCGTTAATTTCTATGTAATTAGTGAGTCCTTTCACATGAAAAAACACACACTGGCAAAACTGGCCTTTTGTCTACGTATAGCTGGGGCATTATTTAACTACAATATGTTTCAACATGTGAAAAAAAACTCAGAACTATTTCATTTTACATTGTCTGCAGCTGTCCAAACTCCATCCTAACTATTCACCATGATGATTTCTAAGCGCTTTTCACAACTTTAAGAGACCAGCTCTGCCGTTATGCCACAACTACTAGCAAGCTAACAGCACACTAGTAACTAGTGTTACTTCCTGGTTTGTGTAAAAAAATGACACTTAATAATTTGATGCAGACAGCGGTCTCATTTTGACACTATACATCTGTATTGGGGCAAAGCAAATGTTACTTTATGACATGAAGAAATTAGGTACAGCTCCTTTAACATGCCAACCATAGGTACATGTTTCTACATCACAACTTTTCTTTTTTGCATAGCTGTTTTGCACCAAATTAAAAGCGGCCAGTTTGTGTATTTTGTGATGTATTTTTAATTTCTTTTACGTTTTTATTTTTGGTATCAAGTTAATCGAACGTTCTATTTTCAAAATGCTCACACCTCTGTCCTTAGGTACATTTTTGTTCCATTGTCTTCCCATAAGTTTGCCAGTATATTTTTACTTTTAAATTTATTTTAAAAGTAAAACTATACTTCAAAATTATTATTATTATTATTATTATTTTTTTTTTTTTATCTTTTTCTTTCTACTTTGTCTGCTATAACAAGGTTATAACAACAAGACTTTTGTACATATTAGTAAACACTGAAGGCCATTGGCTTGTGTTTCAGGTTAAAATGATATGGGTGTACTCTAGAAAAGTCACAGAGTGCAGTCAGTGTGTTTGTTTCAGAGTTTGTGTGAGTTTATTTGTGCCTGTGCGTTGGTACATTTTCAAACACATATATCTTTCACTGTTTATGCCACTATTGATGAACATTGAAATCTATGTTTTGAAATTAGAGTAACTGGAATTTAATGTCGCACACACACACACACACACACACGCACGCACGCGCACGTGTACACACACACGCATACGCACACGTACATACACACACATACGCACACGCACATGTACACACACAAACGCACACACGCACATACACACAGACACAGACCCTTATTTGAACATACACAGACAAAAGTCTGTGTGGCATAAACATATCCTGTTTATTCTTTTCCAGTGTACATTTTCGTAACAAAGGACCACAGGTTTGATTATTTTTAAGAGGTGCACAGGGGTGAAATTGTAAGATTATTATGCTAAATCTGCTAATGTCAATCATAAAAATGATAAATTTCAACATGTGTGGATTTTTGAAATTTGCATTTGAATGATTGAAACCTATTTGAGCTATTTTACAATAACATGCCCAACACACACTTGAGTTTGTGCTAACTAAACCAAAGCGCAGACACTTAACTCATCTTCATAGTAACACTACAATAGACCAGTGTGTGCTGCTCCCTCGTGTGTGTGTGCGTGTGTGTGAGTCGGGCTGACAGCAGCAGGCCGCCTCATATCTCTCATATCTCATTGTGTGGAACATTGTTGATGGTTGAATAGTGGCATAAGCGTCTCCCATCGCGCGTCTTTGTGAGCATAGGATTGAGTATCAGTGCGTTTTATTGCTTCCTTTGAGGCAGATGCACAGGCTGGCATTGAGAGGCCGCTCGCCGCACAGGGCACAGTGGAGAGAAGACGTGAGGGGACATTGTGCTAGCAGGCTAACACAAAAGCACTTCCCGTACACGCTGAGCTGCTCACAAGGCTGCTGTAGACGTTTTAAGCTCCTACTCACACAAACATACAGAATGATCCTATGTACCTGGGGATGGACTGTGGCAGGTGGTGTCTGAGCACAGCGGTCCCTTTGGAATCGTTCAACTGCAGTGTCAAGTAAGTTCATCGCTGAATACATGTACACTTGTAAAGTACATCATACATCATGGGATGTACCAAATACCAAAGCATAAGTTGATCTCCACTGATGTGAACACAACTCTTTAGTCTTGTACAGAAGTGTCTAAATATATATAAATATACAAAAGCATGACACAAAACAATACACTACAACTTCACAAACCTGATGTGATGTGCAGTAGTGTCACTTAATGCAAGAAGGGGGGACTCAGAGTGTCAAAAACTAAATTAAAACTTATTAAACATTTTAATTTGTTGTTTTCAGTGAGGATAACATTTTCAAAGCAATAAGATAATAGAAGAAGATAATCTGGTGATCTAAATATGTTATGTGTTAGCAGTTAATACCCCATAGAAGTGTGAGACTCTCTCTGTGTGTGCATTGTTGTGTGAATGTGTGCCCTCACAAACACATTCGCTTTCATACACCTGAACATGAACACTGAAGGCACAGTGAGTAAAGTGTCTTGCCCAAGGACATAACAACAATATGCACCAGGACCGCTGGAGCTACACTTGGTATTCTTAGTGCTCTTCTATTCCAGCAAGCTACTAACCTGGCACAATCCTGCCTTAATACCTCCAAATGCTATGACTGTCCACTATCATGCAATAATAATTCTGCCAGTGTATTCACTGCCATATTTTTTGACTAACATACAGATAGAAGGGACCTTTCCAAGCTCCTCCTTTTCAAGGCCCAAACCATACCTCATACAGATGTTCAACCATATGAAGTAATGCAATACAACAATTAGAATGAGGTAATTAAATATATTCTGGTTGATTAAATCCATTATGGTGTTTCCCTACTAAATTAGCAACACAGTTTACAGCTGGCTGCACACAAGATTTTTAAGCATAATTTTGAGCCTGATTTACCTCTTCGTGAGTTCAGGGAGGTGTGGCCTGAGTAGTGCTTCTCATAAATGATTCTTTTTGGCGGATCTCCTCTGCAGACAGGTTAGTATTGTCCCTTAGGGAAATTTGTCCTCTCAGTCGACCCATCCTTCAGTGTCGCCGGGGCAACCTGTCAGGAGCAGTGGACGACGTAGTGCAATGCCCAGAGACCCATCTCCAGATCTTGAGCTACGCTTGGTCACAGGTGTCACAGACACACAGAGAAACAAACTACACACAGAAAGGACGGGATGGCCCAGGAATCGAACCAGAACCTTCTTGCTGTGACGCGTGAGTGCTAGCCACTTAGCCACCGATCCCTTCTAGGTTTAATCCAACTGATTTCCAGCATTGAAACTGGCAACCAATATGAAGTTTGATACTGTTCTGGCTGCTTGCTGCTTAGTCTCTTCCCACTCTTTACCCTCATTTCACATTATTCTACCTTGTCATTTACAGTTTAGGAGTCAACACATATTTCATACAGTTAACTATATTTGTACTAATTTGTAAAGAGCTGTTTTAAAAGTGAGTGAAAATCGACAAATTCAGGATAAATATATTTAGGAAGTGAGATCAAAGTGTAGCCATTTGACGTCTCATTCTTGTCCTAATGAAGTGTGCTTGGAAGGAGACTTACGGGACAATTAGGGAGGATACTTGGGGAGGATTGTGCCTGAAGTGCCCCTCTCACGCCAGATAAACACTACTTTGTCGCCCTCGCCCCTTTTAGCAGCTGCGATAGGACGGGCCCGATAGGAGGCGCGGATGATGGGGGGGTGTCAGCGCACTCCGTCCACCTCAGAGACTCTATTTTGGGGATGTGTCTCGGCTACAATCTGCCCGGGACAGCGGCTGATTGGGTGGCTGTCTTTGTCCCGCACGGAGACAGTCTTTGAGAGCGACTCGGGCTCAGCTTTCAGACCGCTCCATTCAGAGGATAATCCTGCAGGAGAGGAGACAAGGCCAGTGTCTGCGCACGACAACAGGAGACAACAAGCTGTCTCTGTCCTCCTCCTCTTGATTTTTACTCTCTTAAAAACAGAATTTGTTCATTTTATATGGTTAGCAGTGGTCCAACGTTATTTCTCACTTACCTTATGCATTCTGACCATCCAAATTATTCACCGTGATGGGTTTATAAGCACTTTTCACAAGTTTTAGAGACCAGAGCTTTGTGTATGATGGTAAAGCTAACATCAACTAGCATGCATCAGGCAATAAAAGGCTTTTTTATTCCAACAGACGATTTCGTTTTGTTTACAGAGCAGGTATTACTAACACAGGTCAAACATTTGCATTTTGACAACCTAACCTCTACCAGAGAACAGTGGACGCAGTGTTAAACTATAGTTGTTTGTGTTATTGTTGTTATGCTATCGTAGTGACAGAGCGTGGGCGGGTGCTCTCCTGACTGCAGCAGCTCTGGTCTCAAACAGGAGGTCAATGGTGCTTCTCCATCACAGATACCTACTCCAGTCAACAGCCCCGCACTCATGTCACTGCTGTTTGCTCCTGCCTGTTCCAGTTTACTCCTGTCTTCTCCTGTGGTACACTCACGGCGCTGCTGCCTGGTCCTGTCTGCTCGTGCCTGCACCTGTCTGCTCCTGCCTATTCCTGTCATACATTCATGTCGCTGCTGCCTACTCCTGCCGTATACACACACACCGCTGCCTGCTCCTGTCTGCTCCTGCCATACACTCATGATCCTGTCACACGCTCAAGTTACTGCTGCAACTGTTGTACACTCATGCTGCCTATTCCTGTCATACCCTGCTCCTGTTGTACTCTCATAATGTCTCTACCTGCTCCTGTCAAACGCTGCAGCTGATTGTTCCTGTTGTACATTCATGGTACGCCACTCCTGTCGTACTCTCATATCTGCTCCTGTCATACACTCAGGCACCTGTCGTACTCTCGTGATGTTGCTGCCTGCCTCTGTCTGGTCCTGTCGTGCACTCATGTCGTTGCCTGCTCCTGTCATGCACTCACATTGCTGCTGCCTAGTCCTGTCTGCTCCTGTTATACACTCATATCTGCACCTGTTGTACACTCATGTCACTGCTGCTTGCTCCTGTCTGCTCCTGTCATATTCTCATGCTCATGCCGTACGATCATGCCGCTGCTATTTGCCCCCGACGTACCTGTTGTACTCTATTGCCCCTTTTTAATATAATATAATTTTATATTATATTGTATTATATTATATTACAGATAAAATGGTATGTGCCATCAATAGCCTACTGAAGAGTGAGGGATGTAAATGCACATGACAGGTATTCATGATTTTCTAATTATTACCTTGAGTGGGATAGTACCTGCGTAAATTAGAGGAGCTTTGATAATAGATCAGATTTTTGAAAGGTAAAATCATAACTCAATGCGTATATAGGTTGGAGGGTTGATGAAGCGATATGGGACTTTGGTTGTTACGGTCCTTCGTGTATCAGCTTGACCTGAGCTGGTGCTGTGTATAGAGCGCCTCAGGACAGTGGGCTGGGGGCTATGGTCGGGGGGACGGTGGCAGGAAAGGGGGGGGGTGGTCTGGGGGGGGCAATGGTCTGGGGCCGGCAGTCTGAGGGGGCGATGGGATGGGGCTGCTGTGATGGGAGGCAGTGGAGAGCTCTTATTTGATTTGTGAGCTGCTCGTGCCTCTGAGTGCACCACACAGGCATATGGCCAGACTTGTACAGGGCTAATTACAGACATTATCTCATTCCCCATTGTAAGGGACTGTTGTGCCATCTCCCATTTATTTCATTAGGCCTCCACGCTTTCAAAAGACCTATTTTTAAACCCAAATGTAACATGCAGGACTTTTGGGCCACTGTATTAAAAATGTATTCTCTCTTTTGCAGCAATTTGTCATGCAATTAGCAATTCTAATGATATATTTGTGGCGCTAATCAAGCAGATATGCTAAAACATTGTGTACATTGGCAGTCGGCTGTCTGCTTCCATTTAACTTGATGGCTTAAAAGAGCCGTGCACTCGTGGCGCCCACTCTACTTGATCACCTCATTTGCATTTTATATTGGTAAATCAAATTAAGCACCCGTAGCTTTTAGCGTGATTGACTGCAGCCGGGGCGCCTCAGATGGGACCGGCTCCGCGCACCACATTAGAGCCATTTGAAAGTGGCGAGCAAATCACATTCACTCAGCTAATTAAAATGATTTTCCCTTTTTGTCTGTGTTTTCTGAGGGCCTTTGATAAGTCTGCCCACCTGCTATGTTCGCATGTGTTCCCCTCCCCAGACGCTTCCCCCGGTGCAGGCTCACATTGTACTGCAGTGGAGTATTCATTAAGACCGGAGAGCAGGGAGAACCGGAGGGCAGGGAGAACCGGAGAGCAGGGAGAACCAGAGAGCAGGGAATTACCGGAGGGCAGGGAATACCAGAGGGCCGGGTGGACCGGAGGACAAGGTGGACAGGAGGACAGTGTTGACCGGAGAGCAGGGAATACCAGAGAGCAGATGTATCAGCGGGCAGGGTGGACTGGGGAACTAGGAGCACCAGAGGGCAGGGAGGACAGAGGGACGGAGAGAACTGGAAAGCAAGGTGTACCGGAGGGCAGGGAATACTGGAGAGCAGGGTAGACCACAGAGCAGGAGAACAGGGAATAATCGAGAGTAGGGTGGACTGGAGGACAGGGAATACCGGAGAGCAGGGTGGACCGGAGAACAGAGAATACTGGAGAACATGCTGGACCGGAGGACAGGAAATATAGGAGATCAGGGAATACCAGAGAGCAGAGTGGACAAGAGGACAAGGATTACTGGAGAGCAGGGAGGGCAGGGAGGGCAGGGTGGACAGGAGGACAGCGAGCATTGGAGGATACAGTGAACAAGAGAGCAGGATGGACCGTAGATGTCCTATTTCACCTACAAACTTGAAATATTTTGTTCATTCTGCGCTCAGGTGAACAACAAGGTGAAACTAATTACAGAATGTCAATGTGCGTTCAACCTAAAAATTAATTTAAGCACAAATTGTTTTTTAAAGCTGTGCACAATTATATCATGCCAATTAACTTTTGGATGTTTATTTATTTATTCACTGCCCCGAGGAGCAGTTCAATAATAGTACTTGCACGTTAAAATAACTTCCCATGTGGCAAATAGTTGGCCTGATGACTTTGGACATGGTCAAAAGATATTAGCGGCCGTGGTGGTCCTAGCTAATATGGATTAAAGGATCAAAAATAAGAAGTGATTTTACGATACAAACAACAAAACAAGATTATTGATTACACAAAATTAGAAAAGTGTTTTTGTTTTTTTGAGGGGAGGGGCCTCTATAGGAGAATTACTGATTTTTGAAAAAAAAATCTAAACTACAGCATTATTTGTTAGGGATTGGCCTTACAAACTTGCCATATTAATCTCAGGGCTTTAACTCACATTTTTAGTGTTGAATAATGGCACCACTTTCTGAAGCTACTGTCAGCAAATGATTTCACCTTGTTTATTTATACTGACAGAGAAGACAGTGAACTTGTTACCGTTTTTGTTTCATGTGGATAGGCCCAGTAATTACAGAGATATTAACCATAAACCAGGTCAACAAATCTGCAATCTGACAGTTCTACATTAGAAGCAAAATTCCACCATAGATTTCTGACCTGTCCTGCAGCTCAGTGTAAACTATAGTGAGCGTAGGGTAATGCACCATGAACATTTAGCCGCTTGCCTCAGTGAGAAAGTGAAGCATTGGTTAGCATTATTTAATTGCATTTACCTAAAACTTTTTGATTAAACTGATCATGTATGAGTTAAGTAGTTGAATAATATTTTTGCAGCACCCTGAAAATACTGTTCCTCTTCTTGCAAAATGTTGTCATATGTTGTCATTTGAGTTTTAAGTTCCTACCTGAAAATGCACAATATACTCATAATATGAATGTGTATTTAAACATCTTTTCTAAAATGCTTAAAAATTTAGATCAGATTATATATTTACAATACTTGGAATTTTCTGGATCGGTACTTCTAACTAAGGCTACAAGATTAATTGTGACTGAATCCAAATTGCAATGTGTGTCTTATATTAGTTTGCCAGTTGAGATTTTGATCTTCTGGACTTGTTTAAAATGTCAACTTTGAACAGAATCTTATTAAAACAAATCACAAATCTCAGGAAAATCACAATTCGATATCTTTCCCAAATCGTGCAGTCCTACTTCTAACTTGATGATATTATTTAAACAGAGAGGCATTTTGAACTCACATTGTGAAAAGTATCGAAAATCAGATACTAACTGATACTAAGACTAGTTTCAAAACTAGTTACTCATTTGAGCAGGTAAAAAAAGTTACCTTCACAGGACAGAAATGAACCTTTCCTGAATAGCTTTCGAGTGATCTTGAGCTGTATCAGAACAAGTACTAGTATACGCCCATGGACCACTATGGAACGTACCTGGACCACTGAGGGACACACATCTAAGACCACATGGTAATATAAAAGAAAGTACTATGATTTAATGGTGAAAATCACATTCTGTTGTGTATTGCGTGAGTGTGTTTTTATTATCACTGTGGCATCAAAATCAGTATTGTGTATCGAAATTGAGTTTGAAATTTTAGTATCATGACAACACTATTCTAAATACATATAAACGAGCGTGTGTTGGGAATAGCACTTTGAATTGAAGTCTGTAAACCACATGTGTTTAAATAAGAAGAGCACTATTACTATGTGTTGGTGTAATATTGTGGCTGCAGCTTGGTCCTGGGAGCTGTCGGAGGAGGTGAGCGGAGGAGAGAGGAGGAGAGAGGGGCAGAGGAAATGTGTTTTGTGCCGGCTTTTCCTACAGGGAATAATGGACCGCACCAGGCGCTTCCCGGGAGTGCCAGCCTCAGCTTAATTGCAGCTTTTAGGATCATTACTGCTCCCGTGTGAATGTCAGGATGGACAAGGCGACTGGGCCTTTGACAGCAGCACCCCCCTCACACACATGTGCGCATACACACACCCGCTCATACACACATGCACATACACACACATACCCACTCCCAGCACACAAGGAGGACACGGACATGTAGTATTTTCACTGATCTCTGTACGCTTATGCAAATGAAGCGTGCTCCTGTTGAAACACTGCAACACCCTCAGAGGAGTATGTTGGTCTCAACAAAAAAAATATATCACACATATTTTTGGAAATTCTTTGTCTGTATGTGCATTGTAACACACACACACTTTGGAGTAAACCACAGTGAAGCAAGTGATAACAGGTGGTCTGAAAATGTACAACCAACCACAGAACATCAGTGGAATCAAATGTTTTTTATTGTCATTGTCAGTGAACAAATTATGAATTTGCTTTGGTGACATGACCAAATATAAAACAATAAATAATAAAACATAATAAATAAAATAATAATAAACTAAATAAAATAAGGGCATGCATAAAAATAAGATATCCAAAAATAGATCTGTGTTAAAATAATACAAAATATACATTGTGGCCAGTGTTTAGTTTGTAGTGCAAAAAGATGAAGCAATGTTGAAGTAAGTTGTTTAAAGTGACAGAGCATGGGTGTACAAACGTTTTCCACTGAGGGCCGCATAGGTAAACATATTCAAAGCGAAGGGCCACAGACTAGTGGTACATATGTTGAGTCATTCAGAAGGGTGCATTTAACATAGCTATGACAAACCAACTCTACCTTTAATAAGGCATGGAACAATGCCTTATAAAAGGTACACATGGTTTGTGTTTATAGAAGTATAACTGGCCTGTGTTTATAGAAGTAAAGTTACTTAAATTTGGGTACATTTGCAGTAGAAAATTCTGCTTATGACCATTTGGGCCGATTCAGCTCTAACGGTTGCATTTGGCCCCTGGGCTATAGTTTGAACACTCCTCTTCTGAAGTGTTCATGAACAGCTGAGGGGAAGAAAACTGTTGTGGTGAGAGATTTTGGTTCAAATAAGCTCAAATAGTCCGTGTTCAGGGTGAAAAGGGTCAACTGTGATCCGACCTGCTCGCACCCGGGAACTGGAGATGCGCAGGGCCTGGAGACGCACAGGTCCTGGAGAGATGGAAGGCTGCAGCCAATCACCTTCTCAGTAGAGCGCGCAATACTCTATTGCAGTCTCTGTCAGTCCCTGTGGCCGAGGGGTACTACACCATGATGGATGATGGCTGTGCAGAACTGCACCATGATCTGGGCTGGCAGTTTGGCTTTCCTCAGCTGCACTCCGCAGGAAGTAGATCCTCTGCTGGACCGTCTGGATATGATAGACACCCACATTAGATCCTGGGTGATGGTAGTGCTGAGGAAAATAAAGAGTCCACAATGGCGATGGGGGTGTTGGTCATGGCGAGTGGGGCAGGGGGGCTGTGACTGTCCTGAAGTACACCATCATCTCCTCTATCTTCTGATCATCTCCACTGTCTTTTGGGTGCTGAGCTCCAGGTTGTTGCCACTGCACCAGGTCCCCAGCTGGTCCTCCTTCCTCCTGTAGCAGACTCATTGCTGCCCTAAGTTTAAGTAAATGGTCTTATTTCAGTGTTTTGGTTGACATCTTATTGTGTTCAGACTTGTGCATGGTCCTGGTGTGTGACTGTTGGGAGTGTGTATGGCACTCTATGCTCCAGTAGATGGAAGTTTGTATTGGTGCTCTATGTTGCAGGGAGTGGGGGGTGCTGGCTGTATGCTCCCAGTTGCTGGGGGTGGGGTGGGGGGGCAGAGTGTGGAGTGGAGCGGCCCTTGACAGTGAAGAGCAGGAGGCGGCTGCTGCTCAAGAGCCCTTCCCTCCAATCATCCACTGCACCAAGCTAAGAGTCGTGTACACCACACCAAAGACGTGCACGCTACACCACACATGTGCACGCCACAACAAGGACGTGCACACCACGCCAAAGACATGTACGCCACAGCCAGAAAGGTGCAGGCCACAGCCAAAGACGTGCTCGCCACAGCCAGAGATGTGCACGCCACACTACACATGTGAACGCTACAGCCTAGCATGTGCTCGCCAGGCAAGGTGAGGAATGTACCTATGTCAGAACAGGGAAGATGGCGCCAGCACCTGTCATCTGCCGGCTGTTGTCTGCCGGCAGTAGTCTGCCAGCCGCCATCCTTGTACTTTCAGACCTCACAGCAGCATTCAACACAGATGATCATGAAATTCTTTTGTCACACTTCGATGCCTGAGTTTTGTTTGTATCTAATAAACAGAACCTTCTCTGTGCGCCTGGAACAGTGTTCTGCAACTGTGTCTTCTCTCTGCTGTGGGGTTCCCCAAGGGTCCATTTTGGGGCCTATTCTTTTTCACTGTATATGCTGCCTTTAGGTTTGATTTTTTAAAAAGGATAATGTTTTATTTCACTTCTTCATGGGTGACATTCAAATTTATTTGCCATTAACTGTTGATGCCACTTGCTTCATATTGCAGCCCTTATTTAAAAAATCTTCGTGTGATTTTTGACCCTTGTTTTAAATTTAGCAGACAAATTAGCACTGTTGTGAAGGTGAGCTACTTCCAACTCAGGCTTCTTGCCAAAATTAAAATGACTTTGAAAAAGCCATCCATTGTTTTATCACATCTTGGCTAGATTGTTTGAATTTGTTGTACGTAGGTCTGGAGCAAAACTGTCTGGCAAATGCAGGGTGTCCAGATTGCTGTGGCCCGTCTACTGACAGGCACAAGAAAATGAGAATACATTATACCTGTTCTCTCTTTGCACTGACTTCCAGTCATGTTTAGGATAAATATTAAAATCATACTGATTGTTTTTAAATGTTTGAACTCATTGGCACCAGTGTACCTGTCTGAGCTGCTGCAGTCTTACTCTCCTTCCAGAGCCCTTAGATGTGCAGATCAGCTCCTCCTGGTTGTTCCCAAGGCTCATGTCCAGAGGAGACCGAGCATTTTCAGTGGTGGCCCCTAAACTGTGGAATGGCCTGCCTCTTCATGTCCATTCTGTTCAGCCTGTGGAGGAATTTAAGACTAAATTAAAAACACACTTTTTTTTTTGGCTTTAATGCAATATAGATGAGATCATTTTGTACAGTTGCTTTTGTTTTAGCTTTCATATTGTACAGTATTTTAAGTGTATTTTTACTATTGCATTGTCTTATATATACACTTACCTGAAAAGCACCTGTGTTTGTTTTAAATGTGCTTTACATATACATTTTAAATTGACACTGACATTGACGTGCACGCCACAGGCAGAGAAGTGCACTAGAGCCAAACATGTGCCCTCAGAGGTCAAAATTATGCACAGTTTAGGCATGTCACAAGTATCAAAAGTCAGATACTAATTGATACTAAAACTAGTATTGAAACTAGATACTCATTTGAGTCAATATCAATATTGAAAAAAACTCAATCTTTCATCAGTAGCTTTAGAATGATCAGAACAAGCTGTATCAGAACCACCTGGACGACTGAGGGATTACACAGATATAAGGCCACATGGTGATATAAAAGAAACTCCTATGAGGTAATGCTGAAAATTACATTCTATTGTCAAAATAAAGAGTGTTATTTACTATCATCATTTTATTGGTATTGACAATTGAGTCTATTCCTTAGTATCGAAATTGAGTTTGAAATTTTAGTATCATGACGAGAGTTTATGAATGACAGCTTATACAGTATTAAAACTAATTCAAATCAAAATTAAACTAAATGTGGGCCCAGTTATTAGCCTGACATAGTTGTTACATTCACAGTGGATAAATTAATCCTTTGAGTTTTCATGGTTTTCTCTGTGTAGACGTTAGCAACATTAGCATAACCAAACACTGTGTGGCATTTAAAATAGGAGAAGTCCCAAGACTGTGGAGTAGCACCTTCACAGACAGACTTACTAAAGGGAACATAAAACAACTGACCTTATTCTGCCCCGCCCACTTTTATCTCTAAATGGGACTAAAGCTCACTTTCTTTGTCGTTGCACTTCCTGTTAAGTGGGAACCCCATTCATTTAAAGGTCCTATATTACGCAAAATTGACTTGTGAGCTTTTAGCCATGTTAGAATGTTGTTACCTCCTCAAAAACACGCCCGGAGTTGCGTTTTGTTTCATTCACACATTTGACTAAGCCTTATTATTAATCTGTCTAGATCTGCAAATCTCAAAATGCTCTGTTCCACTTTGTGATGTCATGAAGTGGTAGTTTTCAAGTTCACAGCAATCCTTTAGTTCAGTAGAGACTGACAATTCCAGAGCTGAAATTATACAAATGATTCTAGTGAAGGTGTATGGAGTTTAAAAACACAGTGGAGCACTTCCTGTATTACCATCTGACATGATAAGGTGGAGTGTTTTCAGTTTAAGAAAAGAACCCAACCTAAATATGCAGGATTTATGTATGTTTTGATGAGGAAACAACATTATAACGTAGTATGGGCCCTTTAGTTTTGCCACTTAATATGCCGCTGATATAAAGTAGGTTGATTTGCGTAAAAACAAGTCAACAATGCGCGGATTCTCTGGGAGGCTTTAAAAAGACTCTGCAGTCAGCATTTGCAGTCAAGATAAGATCGACAGCTACATGCAATACAATGCAACTTCCAGAACAAGGTAAATACTATCACAATTAACATTTTTACTTCATCCAACTTCATGTTAGATTTCTTCTTTTTTTTTTTAATGGTAGGTTGTTCTGGTTTAATTTTAACTTCAATTAGGACTTAGGTCTATTATAGTAGACCTATTATATGTTATAGGTCTATTATATTTGGTAAGAATAAACCTTGAAACAACAATTTAGGTTAAAATTGTTAACCTCAAAATGGCAATTCCTACTTTTCAAAAATACTTCTAATAATGTTCAAACCTCACACAGAAAGGCCTAAAGAAAAACTGAACCTAAGACCTTGTGGCAGTGCAGTGAACGGAAGGGAGAAGGGAGGAGGAAGTGTCTGGGGAGGGGGAAGTCTGTCTCCAGCAGCGCGTAATAGTGCAGCTCCACTGTGGCGCAGACGTGTCGGGCTCATGTCTCGTGTGAGTGCGCCTCTCTTCATAGCGTGATGGAGTACTCGGTAAATACTTGCTTAATTACGGTCTCATGAAAAGCGGCGTGATCCGAGCGTGCGCGTGTGCGTTTAACACCGCCGCGCCGCCGCTCCTTCACCGCTTTTGTTCGGCGCAAAAAAACAAAGGCACGAGTGCGGCTCCGGGGCCCCGACGCTCGCGCTCATCTGCATATCCAGCGCGAGGGCCCTTTCAGCGGGTTCAGCAGGCGCGTGAGGTTTGGTTTTGAGCGCGAGGACGTGGGAGCGGTGACCCTGAGCTGTGGCGCGCGCACACACACACACACACACACACACACACACACACACACACACACACACACACACACACACACACACACACACACACACACACACACCGCGTTGACAAACAAACACTTCGGGAGTCGCTTTTCGAGTGTTGCCCTTCGCACTCTCTCATGTGAATTTTCAAACAACTAAAGTGTAGACGAGCCTTTTGTCCACTCCACATTCTAAATAGACACGAGCTCATCCAGTGTTATAATTCCTGATATCAATAGGCCTGCTTTATTACTGCTGCACAGGCTTAAAGCTGTACTATGTCATTTTCTGGGGACTGACTGGACACCTGCTTGTCTCCATGGGGATGGCATTGAGTGGCCTGCAATGTTCCACTGAGTTTTACATAATAGTGTGATCTCTCTATAAGGATGTTTTTATTGCTCAATGTCGAAAAACATGTGTTCTTAATGGGAGCAAGGTCGCCTCCCCACAGATCTGACCTGTAACGTGGCCACCTGCTTCTTTAGGGGCAGACACAGTTTCCATAAGATGAGACGAGACACGATGAGCACTGCATGAGTCAAGATGAGATTTTGGGATACTTCATAATTCAATTGTGTGATTCAGTTCCAGTGGTGGAAGGTAACAAAGTACAAGTAGTAAAGGACTGTACTTAAGTAGAGTTTTTAGGCATTGGTACTTTTTTAAGCACATTTTACAGTGGATACTTTTACTTCATTACATTTGAGACCAGTATCTGTACTTTCTACTTTTTTTTTATCATGTTTGTGGTAACATCCTGACTTAAGTTTTTGATTTCAATCTTTGGCTTTGAGCAAACAAAAATAAATACACAAAATTCATAAGAAAAATTAAGAAATTGATTCATATTGTTGCTGCTGACCAAAATATCTAGGTCTATCATTGTTAAATCAGTATCATTACATTTAACACTTGAACAAATTAACCACACCTTGTCAAAATATCTGTGAAATACTTTAACCTTACATTTTCAATGGGTACTTAAATACTTTTACTTAAAGTAGATTTTCTCATGTTATATCTTTTACTTGAATTACTTTTTACGTCTGTATCTGTACTTAAACTTTAGTGACAAAATTGAGCATTTCATCCACGACTGTTCAGTTCACAATTTTGGCCTCACCATTTTGATTTACTTTAACCCTTCCTGTCCAATCCAAATGTAAAAACATGGAGGCAAAACATCTCACATTATCATTTTACTCCTGTTGTGCCATGAGATCTGGTTCCATCCCTACTGGTCAATGTGTTTGAGACATAGTAATGAATGAACATAGTAAATGAACAAGATAAGCACGACGGACCCTTCACCAGAAAAGTTTGTTTCTATGCTACCTGGCTTTAAATGTTATATGGAACATTGTAACTTCAATTTTCTCCAAATGCATTTTCCCCGCATAAGGACATAATCCTCCATCACCCCTTAAAGAAGCACCTACACACACCAAACTTTACAATCCTGTACTTAACAAGAGTTTGCCAAAACATACTGAAGGAATTTTTATATCTAATTCTAAGCTAATTTATTCAGGTTTTAATTTTAAAAAGTAATTTACTCAAATACTAAAGTTAAGATTTTTCTTCCCTATTCACCTGCAGCACCTCACCTTAAAATATGTAAATGTAACTTACCCCCCAGACAGTATATGTATATTAAAAGCAGCAAATTGAGATGACTACGTTCTGTCTGCATCTAATAATAAAGTACAGGACCAAACATTAAGACCTCCGGAGCTCTGGGATCGGATCTTTTTTGCCAGTCGACCCAGTTTCACTTTGCTGCCTGAAGGCCGTCCACAAGCCGAAAAATTCATATCAACATCATGTCAGATAGTTTGTGAGAGCTATGAGGAGTTGGATTCAAAAACATGCTTCCCTGTTTTGCAGTTTGAAAATTGGATAATGCAGCTTTTGCAACAGCTATGAGCGATTTAACCTGCACCTCCCTGGAAATGATTCACAAATTCATATGTTAACCCCTTCTTACCCACACAAAACAATACTGACGTCAACTTAAACACAAAACCACTGTCACAAACATTTGCACACACACACACACACACACACACGCACACACACACACAGACGCACACCGGGGAAAGGCAGGTGCAACTCCACACATCAGCTCTGACACTTTTGTTGTTATTTTTTGAAGTGCAATTTTCTTGTTTCTTTGGCAGATGGTTTTGTTTAGAATCCTGCAAATATATTCAAAATGGATAAAAAAAAAAAAAAAAAAAATCTAAATCGTAATATTTTGATCTCATGGAGAGCGGATATCTTTGACCGAGCCTGCACCAGAAGAAAGGCTTTTGGTGATGGAGGGAACCAGCGAGGAGGAAAGGACAGAGGAGACAAGGAGGCAAGGAGAGAGGAGACAAGGAGGTATGGACAGAGGGGATAAGGAGGCAAGGAGAGAGGAGACAAGAAGGTGGTAAGGACAAAGTAAATAAGGAGGCAAGGAAAGAGAAAACAAGGTGGTAAGGACAAAGGAAATAAGGAGGCAAGGAGAGAGAAGACAAGGTGGTAAGGAAAGAGGAGATAAGGAAAGAGAGGCGAAAAAGACAGCAGAGGTAAGGAAGCAAGAAGAGAGAAGACAAGGACAGAGGAGGCACGGAGAGACAAGTCAAAGTAGTAAGGACAGAGGAAATAAGTATGCAAGGAGAGAGGAGACAAGGAGACAGATACACAGAAGACAAGGGGGCAATGAGAGAGGAGACAAAGAGGTAAGTACAGAGGAGATAAGGAGGCAAGGACACAGGAGACAAGGATAAAAGGAACAAGGAGAGAAGAGAGTAGGACATTGGAGACAACGAGAGAGGAGACAAGGAGAGAGGAGACAAGGAGGTAAAGACAGAGGAGATAAGGAGGCAAGGGGAGAGAAGACAAGGACAGAGGAGACAGGGAGAGAGGAAACAAGGACAAAGGAAGCGAGGAGAGAGGAGATCAAGTGTGAGGAGAGAGGAGACAAGGAGACAAGGTGTGAAGAGTCAAGGAGACAGGCAAATGGACAAGGAGAGAGGAAACAAGGAAACAAGGAGAGAGAGAAGGAGGCAGGAGACAACGAGAGAGAAGTAAAGAAGCAAGGAGATAAGGAAAGGGGAAACGAGGAGATAAGAAGAGAGAAGACAAGGAGGTAAGGACAAAGGAGATAAGGAGAAAGGACACAAGGAAAAAGGAGGCAAGGAGAGAGGACACAAGGAGGCATGGTGCAAGAGGAGAGGAAACAAGGAGAGAGACAAGGAGGCAGTAGACAAGGTGAGAGAAGTAAAGGAGAGGGAGACATGAAAAGAGAGGAAAGGACAGAGGAGACAAGGATACACGGAGAGAGGAGACAAGGGATAGGCAGGAGAGGAAGTAGGAGAGGAGGTAGGAGACTGTGGATAAGTTGGAGGATAAGCACATTTGAGGAAAACCCACACTATACAGCATCCTTCTTTTGAAATGAATCAATTATTAATACATAATTAAATGGTCACATTTTCATACAGCACTTGTCCATTCATCTGTGGGAGATGGAATCGCACCACCAGCCTGTGGGTCAACGCATCTAACCACACTACCAATTATGTTTATGTTGAGAGCACGATTCGAAGTGCCAACCTTTGGATCAGTGGACAAACACTCTACCAACTGAGCTACTGTTGCCCGATTGTAACACGATGAAATACCTTGAAGTTAGTCTATGAAATCAACAGCCCATTGAAAAATATGAGATCCAAAAATTGCCAAAAGGACTTCTCTTTGGAGCAGAGGGCAACTTTACTATCTTTAATAATCTATTCTTAATGTTTTCTTAATGTTGTGCTTGGTCTAATATGGCTAAATAAAATAAATAATATAACTATATAACAACAGAACTATATTTTGAGGATTTCAGATTTACCATAAGCTGAATCGTAATTGATGGGAGTTTTAATGTTTGAGGCAAAAAAAAAGAACTCGGGAGCTTAGAGAAGACATACTGTGCTTGTGTCTGTTATAATCTATGACATCCGTGGATCATTATGTTCTAATTTTAAAATAGTAATAACAAAATTGATCTAAAACAACTTAATAGAAGAAACAACTCTGCTGATGTCGCCGTAAACATCATCACAACAGAGAGCTACATGCTGTCAGCACCTCCTATGGATAGCTACGCATCACGCTACAGAGCTGATTTTTTTTTTCATTTGTACCAAAATGACTATGCGGCGCTGCTGAATCCTACACGTATCACCAATTAAGAAAACAAAACTGGAGAACAAAGTAAGTACGTCACATTGGGTGAGTACCAGCGGCGGTGAAAACAGAGGTAGATCAGAGCAATGACGTCTCGGATACAGGACTATAAAGATTACTCAAACATGCACAAATCATTCTAGATACAACTTGGAGAGGGTAAATCAGAAGGGGAAACAAGGTTAAAGGCTCTGAAAAGTTGATTTTGGAGAACAGGTCTGCTTTAAATATAATAATTTTACAATGTTTTAGCAAAATGATTGGTCTAACCTGTCATATGCACTTTAAAGTTACACTGCACCACAAGAGATATTCACTGTTAAATATTCAGATGGATCTTAAGATAAAACATTTCCAGAAAATCATAACTACTCAAAATCAACATTCACATCCAGTCCTTTTAATGAAATGTCCTTTACTGTTTTTACTGGTGTAAACCTAATGTTCCTCCATTTTAAAATAATTTCATGACTACAGTAAGTACACATACCACTATTTGTCCAACAACCCTCCATATCCAGTTTACCTCTTCCTCCTCCTCTTCCTAGTCCTCCTCCTCCTCCTCCACCTCCTCCTCTTCCTCGCTAGGTCTGTGAGAGCCTTTTGACAAACCAGGCCATCACGGAACAATGGCAAATGTCCTACTCCAAAGCCCATGAATTATTAACCATCAGGAACGAGCAGCTTTTCTCCCTGTGCTCGGAACGCTCGGATCAGACCAGGATCAGACGGAGCCTGAGACGAGGGCGGAGAGGGGAATTATGAAAGCCGAAGCACCAACTAAATCAATCACTTAATAAAGTCTTCCATGCGACCACCGCATCCAAACATGGCTGACAAAGTGGTTTAAATTAGGCCTGAGCAATTTAGGAAAAATATCTAACTGTGATTTTTCTGATAAGTATTCTGATTAGATTTGTGATTTGTGTTTTAATAATAGGATTCAGTTCAAATTTCTCATTTTAAACACGTCCAGAAGAATCGATAAATAGACTAATACAAGAATCACATTCCTGAACATGTTTGAACAGATCTAAACTACAGAATTAGCAGTTTATATGCACAATAAGACAGGAGAGTTTGTTTGTAGAGGAATTATGGTACTTCAAAAATGATGTCCATTCAAATTGCAGTTTCAGTTTGATTGCGAACAATCTTGCTGTCCTTGTTTAAATGATTATTAAGTGGACAAGCTGTGTACGTGGATGTGAGGAGTAGGGCTGGGGACTTTCGGATTTTTTAGGTAGCCTATTAGTGCTTAATACCTGGTTGACACTTTTTTGTAGCCTATCAATTTCCTGTATTACTCATTACTCATCTAGAACCACAGAGTTACAATGCTCATAAGATCATTTTCATATAATTTGTGTAATATGAACTTTACTTTTGAATCCTTCATTTGTGGTGGCACTTTCTGCACTGTTCTCAGACATCATTTTCAAATATTATTCTGTACTGCCTGTTTTTCCCCCAAAGAAATGTAGATACCTGTAACACCTAATTATGATAGATTTAAAAGTACACAAAGTTGGACATAAGTAGAATTTACAATGGCACAGACATGTAGTATGTGTGACTCCTAATCCTTTGGTGAGAGCTCTGTACAGCTCCACAGACTGCAGTCTCCTGGGGCGGCCCTCAGGTGTGGAGCCAATCTTCTCTAATCGCACAAACACAAATGCCTACATTTGAGAAGGATCTGTGCTGATCTTTAAGATCACAGTGAAATAAAAGAAACTATCATTATTCTGTGGAGAATTGTCTTTTTTATAAAGTGATGTTCTAAAATGTTCCAGAGGACGCTGGCTCTGTGTTAGTACATCACATCAGAAATCCAGAGGAGCTCTGGGGCGCGCGGGGCATGGGCAGTTTAACAATATGAATCCTATGTTTGATGAAACTATGTACAGCCAAAGCTCTGTTCAGATCATTCACGTGTATTCCATGATTTTAGGATTTATTCTTTCCTTTAAACTTCATTTGACTGTGCTGAGGTACTTCTAACTTTTTATTTCAGATATAGACTACATTCGTTGGGCCTAAGTGGGTCGTTTAGGTGGTGCGCGCCTCGGCCGAACACCTAAACGAGCCTGTGTGGTTGTGCGTAATGACCGTGAACAGAACTAGAGTCTAAAGGGACCTGGGTGTGACGCCGGCGCATGTTCTATTGTAGGGGTAGTCAAATTAATATTTCATATGCGGCCTCATCATTTTCATAATTCCTCAGCTCAAACGTGTCCGTGCGTAATACGCGCGTACTGAGACAGCCGAAAGCGTGCGCGCGACAGTGCTGGTCATAATCACGAGAAGAGTCATATTTGTTGACACTTTTCCTCCGACGCGCATCAATACCGAGGATCAGGTTCGCTGCGTGTCTCGTGTGAGGCCTCACGGGCCCGGCTCCAGCCTGCGCTGCGCCGTTTACCGTGTCTATAGAGACAACACAACGGACAGCGCGCGCGCTTTATCACAAGGAAAAGGGTTAGATTAAAAATGAGACGGGCTAAAATGTATGAATCCCACAATAACAATAAAAAGCCTGTCCCCCGTGACGTAATGTGATGATGAACAGAAGGAAAAGCGTTACCTTCGGACAGAACCAGGCGTAGACGTTTCTTTTCTCTTTTACTTCACTTAAGAAAGTTACACAAAATGTGGCAAATGCTTTGACAATAAATAATAAATAATCATAAATCTTGTTGCACGGGACCAAACGAACATGTTCTTCCGGAGCTAACAAATAAACATCTTTGGAACAGAAGAGCTCGGACACACGGAGACAGGTCCGGGAGCGCGCGGCCGTGCGCGCGGCCATGCCCGGAGGAGTGCTCTCTCGTCCGTCCCGAGAGTGAGTCTGCGCGCGGCCCAACTGGACGGGGTTTGGCAAAAAAAAGTCCCCGGGACGTCCCGAGTCTCTGGCGGCAAACGGCCGTGAGGCTCCGTCGGTATAACGTCAGGAATAATCCTTGATTGTCTTCACAGTGTACAGCCACGCGGTGCGCGTGTCCGCTCAGGCCATGAGGTGGTCACCGCGCATGCACGTGTCCGCTCAGGCCTCTATGGGGCTGGACACCATGCTGTTGGGCGTGTCCGGCAGCTGCGACGACATGGACGCCACCTCGCTGCCTGTCGAGTTGGAACCGGGGCCTCCCTCCGAGAAGCTGACCTGCGGAGACCGAGAGGAGGTGAGTGAGGCCAGGCAGAGTGTGAGCGACCCCCCGGGGCGGATCTGCCGTCACCGCGGGGGGCAGAGTGAAAGTCTAAGCCACTGCACTTTTGGCGCAGATACCAGAAACTTCTGTGACAGGATCTGAGCAAATAGAAATACAGCCACATGAGTAGAGTAGTAGTGTGCACAGTACTGATCCAAGTCGCAACTATGAAAATATGACAGTATTTTCGGATCTCTCCGTTTGGAGTAAAATGTCTGGTATTGGCAGATCTCTCACTCTCTCACTTTGAGACCCTGGGCAAGAAAAAGTGTCTAAAACCTGGACACTGTGGTCATTACACAAATCAGTATCTACAGTCTCCTACAGAAAATGATGATGTTGATCATTAATCAACGAGAAATTAAATTAAACAATGATATAACTTACAGTATTTTATATTGTATGTTTCATTTTGCGCGGCCCTAAGGCAAAGCGTGCATTGCCTTAGGAACATGTCTCTGCAGCTCAGATCTTTGCTTAATGTGTGCGGGGGCCTGAGTCTGCCCATGCTATGTGCAGTCAGTGTACATATAGTGTGTGTGCACGTGCAGAGGAGTGTACATGTGCAAAGGAGTGTACATGTGCAGACGAGTGTGCACGTGAACCTCACCAGTTGCTGGAAGGCGGGCTGCTCCAGCTCGCTCTGCAGGGCGAACTCACTGAGGACCTTCCAGGGGGGCTGGTACGTCTGCACCTCCACAGGGTTGGCTTGCAGACCTCCATCGTGGCGCTCCGGGCTGGCTGCCACCATGGGAGTCCCCGTCATACCCTGGATGTTCTGTGGGGACAAGCACCATCAGGCCTGGGACCTTTCATTTTTAACACTGTGTTAGCAGGACCAAATGTGTTGTGTGTCATAGGGAAGTTGTATAAGATGTATTCATGTGTGGATGGCAGCTGTATGGGTGTCAGGTGGATGTCACGTGGGTGCTCGTCCCCATACCGTCTTTTCATTGGGCTGTGCTGCTGTAGATGTTTCATGTTAGGTGCTGTGTTTTGGGTGCTGTATGGGTGCTGTATGGGAGTCATGTATAGGAGTCATGTATGTAAGTCATGCATGGGTGCTGTATGGCTGTCATTTGGGTGTCACTTAGGTGGCTGCTGGAGGTGCCTCATGATAGGTGTTGTATGCGTGCTGTGTTGTGGGTGTCATATGGGTGTCACGCAGGTGCTGGGCACCATACCGTCTTGTCGTTGGGCTGCTGCTGCTGTAGTTGCTTCATGAGGATGCTTCTCTTCTTGTCTTTGCAGCGTTTGTTCTGGAACCAGACACGGATGACCCTGGGGCTGAGGCCGGTCATCTCCACCAGCTGCTCTTTCATGAGGGCATCAGGTCGGGGGTTAGCGTTGTAGCACGTGCGCAGAGTGTGGAGCTGTTTCTCGTTGAGCACTGTACGCACCCGCGTAGTCTTCTCCGGCTGTTTGTGCACATGGGGCCGGAGAGCAGGCTGCCGCGCCGACACCGGCTCCGCTGTGGAGCACAAGACAGTAAGGGACGATCATAGAGATAACATGATGTCAGGTACAGACATCACAGGTATAGACAGCACCACACAGCAGGTACAGACAGCAGCAGACAGTAGGTATATACATCATAAGTACAGATAGCAGCAGACAGCAGGTACCATACATCATAAGTACAGACAGCACAAATACAGACACAAGCACAAGTTCAGACACCACCAGACAGCATGTACAGACATCACAAGACCTTCACAGACAGCCGGTTGGCCCTACACACATGGAGCTCAGTACAGCAGGTCCATCAGACTGCGTGGTCCTGTGAGCTTCAGGTCATGTATGATCCGTATAATCTACATGAGCCGAGCCAAACATGCAGGTTTTGTGTTTCCATCGTCACTACAGACTAAAGACTTTGGCTTGAATACATAGTGAGGACACACGCAGTAGGTTTAACCCTTTGTGCCCCAGCCTGTCTCTTAGAAGAGCTCTGCACAGGTGCTCACAGCAGGTGTCTTTGCACTTATATCATGAAGACTATAATATGATATTTTGTCACTTGTAGAATAAAAGTGAAAACTTTGTTATGGCACTTTGACCAGCTGCAGAGTGTTTTATAAATGCAGTATAATAATGGAGCTGTACTCCTGCGCGCTCACACACGCACACACACACACACACACACACACACACACCACACACATGCGCGTATGCATAGTCTACAGAAAAAACGCTCCTACCTGCCATCTGCAGTGGTCTGGCGGGGTGCAGCGGACTCAGGGGGTCCCCGGGGCCCAGGGTCGCGCGCTCCACCACGTCATGATCCGCCCGGCAGAACAGGCCATCCTCGCGCAGCGCGAACTCGTCCCCGGGGATGAGCTGGCGACTGCACGCCACGCAGCGGAAACATTCAATGTGGTAGACCTGCGCTCGTGCGCGCATCACGAAGTCGTTCTTACTGAAGCCGATGTTACACTTGGCACATTTGACTCCGTACAACCTGCGGACACACATGCGCTCCGTCATTTCACAGTCTAAACCGGGAACGTTTTAACTGAATATACTAATAATAACTGTACAGTAAACACTAAAAAGAGAAAAAAAACAAAAAAAACAAAAACAAAACCAATAACTATAGGCTAGAACAAACAGTGACGAATATATTGTCATAACAGTGTGATTCTGTCCGATGTGGATCACATCAAGACTTTTTGCCGCGGTGTTTTGTCCAAATAAAGTAGGATAAGCCTGGCAGTGCGCATCGGAGCACTTTCATGGATAATAAAAAGACAATAAAGGCGTTCGGTGTCACTGACCAATCACTACCAATGATCCTGGACTGGTCGTATGTTCTGGAAAACTTTGACTGGGTTGAGGTTCGAATGAAAATTGGGAATGGGAATGACATTTGGTCAGTGTTCCCCTAATGAAAAATAACTACTGGTTTGTATTATTCCAGAAGCTCTCTCCAGGCTCAGTGTCCTCACTAAACACGTTTAAAGTGTGTCTGTCCAAACTCCCCAGGCTCTGATGAGACTGTGGCTGATGCGGCTGCTGAGGGCACCGCGGGCAGAACCAGCGCGGGCCCGTGGCACATCGGAACCAGACGCTCACGCACACGCGTTAGGATCTATTGAATGTAAATGCAACGTATACTTGAAACAACAAGCTTAAAGAGAGGAGTTTAGTATCAAAACAATTCCAACTAAAGGCGTCGTCGTTGCTGCAGTAGATTCAGCACGTTTGTGTAGACGGAAATAATGACATAATCTTTTAATTATGTTCTTCAAAATGGTTCAATTATGCATTTCATTGAGGAGTTCTGTTTTCTTATACCTAAACATTTTCAGACCATGTTTATAAAATCGTGATGCAGCGCCTTTTCCTTTGGTTTAAATGACCTGTAAAATCTGCGGGATGAACTCAAACAGCAAAGCGTCTGGTGCGCTCACACACTCGGTATTTGAGGAAATGACAGCAAATTTTTGTAACACGTGCGTCACGCTTTGTAGATGCGTAAAGTCGATCATTTCATCTTATTTAAACAAGATTTGAATAGGGTGTTTTCATAGAATTATTCGTTTGTTTTGATTAGACAAAAAGACAACCCTCTGGGGTCATTTGAACACGTCGGAGCAGTGGGTTTGTTGCTGAATTACAAACTTGTTTAAAAAGCGCTGTGCGTAAAGCTGCCCGTGTCCACAGAATGCGCAGCCGCTTCTCATTTTGTCCTGTTTTTTGTTTGGGTAAGGTCAAACGTGTTCAAATGTTTGACTGTATCCTGTTTATCTCACATCTCTTTACGAAATGTGATCATATGTGCGTCACCACTGAAGTCTGTCGCTGCCCGCAGACCGAGCTTTTTAAACGGTTTAATCCAAAGAAGAGCTGCTACTGTCCAGGTCCCGTGAGGAGCACTGCCCAGAGCAGGACAGACATAACCAGGGAAAAGCTCACTCAGCCACGGGGATGCTCAGTGGGCCCGGGAAAAGACGCGCTCAGTCGGGAGACGCTCTCACTGAGCCGGGGACCGCCTCCCTTGCCCCGGGACACCGTCCTGCGCGCTCCGGGCTCGTACCTGATATAGTCCCGTTTACAGTAGGTCTTTCCGTCCCGCACGAAGCACGTACACGACTCGTCCAGGTATTGGCTGCACTCCGCGCACTTGAGACACGCCGCGTGCCACTCAAGGTCTGGGGACACGCGCAGGATGTACTGGTCGTGGATCTGGTTTCCGCAGCCCACGCACAGCGAGACGAGCCGCTTTTCTGCAACAAGACGCTCTCATTAGAGACAATCACAAGGCATTTTATCATCGTCCTGACAGCAGAATTATCATTCTCAGTGAAGTTTCACTCAGTCAAGGCCTTATACGCATTATTACAGAGACATCGGGAGCGCATAACCCAATAACCTAATAAATAAATAATTATGATCATTAACAATAATAATAATAATAATAATAATAATAATAATAATAATAATAATAATAATTTGATGTCGAGAGAAATTAAGTTGCAAAATGCGAAATTGAAATTTGTATAATTAATGACTCAAATGTGACTTTTGACACATTTACATTCATTATACTATATCTCATTGTGTTTTAAAAGGTCTATCATATTTGCAGGTATACGTCAGCATTTAACATATAACGCATCCATATTATATATATATATTATTTAAGCTCACTCATGTTTTGAAAAAAACAAAACAAAAAAAACAACAGCAAACAAAACGTTTTTATGCGGATAACATGATGTTATTTCTGACCACTATTTGTCTCCATGCACCGGGGACCACAGCACAGGCCTGACAGGTGTCCACTTTGCTCTTACTTTTCGGCGGGTCCCCCATGTCTCCCATGTCCGAGTCCCAGTCCGAGTCCAGGTCTGTGAAGAAGGCCGCGGTGAGGTCCACTGTCCCGGGGTGCTCTGCTCCTGGGTCCTGGGTCCTGGCGCGGGTCCGGCTGCGGGTCCTGGTGCGGGTCCTGGTGCGGGTCTCGCAGTCTGCAGTGTGTGTGGAGTCCAGAAGCTCGCGGCGCTTGGGGCTGACGCAGGACAGCGGTACGTCATCTGCGCCTGCACCTGATTGGCTGCAACCACGCGCACACACGCACGCGCCTGTGCTTCTGCCTTGACTCTCTGAGGGGCTCCAGACTAAAGGAGACACTTTTCTCCAAACGTGCACGGTCACGCGCGCACGTTTCTGTCTGTGCGGGGACAGTCAGGTGAATGTTCATGTCCCGTCAGGTATGACCATATGAGAGATCCATAGGCCTACAGCTGCGAGACTGAGCGCAGTCACGCCCCCTGGCGTCGGTATGGACTCACGTGCTCGAGGAGAGGACTGAGTACAGGGACGCAGGGACACACACCAAGTCAACATAAATGTCTGTCACCTGCTAGTTTCCATGGAGAGATTATTGCTTTGCCTGGAATGTTCCACCATATAGTATTTTTTTTACTCAATTACAGGTATTTTTATTGCAAGACTCAGGCTACATTGAAAAAAGGCCCCACCCTGCTTAGCTTCAGAGGTCAGACTGAACATTGGCAACCAGGTATGGTCTGTTCATGAGTGCACCATGTGACTTTCCTGGTGGAGGGTTTGCCACCTGCTTGTCTCTGTGAAAGTATATTCCTTTACCTGCATGTTCCACAGTATGGCATTAAATGGATCTATCTTGCATTTATTCATTTACAGGTGTTTTATTGCTATAGATAGAGATTACTTGATAAACTTGCATTCCGGTGTGAGTGGGCTTTACTCTCCACGGGTCTTGTCTAGACTTAAAATAAATAAATAAAGATGTATATCACTTTTATTGTTATGACCATAAACTGAGTACCTGTTGTACCTTATACTATATGTGTGTGTGTGTGTATATATATATATATATATATATATATATATATATATGTATATATATATATATATATATATATATATATATATATATATATATATATGTGTGTGTGTGTGTGTATATTTTTTTTTATATATATATAAATATATACATAACTATGAATATTTGTGATAAACGAGGTAAACATGTTCACATCATAATATAATATTTTACTGATGACAATAGTCGTACTTGATTTTTTCTTAGTTACAAAACACTGGACATGATGGCCTATTTAGTTTGTGCTGGCATATTTATTTGTGCTATAATTTGGTGTTTTGGTTTCTAAGACGATTATTCAATCAGAAAGCAGAATGAGCCTCACATAAGTCTCTCATTCAGTGTTGAAATCCAGTTGCTTTAAACCTAAAAAGGTCCGAATGGTTCTTACCTAAACCTCAGCACCTGCAACCAATCATGAATCAGTGTTAGTGCAGCCTCTGCAGCTCAGTGAGGGAATTCAGGAGGTTCTGAGCTTTCACATGAGGCATATACTATGGAATATGCTCAATATGCTGAATGAGAAAAAGTTGTATGTGTCTTCTATCTGCAAATTAAGACCCTGGTACAGTTGAAACTGTAGTACCTTTTTAAAGCTGTAAGAGTGCAGGCTACATACAGTTCCTTCCACTGAGGCACTGCATGGGTGATTTAAGTTTTTACAGTAAGGTTTAGAAAATGATGACCAGAGGTAAAGCATTACTCAAACCTGAAAGGGACACTGTTATTTGAAGAGGCTGAGAACAACTATGACAGTATGAATACATTTCTACTGTCTCCAAATATCGTTAATTTACTTCACATAAACACAGCTGTATATATATATCTATATAGTCCATAGTATAACAATGCATCAAATATTTTTTTAGATAAGACGGTGTGGGTAGTTCCATTTCTTCAGTTACATTTACTTGAGTGTCTTTTTAAAGAAATTGTACTTTTAAAGTACTTTTCCAGCAGCATACTTTTACTCCTACATGAGTAATATTTTATTGAAGTAACAGCGCTCTTATTAGTAAGTCCCCACTGTGAGTAAGTCTACAAGTGACAAAAGCTTTATGTTGACAATATGAAACGATTTAAATATTTGTGTTTCCTGCATCATTCCTTTATATATGATTAAGTTTGTCTCATTTTTGTGACATCCCAACAGTTACTCTAATTTATCCTTACTTGAGAAGTGCTTTTCCCTAACAGTTTTTTGTACTCTTACTTCAGACATTACTTGGGTACTTGTTACTTTTTGGGAAGTAATTTTTACTATTATTTGAGTAAAACTTTTGGCTACTCTACCCACTTCTGTGTATAGTCTTTAGTATAACAATACTTCAAACTTACATTGAACATTTTTGGACACTCAGTTACGCTTTACAAACAGGAAGAAAGTTACTGGAGATAAGACAATGATGTGTTTGGGCTGGTGCACATCCTGACCTTGTCCAGTTGAGTGTGTGAGTGACAGGCCTGAGTGTCCAGAGCCGGGTCCTCTGCGGCAGCCCTGGGGCCCCTGGGAGTCCCACCACCATATGGACCAGCCTGACCCTCCAGATGACAGGGGGAGGCAGGGGGAGGCAGGAGCAGAGCAGCCATCACCTGACACGGGCTGACAGATGGTGCTGCGGGATGGAGATGGTGCTTCCAGATTGAGATGTGAGCTGTTGTCCTGAGGAGGTGCTCTGAGCAGGCCTGGTGGAGGTGCTCTGTGGTGGACGTGTTCTGAGGAGGCCTGGCGGAGGTGCTCTGTGGAGGTGTTGTAAGGAGGCCTGGTGGAGATGCTTTGAGGGAGGTGTTTTGAGGAGGCCTGGTGGAAGTGTGGAGGTGCTCTGAGGAGGCCTGGTGTAGCTGTGGAGGTGCTTTGATGTGGAAACGCTGTATGGAGGCCTGGTGGAGGTATTCTGAAGAGGCCTGATGGAGGTGCTGTGAGGCTTGTTGAGGTGCTCTGAGGAGGCCTGGGGGAGGTTTTCTGAGGAGGCCTGATGGAGGTGTTCTGAGGCATGTTGAGGTCCTCTGAGGAGGCCTGGTGGAGGTGTAGAGCTGCTCTGAGGAGGCCTAGTGGAGGTGTGGAGGTGCTCTGAGGAGGCCTGCTGGAGGTGTGGAGGAATTGTGAGGTGGATGTGCAGTACAATGCAATAACATTTTTTATACATGAAATAAAAATGATAAAAATTATTTCCTGTTTCACTAATATTATGGATTTAGACAGCTATATCTGCATGACATTTACAGTGACTAGAACTAGATTAAACATGAAAATATCTATTTGACTTACTCTCTAAAGCTAAAACTAAATTAATATTTCTTGTAAAAATGAACAGTAGTTTTGAAGATGGGCTCTGAGAAAGCCTGGGAGCGATGAGAGGGTGCTGGAAGGAGTGAGGGTGCTCCGAATGGTTAGGGTGCTCTGGGAGGGGATAGGGGCTGAATGGCTGAGTGTACTATGGGAAGGCGTGAGGATGTTCTTGGAGAGGAAGGGTGAGGGTGCTCGGAGAAGGGTTAGAGGCTGAGGGTACTCTGGGAGGAGTGAGGGTGCTGTGTGGGAGTGAGGGTTCTCTGATGGGCTGAGGATGCTTATGGAGGGGTTAGATGCTGGGAGGGGAGGGTGCTCTGGGAAGGGATGGGTGAGGGTGCTCGGAGAGAAGTTAGAGGCAGAGGGTACTCCAGGAGAGGAGGGCTGGAGTCGGCCTGGACAGCTGCAGCTCTGGGACATGACCGCAGGGAAAATGTCAGAACATATAGACCTCATTCTCTGATTTCAAACAACAATCTATAATTCATCTGAGTGTGGCTCAGACAGCTGGCACTGCACTACAGGATTACTGCACTGCAGGACTACTACACTACAGCACTAGAGAACTACTGTACTACAGGACTACTGCACTACAGGGCTACTGCATTATGGCACTACATGACTACTGCGCTACAGATCTACTGCACTACAGGACTACTGCACTACAGGACCATTGCACTGCAGGTCTATTGCACTACTGCACCATAGGACTTCTGCAACTACTGCATTATTGCACTACAGGACTTCTGCACTACGGCACCACAGGACTACTACACTACAGGACTACTGCACTACAGGAGTGTTACACTACAGGACTACTGCATTACTATTGCACTACAGGACTATTGCATTGGAAGACTACTTCACTAGTGCGTTACTGCATTGCAGGAGTACTGCACCACAGGTCTACTGCATTACAGGACTACTGCACTACAGGACTACTGCACTACAAGTCTACTGCACTATATGACTACAGGACTGGACTGGTATCGGTGGATTATGTTAAGAAATCAATGACAGATTAGAGTTTTGAGTCTTCAGTTATAGATGAACCAATCAATTAGTGTCGTCATGATACTAAAATTTCAAACTTGATTTTGATACTAAGGAATAGACTTGATACTCAACTCCGATTCCTGTACCGTGATGATGATAATGAAAAGCACTCTTTTTTTAGACAATGGAATGCAATTTTCAACATTAATCACTTTCTTTTATATTACCATGTGGCCTTATACCCGTGGACCACTATGGAACTTACCTGAGGGATTACACAGATATACTTTTTCTGACACAGCTCAAGTTCATTCTAAAGCTATTTAGGAAAGGTTCATTTCTGTCCTGTGAATGTGACATTTTTAGTATTGATACTTGCTCAAATGAGTATTTAGTTTTAGTTTAATTTTAATATTGATTAGTATTTGATTTTTGATACTTTTGGCAACCCTAAAATATATACAATCTTTCTAAACACTGCACTAGTTACATTAATTATCTTTCGAGCTGCAGACTGGGGATATGTTAGATAGTCCGGCTGTCGCACTGGTTCTCATATGCGAATGCTGCAGCAGGGGCAGTGGGTCATTGGTTAAACTCACAGATTATGGGACCGAGTGGCAAAGGGTTTGTGAGAGAGAGGGAGCAGTTAGATTTAAATACTTACTTCCTCCTTCTATGTTGTGAAAATCAGGTAGCCCAGTTTTAACACATGTGTATGAGTGTGGGGCAGAAAAACTTTATTATCAGTGAGTTTATTTGTATGGATCAACAGGGTCATCTGAACAAGAAGTGTGAACCCAAATGATATTTCAGCTGTAACGCATTGGGGTTGGTTGTGCAGTGCTAGAGTCCTCGGTCCAGCCGGCACTCGCCCTTTTGGGGAGCTGCTGTCTGGCTTTTGTATATAAATCAAGCGAACTGTGTAACATTTTAGTTTAAATTATTGGAATAGACTGAACAATACTTAACTGAACTAAATTATTAAATGTGCCACAAAGGAGTTGTTGTACGAAATTAACTTAACTGAAGATGTGAATGTAAAACAGAACTCATAACTTAAAAGCACTTGTTAAGTGAATAAATGTTAACTTATTTTAAACTGGAGCTGCTTCTTTGTCAGTGAATAAACCTGTGTGCTTTATTGTTTAATTTATTTATTCCTTATTTGATTTATTTTCTGGGCTTTGCTCTATGGCATTGTTGGTTTATTTTTAGTTAGTTGGTCAGCTCATCTTAGTATTCCACACTTGGATTGTTCCACAGTATGTTATAAAACACATCTATCTCTATGGAGAAGGACACAAGTACATGGAACCTCCAGACCAAGTCACTGGTCAGATCTGTAGAGAGGCCAGCAGACTCACAATAAGAATGCACATGTATTTTGGAGCAATGGAAACATCTGATTAAATAATGTGGAACATTCCAGACAAACCAATAACAGTAACCCTGTAGATAAGCAGGTGGCTCCCGCACAACCAGAAAAGTTACATGCCATTATGAATGATTTAATAGAGTCATCGAACTGTGTCAAAACTAATTCAAGAGTAAAACAGTACTAAAAACAAAAAAAAAACACAATTTTATTTTAGTTTTCAAGAAAATACCTCTAAATCTCTATAAAATGGGAGAACTTTGATTTCAGCCCTGGGATTTCCAATCTCTGACTGAAAAAAGGTAAAAGGTAGCTCTTAACTTAAAAACTATCTTCATGACATCACATGGTGGAACACAGCATTTTGAGCTTTGGCGATGTAGAGTAACAATAAAGGGTTAGTAAAACATGTGAATGAAACAAAACAACATTCCAGATATGTTTTTGTGGAGATATCAGCATGCTAACATGGCCTCAAGTTCACAAGTGTGTGCAATGTAGGATCTTTAATGTTACTGCAAACTATTTCTGTTCTTACCAAATGGCTGTTACTGACATAATGGCGTAATATGAGTAAAGTGTGGAAAAAGTAACAATAGCCTACCAACACATAAAAGCTAACATAAAAAAGAGTGAAATGTGTCCACACACATGTCCCATCGGCCCCGGGCCCTCTGCAGCCTCTGGGGCTAAATGAACTGTGGATCAGTTGGGAATAAACCTGCCCTAGCATTTATCAATCACCAGGCCAGTTAGGAGCCCACCACACCCCTTCTACCCCTCCCTCCTTCCCTGTCACACAACCACCCCCACCCACCGCCAAATCCGCACACCCGCCTGAGCCCTGCCTGAAAAGACCATTCAATCTGCACGGATGCCCCTGCGCCTCTTCTGCCCAGCAATTTACACACACGTGCCCCAAATGAAAATGAAGGGGAGTTTGGGGAATTGTCTGCCTTCATATAGCCCACATAAATTATAAGCCAAATTTTAATTATCCGGGCGGAGCGGGGTGATAATTCAAAGGGGCCCTCGCTGTCAGGGGCCGGTGCACATTGTGTTTCCTTTTGAATAGGCATCTGGAGAGTCGGGCCCTAACATGGTCCACAGAGAATACAGACACAATACAGACACAATGCAGCACAATGACACGCTAACTGCAGCCACTTAGCACACTGACAGGGCGGCCATGTTCTGCACCTTATGAATTTTAACATCCTCCGTTTAGGCAGACCTGCTCCTCCAGTCTGCCGGAGATTGCCAAGGAACGGGTCCAAGAATGATGACGTAAATAACCAAAGTGCATTTCAATTTGTTTCAATTTATTTTTGAACCCAACTCACAGCAGTCGCCTCACAGGGCTTAACAAGATCATATGTTTAACAGTTCTATATTACACAAAGTTGACTCTTGTTTGCTTTATGTTATAATGCTGTTACCTCATCAAAACATACCCGGAGTTGTGTTTTGTTTCATTCACACGTTTGAGTAATCCTTTATTGTTACTCTGTCTATATCTCCGAAGCTCAAGATGTTCTGTTCCAACTTGTGATGTCATGTAGTGGTAGTTGTCGAGCTTGGTTTAGTAAAAATTGGCAATTCCAGATCTGAAATTATCCAAATGATTCCACTGAAGGTGTATGTGTAGAGTGCTTCAAGTATTACCACATGATATTACAAGGTGAAACAGAATGTTTTCAGCTTGAGAGAAGAACTCAGCCTAAATATGTAGGATTTGTATGTTAAACAACTCCAGGTATGGGTTTGATGAGGAAACGATGTAATAACAGATCAGAAAATAACATAATATGGGCTCTTGAAAAAACTGAAAGTTATAAAATCAAACAGTGAAAACAGTATCCTCTGCTCTGTAGAATGTGTCCAGAACGGGCACGCTGCAAATGTGTCCAGGACTGATGTCTATCGATTTGCAAATTGCATCTAAGTTCATAGTACTGGTTGCTCCTCCTTGGTATGTGCAGGAGCTTCTCTTCATTCAGGTCTGAACTCCTCTACCTCTCTGGACCAAATGCATAGTTCTGAAGATCTATCTGTAATTTGTACTAACTTTTTCTTAAATAAAAGGTCACATATTGCTCATTTGTGTGGTCTTCTTCTTGTTGTAGAGTAGAAGACTAGAGACAACTTTTTGCATGGCCAGGCCTTTATCAAGAGCCCTTACAACAGACTGAACACACTGGAGACAAAGTGGTTGAAGTGTCTTGCCTAAGAACCAAAGAGGGCCATTGTTCCAGGTGACAGTGCATGGTCTATATCTGGTTTTGCATGGTACTGCATGTTTAAGTTAGACTTTGACTAAATTTATTGATTAGAGGGGGATTTTTAATTTATTTATTTTTTTTTTTAATCAACGAATTTAAAATGGTCTTAAAACCACAATGACAGGGGAGCTTTGGCCCTTCTGCTGTGGTCTCTGCTCTGGACCCTCTTTTCTGGTCCCTCTAATCTGGACCCGCTTGCCTAGAGTCTGCTCCGGACCCTCTGCTCTGAACTTTGCTCCAGACCCTCAGGACACTTTGCTCTGGACCCTCTGGACTCTGCTCTGGACTTACTGCTCTAGACCCTCTGCTTTGACATCTGCTCTGGATCCTTTGCTCTGGATCCTCACGACCCTTGCTCAGGGACTGGCCTTCTGCTCCCGCTTGGAGTCTGCCTCTGCTCTTTGGACCCTCTGCTTGACTCTGCTGGACCCTGTTCTGAACGACTCTGTTCTGGACTTACTCCAGGTTTTGGACCCCCTCTGCACTTGACCTTCTGCTGTTTGGACCCTTTGGACCCTCTGCCCTGTCTGCTTTATCCTCTGGCCCCCTATCCCTATCCTCCTGTCTGTCCCTGTTTTGATGTATCTTGCTCGTTCTAAGTATAAATTGGAATAAAACTTTTCTGGAGCGCAGTGATGAATATTTCAGCAGGCACAGCGCATGGGGCTCGGCTCACTCTTATTCTGTTCTGGACTCTGCTCCAGACCCTCAGAACCATCTGCTCTGGACCCTTTGAACCCTCTGAACCTTCTGGACCTTCTGGACCTTCTGGACCCTCTGGACTCTGCTCCAGACTCTCAGAACGGTCTGCTCAGGACTCTCTGCTCTGGACCCTCTACTCCAGACCCTCAGGACTCTCTGCTCTGGATCCTCTGCTCTGAACTTTGCTTCAGACCCTCAGGATCCTCTGCTCTGGACTCTGCTCAGGACCCTCTGCACAGGACCCTCTGCTCAAGACCTTCTGCTAAGGATTCTCTGCTCTGGACCCTGCTCTGGACCCTGCTCTGGACCCTGCTCTGGACCCTGCTCTGGACCAGCCCCTGTCCATCCTCCGCTATCCTCCTGTCTGTCCCTGTTTTGATGTATCTTGCTCGTCCTAAGTATAAACGGCGATAAAAACCTTTCTGGAGGCGCAGTGATGAATATTTCAGCGAGCACAGCACACGGGGCTCGGCTCACTCTTATTCTGCCACACTTCACTTTATGTTGCCATTATTTATTTAGCTGTGAAGCAGAGAGCAGGGTAAACATCCTGCAGCGGAGGGGTCCCCGGGGGCCCTCTCCACCCAGGCATTTGGACCAGAGGGGCTTAAATCACACCACTTGAGATGTTACAGCATTGTCTGGGGAGGGGGGGGGTCCTAGTGCCCCCATGAAACATAAACAGCGTGTATTGTACTTCATACACTAAATCACACATGTAGTTTGGTGTCCAAATGTGGCCCTTGGACCACTTTGTGTTGGCCCTTAGGCTTCCTGCTGTACTGGCCGGACTTTAAATAATGATTTCCACAAATGCACAATAAAAGAAGAAAAATGAAAAAAATGCAGCTTTGTATTGCACTTTATATCTGAACTAAAGTTTTGAATCTTGAATTAACCCCATTATAATGTGAAAACATTCTGGAGGAGTGACATACCTGACACTAAGGCTCCTACTAAACATTCATGAAAGTCAGTTCAGAATATGTTTTGCTATAACCTGGTACAAGGAATCTAAGCTAAGCTGGATGCCCTTAATTCCTAGACTTTCCTTTTGGCCATGTTGTGTCAATGTAAAATGGGCCATTCAGGATTCTTGTGTTAGCCGCAGTACGATGCTCCAGACAGCTCTATTGTGTTTGAATGCTGGCCATAGAGGTCGCGACCCCGCACTGGAGGTCCCTAACAATGTGAGGGGAGGGGCAAGTGACACAGGGAGGAGCTAGGGACATAAGGGGGGGTAACATGTGTGACATAAACATCAATATTGGGGCGTAACCTTCCATCTATTTCCTATGAAAATCACTACTCCAATGTTAGCATTAGACTTTGTCCATGGGGTTTTATTCTATATGAAATGTGTTAACCCCGTTATTCAGGCTTTTATGTCCAGAAATTTCTCTGTGTATCAGATGCCCTCCCTGTCTCCCCATGGGGTCTTAGTCTGTGTAAAAGCTGCTAATTATGTAGTTTATACCTCTACAAACATGGTCTGACATGTCCCTGTGTGTCAGATGCCCTCACTATGTCTCCTTATTCCTATTCTGTGTAAAAGCTGCTAACCCTGTAGGTTAGACCTTTACAAACATGTTATGAAATGCATGGGGTTCTTGTATTAGTTTAGCCGTTCAGATTTCAGTCTCTCAGATGTTAATGTTTCTGTTTAAAATGTGCAATGTGAACTGTCTTGATGACTTGAAATATTTATCATGTCATAGACTTGGACTCATCAAGTTTGCAGCAAATCATACTTTTTTGTGTGTTGTAATAATACATAATAATAATAATAATAATAATAATAATAATAATAATAATAATAATAATACAGTTAGTACAATAGGCCTACATTTGATTTCGTAAGCATACTTAAACATGTGACCTTCCTGTTACAACGCACGGCAAAATAAAATATTTTTTTCTCAAACCTTTTGTTTAGATAAAGTGTATTAGTCTTCAAGTCGACAATCTCACTATAACAACTTGAACATAGTGTTGCCTTCAAACACATTATTAATATCTGTGTTTGATTATTAAGTTTTTAAGAAAATATTAATATTATATTTTATTGTTCTGTGGGATTTTACGAACACCAGTAATTTTGGTACAAAATGATACTGCCCCTAAAAAAAAGAGTTTCTCACATTTTATTTGTTTTTGGTGTTTGAAAAGCGGGAGTCGCGCACATGATTAAGACTACACATGAGAAGAAGAAATATGAAGAAATGCTGTGGTGTGGCAAACATTTTCTTACAAAATGCAGGTAAATGTACGGCACACTGGACACAGACAAGGGGGTCTTAGTTACAACAGGGATTATATTATCATGTTGTTAGTATTATCTAATAATTATAAGTTACAGCACAAAATATCTGATGAAGCAACATCAAATGTACACGTTACACGTCACAAGTGGCACAAAGGCCCTGGAGTCGAACAGAGAAGATATGAAGAGTGTGTCAGAGAGAAAGAGAGAAGGGATCTGGCGCCCCCTTGTGTCAGTCAGGGGTACCTTTGTGATGCGTCGACTGAAAATATGAGGAAAAGCAACCAGACTATGGGTAATGCAACAGATTTAAATAATGTTTAAGTAATTCTGAATAATAAGCTCTCAAAACCTCTAAATGCTCTTTTTAACTGGAGACTGACATGGTAGTAGGATATATAAACCCATGTCTCAAAAAGGCACATTCATCATAATTTTTTCTGCTGCTGGTACTATGTTTGCAAAATACAATTTCACTGTAGCAAGCAGCACATTTTATTAGTTATTTAACACATGTGGTTATTTGTTTTGGTGGTGCAGGGGTAAACTCATGCATGTGGTTGTTTGTTCTGGTAGTTCTGCAGTAAACAAACACATGTGGTTGTTTCAGTGTTTCTGCGGTAAACAAATAAATGTGGTTGTTTTTGGGATTTTCTGCAAACAAACACATGCAGTTGTTTATTTTGGTGGTTTATGGGTAAACAAACACATGTGGTTGATTGTTTTGGTGGTTCCGAGTAAACAGGTCTGTTCATGTGGTGAGTGTTGTGCTCTGTTTGTGCACACGCTGCTCACTGCCACTAATTATTCCAAACAAAATGCACTTCACATAATTATGCCAGCGATGCTAATCACCCTGCACTTATTAATGGCTCATTAAACTATTATGGTCAGCACCAATGAGATGCAAATGGGCCTGACGGGCTCTGTGAGAGAGAGGGAAGGGACTCAGGGAGCAGCCGGAGGTCAAGGCTCAATCTGACTGAGACTGAACAAACACAACAGTCAGTGCTAACCAGGGGAGGACACAGCAGAATGTCAGTGTCTCATTTCATTTTGATGCTTTGATTTTATATCCAATTTAGAATTACATTTTTCATTCAAATCCTATAAAATATTGTTTTGTTTTTTAAATGCATTTCAATATTTATACGTACATTCTAAAGTACGTAGTAAATACTAAAATCTTCCATAAACAGTTTTTGAGTTTTGTATATATACAAAAAAGCTCAGTCACAACTTACCTCCGACCAAAGACCTTCCGCACCCTCACACCAGTCCTAGGTGTTTCCACGGCATCAAAATGAGCTGGGTATACATCACCAGTCCAGTATCTAGTGCTCCAATATATCAAATATTGTCAAATTATGATTTACAGTTCATGATTTGGTGCTGCAGAATGGGTAGAATTAGCCCATTATGAACTCCAGGAGGTCCAAACAAAATGCTTGTTTCCAACCTTTTCATTTAGCTTTGTGCCTCATTATTTCACATTAAAGTGTGCTTTCTTTAACAGAATAAAAGCTGTAAATGAAGACTGAAGTTGTGTAAAAAATATGAACAAAAAATAAATTAAAAATTGAATCTCTTCAATCCAGTACACAAGCATGAGTCTCCAGTCTGAAGAATACATGTTACATTGCAATTAGATTTACTTGAGTTTACACCTCATGTGTTTTTTTTTTTTTTCCAATTGTGTGATTAGTAAATCAGACTTTTCACCAAATACATTTGCTCTCTCCATTGCAGAGTTGAACAATGAACATAACCTTGTCTATTAATATAATAATAATTGTGCCTTGATAGTGTCACAGTTTACGAAGGACCCAAAAGCAGCACACAACTTGTAAGTATTCAATTGTTAAATGTGGTAAGCATCAGGCCAGGGAGTCCAGAGGAGCAGGCAGGTATCAGGCTGGCTGGCTGATGGGCAGCTTCCAAAAATAATGACACAGGCACAGGAGACGTATCAACGGCAAACTGTTGAGGAGTAGATGAAAAAACAGACTTTTTATTCTGCAGGTAATGAGGAAAATTGATTCCAGGTGTGTCAGCTGCCAGATCAAGTAAAAAGACGCCCAGGTGGGAGAAGAGACATAAAACACAGAAAAGAGGGGGAGACAACAGGGAAAACAGCACAGGAGGATCCTGACAGAACCCCCCTCCTCAACGGACACCACCAGTAGGGTGACCAAACGTCCCTGCGCAGGACTGCACAGAAGTTTCAACTCAAATTCTGCATTACGCAAATTGAGGCTGTGTCCCCCATTTCACTGTCAGCAGCAAAATCTTAATTTTCATCAGCAGATGTATAGAGTGCTCTGCAGGCAGCATCTGTCTGCTCACCACTTCCACTCATAGTGTCCATCACGGTGTCGGGCTATATGATATGAAACCAGATAGAGACAAGAAGGGCATGTGGTCACCGGAGCATGGCTCCTACTGTCTATTGCACGGTCATGTAAGTTCACCTCGCCTCTGGATCTGTGAGGAGTGGCTATCTGCAGCTGACTCGTGCTTTCTCTTTTGTTTCTCTCTGTTTAAGTGATCCTGAAAAAGCTCTGAAAAGTTCCTGCAACATTTATGCATGTTAAGGCGCTGCTTAAAAGACAGCGTATGACTTTCCGGTACCTTAAAATTAACCTTCTGCATTTATCCACTTCTGAACAAGTCTTATTGTGAAATCACTGACAATGCACAAACGGCAGGTTGTCCAATCCAACATTCTATTTAATAGCCTTTATTTTTGTCCCTGGATTTAGTAAAATATTCGCTAAAATGCAGCAGAATACAGGAATTAAGACATCTTTTTCAAACGGGGATAGGAGAAAAAAAAATAGGCCTATAGGTTTCACGCTTTGTTCCTCTAGACAAAGGTGCTGTCCCACATTTAGTTGGATTTCCATCTGGTCACCCTAGCCACTGGGAAGACAGCCAGGCTTGTTGGGATAAGCATGGTAGAAATCTTTGAGATTGGAATCCAAAATGAGAGAATGAGACACCCAGGACCGCTCCCCAGGACCATAACCTTCCCAATCAACCAGGAATTGGTAGCCGCTGCTACAAACCAGAAGACTACATACAGTAAAGGCTGGGAAATTGTCAACAACCTGGACGAGAAAAGGGGGATTGGCAGGAGGACACAAATGACTACACAATGCAGGTTTCAACTGGGATACATGGAACCTAGAGTGTATTCTTAAAGAGGCAGGTAATTAACCGGAGTGGGGTTGATTATTCTCTCAATTTCAAAAGGACCAATGTATCATAGTGAAAAGTTTCTTTGACTCCGTTTTTAACGTAATGCCTCTTGACTGAAGTCTGGCAGTTCCGCTCAGCTGAAAGTAAAGCAGCTCTGGCTGTAGTTCATATGTGTCTACACTGCTTAAGTCTGGCCTGCCATACCAGGAGACATACCAGTGGCTAATGACGAGAGGGAGTTGTGAGCATACTCCACCCAAGGCAGGTAAGTGCTCTAGTTCAATGGGCCTGGGCAGCAAAACCGCACAGAGCAACTTCCATGTCCTGGTTTGCCCTTTTACACTTGCTTGGTTTGAGGGTGAAGCCTGAAGAAAGCCTAACTGACACAAGAGCTTCACAGAAACTTTTCCATACTCTGGACACAAACTGTGGTCCCCCATCTGATACAGTGACCAAGGGAATCAAGGAAGCCTTGTTTGAAGCTTGCGTTGAAGGCACCATGTCTAGAAAGCCTTGCACTAGGAGAAATACGGTCAAATCATAAGTTGCATCTTGTTCATAGTGATGTATGTGGTCCAGTGCAAACTAAATCCATTGGTGGTGCAAGTACTTTGTTACGTTTATCAATGACTGCACAAGATGCTCTGCAGTTTACTCCATGAAAGAAAAAAGTGAGGCTCTGAGCAGCTTTAAGGAGTTTGAAAAAACATTCTCAAATGAGTGTGGGCAATAAGTGACTACTCAGAACAGGCAAGTGCGAGGAAAACACCTCCAAAGAGTCTCAGGAGTGTCTGAAAGCTCACAGCATCCACCATGAGATGATTCTACCTCACACACCACAGCAAAATGGTGTCAGCAAAATGTTAAGTCTTTGGATGTAAACAAGAAGAAAGTGCGTCCAAGTCCAAAAAATGACACTAAACACAATTAAAAAGCAAGCAAATACTGAGAACACTCAAGTCACTGAGGCTGTGAAACAGGATCAGGATCAGAAAGGCTCCAAAGAGGTTTGGATAGTAGGAGTTTGCTGATGTAGTAACTGTTAAGCATTATGCTAACATGTTGTGTCACAAAGCCAACCACACTGAAAGAAGCCATAGTCAGTCCAAATGCAAAGAGTGGCAGGAAGCAGCTGATTTCAAATATGAAAAGCTGTTAGAAAATGGCACGTGGAATTTGGCGGAGTAACGAAAGAATCATAAAGCAATAGAATCAAAGGGTGTGTTTAAAGTCAAGATTCACAGTGATGGATGAGTGGAAAGGTACAAGTGTAGACTCGTGCAAAGGGTTACTCACAACTTTATGGTGCTGACTATGATGAGACTTTTTCATCAGTGGACCTGTTCAGTTCAGTCCGTACATTGTTATCCTTTGCTGTGCAAAACAACCTTGATGTGCACCAAATGCGTGTTGTAACTGCATTTGTAAATGGACACTTGCAAGAGGAAGTCTACATGGAGCTACCAGAAGGTTACACAAAACAAGGACAAGAACATCTGATGTGCAAACTAAAAAGTCAATCAATGGACTAAAACAATCACCTTGTTGCTGGAGCAACGCATTCACAGAGTGTATGAAGGATATTGGCTTTACACAGATTACCTCAAATCAGTGTGTGTTGGTTAGAACAGATCAGGAATTAGAAATACTGGGTGTGTATGTTGATGATCTGAATTTGATTACAATAATGCACTCTAATACTTTTATGTGAGTATGGACCAGCTGAAAGAAACTCTAAATAAAATATCCAAATAGGTGGACATAAGTGAACTGTGCTACACCCAGGGCATCGCTTTTGTTTACGACAAAGACAAAGACTGCATCTCTTCATCAGAAAAAATACATTGAGGACATTTTACAAAAATACAGAATAGACAGTGCCAAACCAGTGGCAACACAGGCTGACACACATGTCCAGTAAAAAAAAGATGATGATGTCCGTAAGCCAGTGAATCAGTCCATGGTAGGAAGTTTGCTGTATGCTGCTATGGCCACCCAAGCAGATATCACACAAGCATCAAAGTTTAATGCTAAACCAAATACTGGACATCTCACCGTTGTCCTGAGAATCCTGAGATACATGAAAGGGGAACAAAACTTTGCAACTTCGTTTGGATTCTCAGATGCAGACTGGGCAGGTGACCGGGATAACCAGAAACATCTTTCTACTTGCTGGAAGAGCACACAGTTGGATGAGTAAGGAACAAGCCACAAGCCACGATTATTAACTGAACTTGGAATGGAGAGCAACCCCAACTCTGATCCTGGAGGACAATCAAGGAACCATCACATTAGCAAAGAATTCAGTTGATCATGCAAGAACCAAGCATTTGCTGACATTCGCTACCACTACATTCATGAATGTGTGCAAAGTGGACAAATACAGCTGCTGTATGTCTCAACAGATCATATGAGGGAAGATATTCTGACAAAGCCTCTTGCCTAAGCAAAATTTTGAGCATCTCAGAGAAGAGATTGGGCTGTGTCCAGTTTATTTAAAGTGTTAATTTATGTCTTAAGTTGTTAGTCAAGTGTAAATATATATGTTCACAGTTTATTTTAAGTTTTGTTTTTGTAAAGCAAACTGCTTAAATCATACAATCTAATAGTTCTTAACTTCCGTCCTTTGACCTGCTTAAGCTGCACTTCTTAGTTGGCCAAAATCCCAAAATATTAAGTTAAAGATTTAAGATTTTTTTTTTTTAAGTTTCAACTTCAGTGTGCAAGCCAGTCAGCCACAAGAACCAACCACAACCATGGCAACCACGAATCTCATGTAAATGTAAAAAATAATCTTTGTCTCAAGGTTTTCAATGAATAAATACACTGACTAATCCCACTGTTTGTGATTAACGCCCTTTTCTACTCCTAGATGAACAGCCCGCTTCCCCCCGTTCCCCTTCCCTCCTCTTTCACTCTTTCACTCTTTCACCCCTCCTCCTCCTTACCTCCATTATGGTGCCTTCAAATATTCATATGCAGTGCATTTGTGGTGCACATGTTGTGCCGTACTCTGCGGCAGGTCACCGGGGAGCCTGTTCTGTGATGCTTGATTTATCCTGAAAGCAACATTAAACAAAGATAGAGCGATAGAAAGAAAGAGAGATAGATAGAGAGGTGGTTTGAACATGCAGCACTTAGGGGTAGAGAGAGAGAGAGAGTCAGAAGGAGGGAGGAGAAAGAGACAGAAATGAGTTGGTAGAACAGGAGACGGGGAGAGAGGAAGAGAGAGTCAACGGCGCAGGCAGGAAAGACAGAGAGAGCAGAGAGAGGGAGAAAGGAAAGGGAGAGGAAGAGAGGGAGAATCTGTAGAACAGGAGGCAGAGGGGGAGAGAGAGTTAGAGCAGGCAGGAGAGGGAGAGTCGGCGGAGCAGGGAGGAGAGAGAGAAGAAGCAAGGAGAGAGTCCATCGAACAGGAGTCAGAGGGGGAGAAGGAGAGGATAAGAGAAGAGAGAGGGAGAGTTGGTAGAAGAGGAGTCAGATGAGGAGAGATGGACCTGAGAGAGGTAGTAAAACAAGCAGGAGAGAGATAGGGAGAGTGAGAGAGTGACCAAGGAGAGAGTTGATAGGACAGGACAGAGGGGAGAGAGAGAGAGGGAGCAAGAAGAGAGAGTTGATAAAACAGTTGTAAAAGAGTGACAGAAAGAGACAGGAGAGGAAAGAAAAAAAGAAAGAGACAGAGGGAGATGGCACAGACAGGACTAAGGACTGGAGCTTAGTTGTGCGTAGAAAAAAAAATATTTATACTTCAAACATTAATTATTTACTAAGTAGCAAGAGAATGAGGGGGTGAGTTTTTAAAAATAGGGGAGGTACGGTGGAGGAGGTGAAAGTGCAGAAGGTGAAGTAGTGAAAGGGGTGAGGGTGAATAGGGTTTGGGTGGTTATGGGGTTGCAATGGATGAGGTGGTGCAGGTTGTAAAAGGGTGCTGGTGGGGTAAGGGTGCAGGTGATGAGAGGGTGCAGGTGTGGTGAGGATGCAGGAGGTGAGAGGGTGTAGGTGTGGGGTGGATGCAGGTGGTGAGAGGGTGCAGGTGGTGAGAGGGTGCAAGTGGTGGGAGATTGCAGGAGGTGACCGGGTGCAGGCGGTGAAAGGGTGCAGGTGGGGTGAGGGTGCAGGTATTGTAGAAAATGGGCCAAATCATTCACGATAAGCTTGAAAACCTGGAATCATGTGTTATCATAAGATGACATGTATTTATAATTGTCATTTTATAACTACCAGCTATACTTTGGTTGTTTAATGCTGGTAGTGTTTGGTGGTGTTTGGTGGTGGCTGATTGGCAGTTGGTGGAAGATGCGATGCGTTGGAGGTGAAGGCGCTCTGCGGAGATCCAAACTCAGTCGGACAGCTCAGCCTCATGTCTGCATTAAAGTTTCAGCGCCCTCTGCTCCCTGCGCACCCGAAGCTGGAGACATGCCACAGGCTACAGCATGTCAGATACAGCCCCCAAACGCAGAGCCAGCACACCGAAGGGGGACCCACGGCGACATATGCTAACACCATGCTAACATCATACTAACACAGCACAGAGCTGTCAGAGGGCCTGTAGAACATCAGGGCCCAGGGTGCATGTACTGTTGTGGAAAATATTACAATTCTCGATGAAAAGTAATCCATTTGCGAGGCTCGGTGAGTATTTGAAATACAGACAAGAGGTTTATTGTTTGTTACAGCAGATACAGACAGGACAGGGCCCTGGCCTGCCCTGGCCACCGACTGGCAGCCTTTCGGCGTCTCCCCACCAAGTTCTCCCGAGCAAGTCCCTCTCCAGTTCCTCTCCAGTCCCCTGAGCATCCCAGCTCTGACTATTTTATACCAGAATGACAAAGCAACATACATTTCAAAGCAGAGTGACTTTTGTTTCACACCCATATGATAATGAACTTTTACACTTAGACAGGTAGAACAACAACCAGTTTCATGAGGGATGGAGACAGAGCTTCACACATGTTAATGTCTCGTCTGGGTCTGGCACTGACACAGATCAAATGCATTTAAAGACACAGCATGAATAAACTTAAATTTCCATCACACTCTCCCTTTTGATTATTCATTAATCATACTTCATAAACAATCACTGTCACAAACAGCATGCACAGAAACGTTCATGTTGTGGATCCCAAACACAGTTCATGGAAATGAAGGTCCATTCGTTTGTTGATTGAGATGAGGCAAATTCAACAGTTCATTGTTGTGTTCATTTTGTCCTTATCCTTTATGATTTGTAGTCAGACGATGAATGAATGCCGTTTTAACATGATGGTGGCGCTGTTCAGTTAAATCTTTCCCATCGCCTGTCCTCTGTCCCTTTGTCCTCCCTCTGACCACACATGGCTGTATTCTCCGTCCACACGCAGCTTGGCTTGGCGTCTCTGGCCACAGCTCGTCTCTGGAGTCGTCCTTCAGCCCATGTGTCGATCTTCAGGGCTGTGTCTGGAGACGAGGAACAGGTCGAGTTCTTTTGAGTCACATGAAAAGAAGTGAATGGCTGAATTTTTCTGAAGTTTTACTCCAGTGACATTGAAACAGAAGGATGGATTTGATGATGCAGGTCTGATTCTGCCCAGAAGAAGAACGTGTGTCTTTCTGCTCAGAAGGTGTTTTTGGTTCAGGTCCAGCTGTGGTGGTTGGTTCTGTGGTTCTTTGTCTTGAAGGGCGTTGTCAGGTTACAGGTCTTGTAGTTAATGGAAAACTAAATGATAACACCTGTTTTATCACAATTCAGTTTTGAAAAACTAAAACTCATTTTGTAATATCCCCCCTTTGACACATTTATATATGTGTGTATATATATACAGTGTCAATTTTGTTCTGAGCTGGCATCTCTGCTGTAAGAGAAAACTTTGGTTAAATTGTAATTTTTAAAGAAGAATTTTGTGAATCACACTGTTATTGGTTAGTTGTTAGTGCTGTTAGTGTTGTTAGTGTGTGATTATTTCATAGGAACTTGTAAAGAAAAAGAAGAGAAATTACGCAGCATCCGTCCGTATCTCCTGTAACAAAAAAAGTATTAACAAAATCGCAGGCGCATAGTCGTCAAGGATGGTCAAGTCAGTCGAGTCAGTTTTGTGATCACACGTTTTGTACCGGCTTTGAATAGGCCTTCATTTTGTTTTGCTGAGAGTTCACAATTGAGGAGGGTTTTTGGTACCAGCTGGACTTGTCTGAGGACATGCATGTCATTAAACTCACTGCAGTGGTGAGGCAAAAAACATAAAATAAAAAGAAATATAAAGAAACAAAGAATTGTAGAAAATGAGTGGATCAGTTGAAGCTGCATCCTGTCATTTTCTTGTTGACACTGTTCACAGCGGTTTAACAGTTACACACATATTTTCTGACATTGCACAATTTACATCTCACAGTTTGGCTGATCAGTTCCAAGAACTCACAAATGTACAGTTGACTTCTGGTGTCACACTCTGTACTTAGCCATTTTCTTTCTTTTCTTCGTCTTTTTTTTTCTGTTTTGCTGTTGTATTTTTCAGTTTTTCTTTCTTTTTTTTTTTTTTTTACTGTTTTTTTTTTAATTTTTTTATTTATTTATTTATTTTTTTCTTCCACACTTAACATTGTGAGTGAATTAGACCATACTGTTGACATGAGGAAATTTACATTTGTTTGCATTTTGCAATTACATTATATCTTAATTTTTAGACCCGATGGAGGTGCACTGCTGAATTTTACTCTCCCTCATGATAAAAGTTCAGCCGTCCTTACGCTCTCAACTACACAGGGAATCTCACCCTTTTGCCTTTTACCAGTTAGTAACCCTAGATAGGAGTTTCACCTAGTGACTGTTCGCTAAATAGCAGGGACTTCCACCCATTTGACTGTTAACTAGCTAGTTACAACTAGAGGGGAATTTCACCCATGACTGTTTGGTAGTTAGCCGTAATGACCCTGAACCTCACTCTGGAGAATAAATTCAAGTAGGTCCCAAGAGATATTATAGAAAGCAAAAAGTAGTACAACTAAACCCATGTTCACCTTTCAAATGCAGGAGGGTTATGGCGAAGAGGGCACTCCCGTCTCCAATGTCCAGCTTGACAACAGATGAAGCACGGTTCATTGGAAAATCTTCTCTTGTTCTTTCGATTGGGTCTCCTCCCATATTTGCTCTGCTTACATGTTGGCTGATGAGTCTGTAGTTGTCTATGAAATTGTGAATGCAGTTGGTGATTTTTTCATTTTCATGTTGTTGGGTCTTATTGTACATAGTCACAGCTGCCATTTGCAGTTCTTTCTGCATTCTTTCTTGCTTCATTATTTTCTTTCTGTTTAGCTGTTCATATGCATGTGTGTGGCGTGTCTTTTCAGTTCTGTTAGGCGAGCAGCATTCCAGCCAATGCAAGTTTTCTTCACAGCGGAAGAAATGTCTGTTTTAGTCCATTAATAAAGTAGTTACACAAATATGTTTCCCAAACATCACGAGTCACACCTAAATGATCAGGTCTTGTAAATCCACTGTGGGTGTTGTACACTTCTGTTAAAACGTGTGAGAAACTCTTCAGGGTCCTCAGTGTCTCTTTGTTTGCAGGATTGGATTTTGTCAGTATCGACAGAGGCAGGAAAGGCTTTTGTGATGGCTGTGCAGATGTTGTTCACAGCTTCTCTATACAAGGCATTGGAGTCATGTTTCCAGTCAACATGGTTGCATCGCAGTTCAGTTTTCTGAAGTTGATCAGCTATTTTGTGCCATTCAGTAGGTTTCATTTTCAGGATCAACACTTTCCTCAGTTCACTCATTGTAGGTTTGAAATCTTGACAAAAAAGTGATAAGTTCTTTAGCAAAAGTCTGACCTGATGCTGTAGGATTGGGCAGATGTTGAGACGCTGCAGATATTTCAGAAGAAATCCATGGATGGAAAACTAATGTTGAACCTTGTGGACTAGAGACTTCAACCATTGGCATAGTGTACATTGTGTCTTCTTCAGCATAGTGGTGTAGTCTGTGAGCAATGGGGTAATTGTCCTGTTGTGATGGAGGTGGTGGAGCCTTGAATTGTGAGAAATGTTTTGTTTCCATCTGTATCTGCACGTGTCCATTACTGTCCTGTGTTGTAGAGTTATATAGTGAAGGATCAGACAGACGGGCTGGATGGGGGTTGTTCAGATCTGGGTCAAACTTCAGTCCAATCAACTGTTGAGACAAAGAACTCTGCGAGTGGGGCAGTTTCAGTTCACACATTTCAGTTGCATCTCAAAGAGAAGAGGCTTGTGCATCGTTTTTCTCATTTTGACTTCAGCTTCGTCTCTCCACATTTTTAAACATTCTTAAAATTTTCAATGTCTTCTAATTTTTTAATCAAAAAATGTTACTTTTTCTCTCAGTTCGACTTCAGTTTTACATAATTTGTTTTCCAGTGCATGAAAACTTTTCAAACTGAATGCACCAAGTTCTGAAGACCTCTTATCTCCATGTTTTCTTCTAATAAAATCAAACAATGGGCCTCCTGGAGGGGAATACTCCCTTGAAGTTTTGCTCCCCATTTTAGATGTTTTAGCTCTTGTAACTTCCAATAGTCCCAAAATTGAGGAAATCAGGTGTGGGGGAGGGCCATTGTTGTAAGAATTGCATTAGCAGCATGTTGTTAGGGCAGCATGATGATACACACGTGAGATTTTGGAGCCAAAAAGACTGAAAAAGTTGTGAGATGAATCAAAAATTGGGTACAGGATCAGAACTATGGCAGTTGAGTATGTTTAGAGAATTCCAGTTAAGCATTTTGCATTTCCAGTACATTGTCCTTTAATTCACCAGTCTTTGTAGATGAAGATTTCCTTTTCAAATGAAATAGTCTGTATTGCAAAAGCTCACCAAGTAAAACTTGTTCAAATCCAGCGGTGGTGATCCAGGACATAAACCAATGTCCATCCATGATCTTCTTTGAAAGTTCCATGCATCAGGACAAAAACCAAAAGGAAGGCAAAATTCCATCTTCACTGTGTTCTGGACGACCACTCGTGGATCCCACTTTTCTGACACCATTATTGTTGTGGCAAATATTACAATTCTCGATGAAAAGTAATCCATTTGCGAGGCTCGGTGAGTATTTGAAATACAGACAAGAGGTTTATTGTTTGTTACAGCAGATACAGACAGGACAGGGCCCTGGCCTGCCTGGCAACCCGACTGGCAGCCTTTCGGCGTCTCCCCACCAAGTTCTCCCGAGCAAGTCCCTCTCCAGTTCCTCTCCAGTCCCCTGAGCATCCCAGCTCTGACTATTTTATACCAGAATGACAAAGCAACATACATTTCAAAGCAGAGTGACTTTTGTTTCACACCCATATGATAATGAACTTTTACACTTAGACAGGTAGAACAACAACCAGTTTCATGAGGGATGGAGACAGAGCTTCACACATGTTAATGTCTCGTCTGGGTCTGGCACTGACACAGATCAAATGCATTTAAAGCCCACAGCATGAATAAACTTAAATTTCCATCACATGTACCTCCTCTTCTCAGTGCTCACAAATGCTTTTACTTATAAGGGGAACATGGAGTTTGTAGGTTACTGGTTAGGGCTATTCAAAAATGAATGTATCTTTTGACATTATCTCAATAACAATTTTCAAATATATATATTTTTACAATGCATCTGGAATGTGCCAAAATGTGACTGTAAATGTCTTGGTTGAGTATTACACAAAATATGATTGGAACATAAAATTAACAAAAAAAAGATATAAATAAATAAATAATAAATGAATAAATAAATTAATAATAATGCAAAAATATCACGTGATACATTTACACACTTCTGTAAATTTTATTTTTAATCAGCATATTCCTGTGATTTTAATAGACTGAATTATGACTCTAACTTAGATTTATTTACCATACATTATTTTATGTATTTACATTAATTTGGGTCATTTGTGTTATCTATATTAATTTGGGGAGTTATTTATATGGTTTTGTACTTATTCTTTTATTTTATTATATCATGTTTGGTCTATTTTAGCAAGGCAGACAAGAGAAAACACATACAATATATTAGGGTTGCAGACAATATATGACAAATCGATATTTTAACTTTGTACATGTGAACAACAAAGATCTCTTACCTCTACTGCCTCTGATATCCAAAATTACTCATTTTAAATTTAAATTACATAAACTTTGTTCCCAGAAACAAGGTAAATATATTCAAATCAAATATAGATTTTACTCATAACAACTGTAATGCTGTTTTATTCTCAATTACAAAAACATTAGGCACAATTATGTTAAACAAAGCAAAAGTGATTTAGGGATGTTAGGCCTAATTTTAAGTTTACCTTTAGAAAAACATGATTCTATTCTGTTTTTTCCTCACAAGTTATAAACGGATCATTGAAATCCTCTTCATAAAACACATTTTAAATAGTTTAACAGTGTAATAGTCCCTTTACACTATTAAATGTCTTAGATTCAACACATTATTTCTTTCAGTTTAGTCTAACCCTGGAGTGAAACATTTTCTGTGTACACTTTCTGATTCAAATGAAATAAATAAATAGTAAATGAAATAAAGGAGAGACTGAAATGATGACTATTTGGGTGTCAGTAGTTCTCTCTGCTAATGCATCTGCAGGTAAAATCAGATTATGTTTCTTTCATGGTGAACAGGTCTCAAAGGACGCTCTGTTTCATTTTAAAGCCAAACATCTGACATCTGCGCGCCTTCTTCATCACCGTGAGATGTGAAGAGCTGTTTTCATGCGCCCGCGTGCCGAGTCGGAGGAGAGACAGAGGGGGCGGCGCGCGGGGGGTGCCTAATGGCTCCCGGATAAAGGCACGGGTTCGGCGCGAGCTTGCCACGGCTGCCCCGGACCCTTTTAGACGGAGCGGAGCCTGCTATCATTGCTGCTGTGTCAGCGAGGAGTCAGGGGCCAGAGCGCGGGTCGGGCCCCTCAGCCGCCCACCGGGGGACGCCCACAGCAGCCAGCCGGGGCCAAGGCTGCCGGGGCTTCTGGGAGCGGAGGAGCCACGTGGGTTGAAGAAATGGTCCAAATCAAATGTTATGTGCAGAATATTGAATGAAACACGCGTTGTTGAAACTGCGGTCCTCCTCCTCCGTGTGGGACTGCAGGGAGGGCATCAGGGTGTCCCTTTGTGCTTCAAATGAATGATCAGAATCTGAATTTACCATGAGCTGCGGGGGTGGAACAAATAAAGTGGTTTTGGAATGTAGTAGATGCTTTGTAACAAATCCCCCATCTTCTACTCTTTAACAAGATGCTTTTAATGGTTGCTGGCATGATTAGCATAATAGTGTGAGTCAAAAATCAAAAGGTGGCAGGGTCATCACGGTAGCCACACAGCCTGAATGGTGAGTGGATGTGTCCCTGGCATGTGAGTGTAGCTTACCTATTGTAAAAATGTAATGACAAGAATTCTGATCTAATTGTTACTTGTGTAGAGGAGATTTGAGTTGGCTCCCTCTGCTGGTAACAATGAGAAGTGCATGAAAAGGTTTTAGATTTTTGATGTTACAAAGAGTAAACAGTGTTTACATGTGTGTCATTGTGGCCTGCAGGTGGGCCTTCCCACTTTAAGATTAGCTATGTTCCCATTGGCTAATCGTAATAGCTGTCAATCAATAAATAGCGCTTCCTTTCACTTGTCCTCTGACCTATGCACTTCCTGGGTCCCTCTGGTGTCTCTCCGTGTTCTTCACTCTTCAGGTAGTATCCTTGTTTTCTTTAGTTAACTTTAGTAAAAGAACAAATCAAATCTGTCAACTGGACAACAAGTTGTTGGAGTGAAGACATTTCACTACTCATCCAAGACACTTCTTCAGTTCTGGTCACTGCTGGTGGACACTGCCTTATATCTGTCTGAAGGAAGGAGCTAACTACACTGGATCTAACACACCTGTTGTTTACAGTTTCTGTTTTTTGGCCAGGTCTAATGAGCCACACTAAGTGTGAACTGTGCCTGAGTCATATTTAGCATAATCATTCAGGCCCTGAAGGGGTGGACCTGAATATGAATATAATATGAATATGACTCAGTACTAATGTATGAAATTAGTGTACAATGTGTTAAAAGTGGAACCTTGCTTCTGTGTTATCAAGAACAAACCTGTGTGACCTTTTAGTTATTTTCTGGGCTATGCCCAGTGGTGCTGTTTGACTAGACTTTAGTTATTGTTTTATTTTTCTTGCTCCACATGGATTCAGAGGAGGATGAGGAGACACATATTATATACATACTTTAAGGTAGACTATGTAACTTTTCTAGTGGATGGTCTTCCCTGTCTGTACAGTGACATGACCCTGCTCACATCAAAAGTAGATGTTAATGCATATATTTGTTTAGTGATAAAAATGCAACTGAATAAATGCAAGATATACAAGTTTAATGCCATATTGTGGAACATTCCAAGTAATAACACCTCCATGCAGGTGGCTGATCCCCACCAGAAAGGTTACATTGTGTGCATTAAGGCGCGCTTTCACCAGCTGTACTTCTTACTTTACTCTACTGGAGCATTTCCACAAACCTTCCTAGCTGGTACCAGGTACATTTTTAGTACCTTCTAACCAGGATGAGCAGGTACTGCTGTTCTGTCACTAAATGGTCAGATGCTATGTTTATGAGGTCCTTAGGAACTCAGGGTTTCGAGATGAGATGTCGGTTCTGACATCTGGACCTGTCACAATACTTATTATATCGACTTGTCGTCCAATATATATATGAAAGCTGGAACAATATTTTTGGGGGGGTCAGTATTTATCATGTGTACATTTTCTTTGCACTACTGCTAAATTTGTGATTTTTATTTATTTTTTTGCTATATGATAAGATTTAAGCTGTCAAAGGTTGAATTACTGACTATGACTTATTGCAGATGAAAACTGAGAACTAAGTGTTTCATGCTGCTATTTATTGCAGCTCATGATTTTTTAACAATATTGTACATTTAGAATAGTTTTTGTGGTTTAAATCTGGGTTAATCTGGGTTTGGGTTTTTGTGTCAGTAGCATAAATTAGTTAATATTAATGCTTATCATCTATATTCACTTCAGCAATATATGAAACTTCAAATTTTGTTATTGTGACAGGCCTAGCAACATCACATCTCATGTCACCAATAATAAAATCACTGAGTTTGCTTGTTCACAGCATTTAGTAGAGCTAACCAGTACGTCTTGTTGTTAGTCTCTTAATAGCTTAACCTTAACGTTTTTATTTTACTTTAGCTGACATTAGTTAATGTCACATCTGTATGTATTTAAACAGTAGTGTCAGGTCTTTCTGCAAATCCGTTTCTCTTATGATAGAGACAACTGATAGTTATCTCTAAATGTAATTATGTTTAGTCAAAGTAAAAAAATCAGCTGAATTTTGTCCGTCTTCACACAGCAGGTGATGTCAGGTGTAAAGTCAGGTTTTTCTGACTTGTGTGAGGATTCATGTGCATTTTTTCTCAACTCAATTTCCCAAAGACCACATGAATGTGGCAAGAGTGCTGGAGGAATGTTGTGGACAGTGGATACAGTACCAGATTTTACAGATCAGCATAGGCTTCACAACCAGAAGAGAGGAACCAGAGACTCAAAGGACCAGAGAGCCAAAGGAACAGAGCCAAAGGACAGGGCCAAAGGACCAAAGAGCCAAAGGACCAGAGCCAAAGCCAAAGGACCAGAGCCAAAGGACCAGAAAACCAAAGGACGCACTCGTTTTCTAATTGTTTCTACTACAACCAATGGACAAAGCCAGTGAAGTGGTGCCGTCTGGTGGTGGAGGAGCCCCAGCAGCAGTCACATGATGGAGCCTGGTGAGGGCGGGTGAGAGGCAAGGAGGGGGGCTGGTGTCAGAGGTCAGGGAAACCAGCTGAGGGAGCGGGGGGCACCTGTCCTCGCAGACACAGGGCTCTTTTACACCTCCAGCTGGACACACACAGCATTTGAATGTTTTGCGGGGACATTACATTGATTTGCATTTATTCCCTGGAGACTGATCCTATACATACTAAATTTAACGTAAAACATCAGCTTAACCAAGTTTACCCTTATCATGACTTTGAACCATGTCTGTGATTTTATTTTTAAGTATATTTCCTCATGTGTACAAATGGTGCAAAATCAACACGTATGAGATTTTTGATATATGATATGACCTATCCCTCACCATTAACTTACTCAAAGTTGTATTTAAATTGATTAATGCATGTGTGTGATTATTGTTCTGCACTTGAGCCTTCAGTGCTCAGAAGATTTCTGTTTTCACCTGCAAAACAAATCTGGCTCTGGATCATACATGAAGGGCTAAAAAAATGTGCAGACATTTTTCAACATTAAAATTAGCGACTGAGTGGCTAGTACTCACACCTCACAGCAAGAAGGTTTTGGGTTCCATTTTGGACCTTTAGGCACTCCGGTTTCCCCCATTAACCCAAAACATGCACCATAGGTAAAATCCTCCAGGTAAGTTAGTCCTGACTAGGGATGGGACGGCATACGATAATATCGTTAATCGCGATTGAAAAGTCCGTGATTAATCGTTCGTGGCATTTTGCTATAATCGTGATCATCGCGCAGGATTATAATCGTCTTTACGGCACCGGACTGCCACATGTTTCTGGTTTCAATACAACGTTTAGATGCTGGCTATGACACTTGTTACATCTGTGCCTGTTCTGATGGCATAGTTGGCCGAAAAAAAGTTGCAGGTCCAAGGACAAAACACGAGCATGCACATGCGCATTTATGATGCGCGTGCATGTTGCTCGTGCACTGTTTGACAAACTTGAGCTGAAAATATTCATCGTAAGTGACATAAACTATTGAATGTAGATTGTGTTGTGTGTAGCGCTAGATAAACAGCATTTTACAAACACACACACGATATATATTTACCTACAATCATGTCAACAGCAGATCGAGAACATCCAACATCCAATCCATCCAAAAATAAGCTCCTCTCCTCCTGATTCCACAGTCATCTTCTCTCTTTGACACGAACCGCTCCGGGTCAGAGATGCCTGTCGTTTAACTTGTACAAACATTCACAGTGTCCTCGATCTCGTACTTCTTTTGTTTTGTCCGTTTCATCATGTTTAGAAGTAAAACAGCGCCTAGAATGCGTCGCATTAACAGCTTTGTTTACTCGGTAAAGTCCGTCTGTTTACAGAAAATCTCAGCATGTCACACACGTGCTCCGCTGCTCATTGGCTGTAAGGAGAAAACGTCACTAAACGTGTGTGATGTTATTACTTGATTCTACACAGGGGAGACTGGGGCGTAAACTTTCAGTCACCTGTAGCACTGATTCACTGTTTGCGGCTCCAGTGACACAACCTCCACCTTATTGGACAACACTGGTAAAAACACCAGGATCAGGTAGAGCAGGCTAATAAGAACATTGACCTACATGACAAGCCTGACAGAAGCAGTTAGAGAGAGACAACATTTTTTTCAATAAAAAGTGAAATGGAGCCAGAAACGCGCCCATGCTCACTTCCTATTTGAAATGCTGTAGCTAGTGCGTTAGCTATGTCCATTTATATATACAGTGTATGGTGGTCACCTGAGAGGTCATCACCACAGCAGAAACCAACTAGTGTTACGACACTAAAACTGCAAACTCGATTTCGATACTAAGGAATAAGTAAATAAATAAATAAAAAATGGACAGATGTGAATAGAATGTGATTTTCAGTAATCGTAGTACTTATATCCTTATGTCCTTATATCTGTGTAATCCCTGAGTCTTCCAGGTAGGTTCCATAGTGGTCCATGGGTGTATACTTCTCTATAAAGTCTTATACTAATAATTCTAAAGGTATTCAGGACAGGTTCATTTCTGAACTGTGAATGAGATTTATTTTTTTTTGCAGTGATACCTGCTTAAATTAGTGTTTTCAATAATATCTGATTTTCAATGCTTGTGACAACCCTAAAACCAAAGAAATCACAATCAGGATTTTTACAAACTTTCAGTCAGTTTAAGGAGTAGTTTATTTGCCACATTTTGAAGACAGTAACGAGGAAGTCCATACACTGTACACTCAACTTAAAAACAACTTAATTTAACAATCTCACAGACATTACATTTACATGTGAAGTCCCGTGGCCCCAGGTCTTCTAAGGCAGTAAGGAGCCTCATCTGGAGCGGGCGATGTTCTCATTTGTCTCTGAAGCTTCCTTCAGAGCCTGCATGACAAGAGCAGTCCTCCTCCTGGACTCATCCATCCTATGAGGGTCGGCTTCAGGGAGGTCCTGCCCACAGCAGAGGAGCAGGGTTAGCTGGGGTTGGACCAGTGCTACTCTACTGTGCAGGTTTTCATTAAAGGGCCCATATTACACTACTGTTTGATCTGTGTTACAATATTATTTCCTCAAAAAACATACCTGGAGTTGTTTTGTTCCATTCACACAAATCTCGCATATTTAGTGCTTCTCTCAAACAGAAAACACTCTGTTCCACCTTGTGATGTCATGTGGTCATACAGGAAGTGCTCCACTGTGTTTTTAAACTTCATACACCTTCAGTAGAATCATTTGGATAATTTCAGCTTTGGAATCAGCAGTCTCTACTGAACTAAAGGTAAAAGGTAACTGTTAACTTGAAAACTACAACTACATGACGTCACATCACAAGGTGGATCAGGGCATTTTGAGTTTTGGAGATGTATACACACTAATAATAAAGGGTCACTCAAACATATGTGAATAAAACAAAACACAACTCCAGGTATGTTTTTGAGGAGGTAACAGCATTATAACACAGCTAAAAACGAGAGTCTATTTTGTGTAATATAGGATTTTTAAAGTGGGACTAAACACCTAATCCACTTTTTTACTATTAAATTGTGTTTATGGTGTTTTATATACATAGCATGATCTACCGTTCCTAGTACTTTTTGACAATTTATGGTCAAAAACATCGAAATCCAGGTTTGTGCTTCCTCTACTGGCCACTGCAATTTCAAGTACTGCATGACATCACACAGGATTGCCCTGATTACCGCTAGCTGATTCTGATACAAACATCTGGCTACAGGGACAGAGTTTGAAGTGTGGATACCTGGAGACCAATCATGATGTTCGTTATACCTCCAGACCCCACCCCTCCTCCACTGTCACTCTTCCCTGCTCAGTTTAGCAGCTCGATTTGAAATGTGGTTGTGGGCCGAGTTTACGTGTTTAGTCTCACTTTAAAGGAGACATATTAGGCGAGTTATGTGAGCTTTTTACCATGTTATGTCAGTGTTCTCTCATCATTCACTTGTTGTACTTTGATAGATTCATGCATGTTTGAGTGATCCTGTATTGTCCTGCATTTGAGGTTTTTGAGTGCACAGAAAATGTCTGTTTGTCTATGTCCCTGTATGCAGTTGTGATAATCTGAAAAGACACCGTGATACACATTCAAAAATGTCCCATGGCAAAAAATAAACACACATAATGCAAATCTGCTGCCTGTCACAGTGAAATGCAACTATGAAGGGTTAGGGCCTTCTGTAGTTTTGAACAGGAAGTTAATGGACCTGTTTGTATAATTAAACTGTTTTAGGTAGCATTTTATTATTAACAAAATGTAAAATGATGATCCTCTGGTGGAGGGAAAGCAACCTACTTGTACTCCAAAGCATATTGTTAAACATATGTATCTCAATAAGCAGATGACATCATCAAGCCTGAATAAGTTCTGAATAAGTGAATACAATTAATTTAATAAATGTTTGATTCATTTTATAGTGGAGCATTACACACGGAGAAATAATATCGCAATGGATAGTACCCACCATCCCTAATATTACATAGGTCATCATTAATATTGCCATTAGTTCATACTGTTAAACAGTGGTCTAGTGCATTTGGATTGGAAATGTCAGTTTAAATTTCTTATTCAACACTGCCCTCCAGTGGACACAAGGTGGTCCCTGCAGCAATGACAATATGATGAGGTATGGTCTGCCTCAGGTTCAAGTCAACAATAAGTCAACAAAGCCACATCCCTGTGTTCAATAATGATTATGGGATTTAAAATCAATCTTGCACAGTTTCTCTAAGGAGGGTGATCTGATGCAGTTGGGTTGTTTTTCGGTGAGAGGGCCACAAACTGCAGAAACAGTGTGCTCCATTAGTGCATCATTAGCTTTGACAATGTAAACCCACAGTGTGGGCCTATATGCAGAATGAGTGTCCCATTAACACATGAAGTTTGTAACAGCTGTAGGTCTTATATAACGAAAGTGTACAGACTGACCCTGAGCAGATCCCTCCTACGAGACTCTTCCGGGGATATGATGGACCACGTCCCGTAGCCCACCGCCAGAACACCGATCATGCTGGCATAGGCCAGCATAGTCTTCAGGGCGCTCATCCCGGGCCGGTCAGAGAGCCGGGGGCAGCGGGAGACCGGTGTCCTCGGGACGGTGGCAGACAGTTCACTGGACGGGGACACGCTGCGGACGAGGACAGAGGCAAAAGGTTCTGCTGTAAGAGGCAAAAAGACAGGAGACAGTTCAGCGGGGCTGTTACTCCGGAGCCGTCAGATATGCAGTAACAGAGTTACGGAACCGTCATGACCTCGTCACGTGATCTTTTACCGGGGGAAAGACGGGACAGGTGACTGCGCCCCCGTGTGCTCCGGAGCCACCGGGGTCAAAATCAGACTCGCAACCTCTCCAGAACAATAACTTATCCCAAACTCTAAATCTATATGCCCATCTGTGTATCCGCCAGGCTTCGCATCTGTTTAGTTTCTCTGCGGCTGCGCACTCGGTCAGCGCCCTCTCTGCGCATGCGCCGTCGCCATGTTGATTTGTCCCCTCAGATGTCAACAGTCCGTGGATTTGTCCAATGGTGTGTCCCGTGTGTCCGGGTGGTGCACACAGCGGGTTCATGAGCGTGGGTGTGCTGGGGGACGGGTGTAAGGTACAGTTATCTTGTCCCTGGTGCTTTCTCTGTGTTCAGTCATGAGTTCGTTGACTCAGCGGAGCTCGGGCCTGGTCCAGCGGAGAACCGAAGCCTCCCGGAACGCGGCGGTCCCAGAGGAGGAGGAGGCCCGGCGGTCGGACGACAACGACAGCGACGACGCCGAGGACTCCAAAGAAACACGGCTCACACTGATGGAGGAAGTGCTGCTGCTGGGGCTCAAGGACCGAGAGGTGAGCCCTAGGAAGTGTAGGACAGGTCGCCTCAGCCCTGCTCCTGGTGCATCCGTGTTGGCTCAGCTGTCAAAGCAGCACAATACTACAGCCGCAGAGAGCAGGCAGCCTTTACAAGTGTCCTACTATCAGCAGGGACACAAACAGCACTCAACTGAACATATGAATCTGATCCAGCCCAGCTCCTTGGATCTCAAGTATAACTGTGAATTCAATGAAATAGACCAGAGCAGATGCCATTTTCCACCAATATACAGTCCCACATGCCTTTTTAATGTGCACTGCTTTACCCGAGCTTCCTACTCTTAGGCTATGGATATTCAGGCTACTATTACTTGTGACAGTGAAGCTTAATACATAAACACCATTGTTACAACCTCCTGCAGTTTGAGTATTTGTTTTATTTTAAACGTTTTTAATAGCCTTAATAATGCATTAAAGGTACAGTAACTATCTGGGAGTGGGACATCACCTACATGATTCCATGGAAATAAAAAGTTTAAAAACCATACTTAAGAACAATCTCCTTGGATATAGGTCTTTTTTGTCACTTTGAGGAAGATTATAGCCAAAGGAACATTTCCATGGAAACAAGTAAGAGGAAGCCCTAGGGCAAATAAGAGGCAGGTTTGTATGCCCAGAGTAAGAGTCAACCTAAATGGAAAAACGTGCTTTTATTTTTATTTTAGTCTATTCTTTGCTAAAAATAAATAAATAAATACAATTTTATATATATATATATATATATATATATATATATATATATATATATATATATATATATATATATATATATATATATATATATATATATATAATATACATATCTCACACACAGACATACTGTAGCTTTTAACAAAGAATGAATTCATAATGAAGAGTAGTTCAGGCCTACTTCATTATTCCCTAACATCAAAACCCTTAATTAAGTAGATGCTAAGACTGAATCTTTTAAAACTATTAATTATGAATTAAGTCTGTGTTAATGCTTTATTAAGGCTATTCAAGTTAAGTTCTTAGGAGGTACAGACCTAAAGCTATTACTGTAAGCTAAGTACTGTATCCATGGTTTAGTCTTATTTTAGACCTGATAAGTCCATGTGTAGACCTGGTGTTACAGAGAAAAACTGATTATTTTGGGTGGTGCTTGGTTTGAAAAGTTTAAAGACCATTGCCATACCTGATCTAAAGTGAGTCGGCCGCAGGACTTTACCCTGTGCCCTTTACTTTACTGTAAGTCCAAGTCCACATTCTCTGGCAATCATTATGTGTTTTCAATGCACAACAGTGAGATTTATGAGTGTGCTTAGTACTGTTTGTCCCCTTATACATTTCAGATTACCTGCTTGGTACAATATTCCACCATAGGCCGCTTCCTGGTCTCAGATGTATAGTCACTCCTGTCTTACCCGTACAACAGTCATTAATAATGTAGAAACCTGTGGTGGGGTTGTAACAGTACATCTTGGAATGAGGCATCCTTTTCTTTCACGGCTAAAGAGAGAAACTATTAAATGCATTATACCAGATTCTTACGGTCTTAAAAATGTGAAAAACAGAACTAGTTAATTTTAAGTGGTTTGCAGTGGTCCAAAGTTACTTCATTTACCTTATGCATTCTGAGCATCCTATTTATTTACTGCACTGAGTTTATGAGAGCTTTTTTGACATCTTTCAGAGACCAGAGCAGGGTTTGCCGTCATTAAGCATACTAATGTGCACTTCCTGAGTATCCTACAATAAAATGCTATATAATTGGATGCAGACAGTACCCAGTGGACTTCTTTTATCACAAGAGCTGCTGAGAAAGTTGGGTACAGGCCCTTTAACTGAAGTGTGGCAGCTATAGTGCCTAATCAAGATTATAAAATGTACACGTAGTATTTCTTAAAAACTATAAAGTTGTTAATTATTATTATTACAGATTATGTTCTAATATACCTAGGCGCATCTTTTCTTCTTTCCTGCATGGATACAATCATAGAAACCTAAAATGTGTTTGTGCAGGGCTATACGTCCTTCTGGAATGACTGCATCTCCTCTGGGCTGCGGGGCTGTATGCTCATCGAGCTGGCTCTGAGAGGACGCCTGCAGCTGGAGACCAACGGGATGAGGAGGAAGGCTCTGCTGGCCAGGAAGGTACCAACCTCAACCATCAACCACAAACATCAACCACTAACCCACCCCAACCTAAGTTTCAAGCTTTATATTAACACTTTAATACGAAGAGATAGCTCCACTACACGTGACACAACTCCCCTAAATGTTTGTGGTAAAAAGAGGCTTGGGGGGAGTTTGTAGTAAATTAAAATTACAGTATATGGGCAAAATAATCAAAATCCATCCCGCATATTGGTTCGAAAATATCAGCCTAGGTTATCAGTCATCAGTTGGTGTGGAATCTAAACAATCAATACAGGCATTGGCCATAAAAAACCCCATATCGGTCGATCTCTACCTAAGCCTCAACCACCAACCACTAACCCACCAACAACCACAGTATGTAATGTCAGTGTAGCTCAAACTGCCAACCTTTAGGTCAATGGGTGAATGTCTCTACTCTGCAGGAATGTGTATAACATACAGCATAGAATGTCTTCCAGACACCTCTTCATATGCTGCAGACTATTGGGTCAGTGGCTTTGTTTACATACATACCAGAATCCGATTCTTATCTGATCTGACCTGATTGATCTTTTAAGATTATTTGGATGAGACGCTAATAGAAAAATCTGTCCCAAGTATCCAGAGGGACTGATCAAAAAGAAATCTGATGATTTTTCTGGTTGGGGTTGGGGTTATTTTTTCTTATAATTTCAAACATCTGATAATAATCCGATTTTGAGTGCACATCTAACCACAACCAATGTGCACATGCTGCTCCACCACTACACACTGACATGAGTTTGCCTATCACCACATACTTTGAGAGGAAACTTTGATGATGACAACACATTTATGGACTGGATGGAGCGGGAGATTGACAGGCGGATCGGGGTAGCGTCTGCAGTGATGCGGTCGCTATATCGGACTGTCGTGGTAAAGAAGGATCTGAGTCGAAAGGCAAAGCTCTCGATTTACCGGTAAATCTACGTTCCTACCCTCACCTATGGTCATGAGTTTTGGGTAATGACCGAAAGGACAAGATCGCGGATACAAGTGGCTGAAATGGGATTCTTCCTAAGGTGGCTGGGTGCTCCCTTAGAGATAGGGTGAGGAGCTTAGTCACACAGGAGGAGCTCGGAGTAGAGTTGCTGTTCCTCCACGTTGAGAGGAGCCAGCTGAGGTGGCTCGGATCACGATGCCCGCTGGACGCCTCCCTAGGGAGGTGTTCCAGGCATGTCCCACAGGGAGGAGGCCCCGGGGAAGACCCAGGACACACTGGAGGGACTGTGCCTCTTGGCTGGCCTGGGAAGGTTTTCGGGTCCCACCGGAGGAGCTGGAGGACGTGTCTGGGGTGAGGAGAAGTCTGGGAGTCCCTGCTTAGACTCCTACCCCCGCGCCACGGGTTGGATAAGTGAAAGAAAATGGATGGATGAATGGACATTTATGGACTCTTAAATAATATATTTAATTGTTGAGTTCCATGTACACTGTACAAAATTTCCTTTCCATTTTCCTCTAAACTAGCAGTAAATGCTCCATAATGCATTGCTATCTATCGGGTCACTGTGCAGGTGCTGTGTAAGTCTGATGCTCCCACTGGAGACGTGCTCCTGGACGAGGCCCTCAAACACATCAAGGAGACCCAGCCCCCAGAGACTGTGCAGAGCTGGGTGGAGCTGCTCAGCGGTGAGTGCAGCTCAAACCTGTTTATACTGCTATTACTGTACTAGGCTGGTTCATTAGACATTCACTAAGTTTATATGCACAGAGAACTCTTGAGTGGGTTAAACAACCAAATTCAGATTCTCTTTGCCCCAAAACCAGTCAGACCTCTCTTGTCCCAGTCTAGTATGACCAAATAACCAAATAGGTGTTAACAGGGGGCTAGGAGGCATTTAGGGGTGTCTAGTAATTTAGCATTTAGCACAAAAAATTTGCAGCTATAACTGCTATAAGGCTATCATACATATTATCAATCTTTTGTCAGAAATCCATAAAAACATTGCATTTACATTGATCATTTGATTATCAGTGAGACATGCTTGAAACTGTATTACTGAAAGGATATTTGCTCTCTAGATCACATGCACATTGAAGCTCCATTAGCGTTTGTTTTCACTTTAACGTAGTGATACAAAACAATAAAACAACATAAGCTAGCGGTTCCACAGTGGAGGGACTGTATTTTGCCATTGCTGTTGATCTAAAACGAGTGAGTAAACGTCGAAATACATTTCTAATATTTTCCTGGCTGTTTCTTACCTTGTGCAGTTGAAAACCTTTCTTAGTCTGCACCTAATGCAAATTGGACAGTGTTGTTATGTGCAGCAAGTATCCAAGTACGCATCGGCTTCTCCAGATGTCTGATTGGGATCTTTTAGACTTGAACTTTGACACCTTAATCGTAGTTCCTGGGTTTACATTTACCGTAATTTCACGGCTATAAGGCGCAGCTTCAGTTACAGGTGCTTTTTCGTGCTTTTTCTGCATTCAACACATACAAAAGTCGCACCGTTAGCCCACAATCCATTCACAAATCGTGGCGTAACTTGCCCGGCGTGGCGTGTTCGGCGTCTGTCATCCATCGCTCCCGCGATGTTCGCAACTTTTAACCGCGCCTTATAGCCGTAAAATTACAGTACTTTGATAAATCTGTTAAAATTGGACTTGGTTACTTACATGGCTTTTGTGGCATGCATGTAAATGTAGTGAGTATCACATTATTCACTGTTCATTAGATATTTAAAGGCCCATATTACGCTATTTTCTGATCTATATTATAATCTTGTTCCCTGATTAAAAACATATCTAGGGTTGTGTGTTGTTTCTAGATTAAGTGGCTAAAATATTAAGGTGCTAACATTGAGCGTGCATCCACGTTTCTCTCAAACATTGTGTTGTTATTGCCTTCTTTAAGGAGAGACATGGAACCCCCTTAAGCTGCACTACCAGCTAAGGAACGTCCGTGAGCGCCTGGCCAAGAACCTGGTGGAGAAGGGAGTGCTGACCACTGAGAAGCAGAACTTCCTCCTATTTGACATGACCACACACCCACTCACCAACAGCACCATCAAGCACCGGCTTATTCGCAAGGTGCAGGAGGCCGTGCTGGACAAGTGGGTGAGCGAGCCCCAGCGCATGGACAAGAGGCTACTGGCCCTCATCTTCTTAGCCCACTCCTCAGACGTGCTGGAGAACGCCTTCGCCCCCCTCCTGGACGAGCAGTACGACCTGGCTATGAAGAGGGTCCGCCAGCTGCTAGAGCTCGAACCGGAGACCGAGAGCACCAAGCCCAACGCCAACGAGCTGCTGTGGGCCGTGGTTGCTGCCTTCACCAAATGAACCAGGTCTATGTCATGTGGTGTGGTTTGCCCTCAACAAATGAACCAGGTGTATATCATGTGGGCCCTCAACAAATGAACAAGATGTATATCATGTGGGCCCTCAACAAATGAACAAGGTGTATATCATGTGGGCCCTCAACAAATGAACCCGGTGTGTGTTGTGGGCCACACCAGATGAACCAGGTCTGTGCTGTGTGGAGAGCCCTCACCAGATGAACCAGGACTGTGTAATATGGGTCCCTCACTAAATGAACCAGGTTTATGCTGTGTGAGGCCTCACCAGATGAGCCAGATCTATGCTGTGTGGGGGGGGCCCTCACCAGATGAACCAGGTCTGTGTTGTGGCCCCCACCAGATGAACCAGGTCTGTGCTGTGTGGAGGGCCCTCACCAGGTGAACCAGGTCTGTGTAATATGGGTCCCTCACTAAATGAACAAGGTCTGTGCTGTGTGATGCCTCACCAGATGAGCCAGATCTATGCAGTGTGGGGTGGGTCTTCACCAGATGAACCAGGTCTGTGCCATAGACTGTATATATAAATAGACATGGCTAACCTGCTAGCTGCCGCATTCCAAAGAGGGAGTGGGAGCTCCATGGACCTTGCCACCAATTCACTTTTTACTGAAATACCGTCCTCCCTCTCTGTAAAATCTGCTGTCAGGCTCATCATTTTGATCTTAAATATTCATTAACCCACTGTATACAGTCTATGGTCTGTTCTGTGTCGGATCTCACTAGCTGATCCAGGCGGTGGAACATTAGACAGGCTATGATGGAGTAGGGGTGTCTCTGGACTGTATTTGAACTCTGGTTAAATGTCTGTAGTCTCATGTGGGCTACAGTCAATTTTTGCTTAAAGGTGCACTATGTAACTTTTCTGGTTTTCTTGCTTCATGGAGATGTTATTGCTTTGTCTGGAATGTTCTACACTATGGCATTACATATGTCTTACATTTATTCAGTAGTGTTTGAATAAATGTAAAAAAAATAATGCTAAAATAAATCCCTTGAAAGCTGGCTTGCCTTTCTGCAGATATGATTTGTAACTTGACCTGGCCCATATGTACAGTGTAGTAGCAAAAAAGTGCATTTAGTGTTTGGTTCCACTTTAATACTTTACTTTTGAGCATTGAGCAGTCAAGCAATACCATCTGCTGGTGACATAACCCTTCACCAGAAAAGTTCCATACTGGACCTTTAAATGTACTAATGTCCACTTTAGAGATGAGTGTGGTGGAATATATTTTCATACTAACCAGGTCTGTGAACAAAATAGACGCAACATTTACTGTGTGACAACGCCAGCCTCAGACAACAGCATCTTCCTCACTAAACAGGGTGTGTGTGTTCTGTTTGACTCAAACCTTCACTACTGTGTTCATGTGATCAGAAATGAGAGGGTTAAACATTGTGGACACACCTCGCCTGTCCATGAGCAGGTCTGCCAAACTGAACAGAGGTCTGAGGAGAGTTGGTTTGACTGAAAGACCCGTTTAGAGAGTAATCGATTCTCAGCGAGTCGATTTAACTTGGTAATAACCAGCAATTACTGTAGGGATCTAATCTGATTGGTCAAAATTCGCCTAATAAATACCTCATCTTCTTGATTCCTTAATTATAAGCTACAGAAGAGAAAGGCCAGTAGGAAACCGCCACCTCTGTGAATTTTACACTCAGAGTCTTGACTGTTTAATTTGAAGGCTTGGAAATATTTGTGCTGAATATGTAAAAGGTAATAAAAAAAAAAAAAAAAAAAAAAAAAAAAACAATGAAAATGTGTACTTAAAAATCAGCAAGCGAAATTCAGAATGAAAACAATTCAAACATGTTTTTCAGACTTAAAAAAAAATTCAAACAGGGAAATTCAACTGAATTTATTTATAGAATTTCAAATAATTTTCCATACTGAAAGCTCTGCTGCGGAACACTTAACCACAAAATATAGACTAATATACAAGCATTTATTAATTACAGTTGTACTTTTCACTGAAAGCTACCTTAATTAACGTGTCCTTACTGTGAGATCTGACTCGTAACTTGGCCTGGAAGTGGGCCATCTACTTGTCTCCACAGAGATGCTGCTTTGTGACGCGCAGACTGTATGACTGTACTGCATTTGTGTCCATCTTAAAATGGTATCTGTGTGTAGGAGTGCTATTGGAGAGTGGTTCACTGACATGTCTGTTTATACATTTTTGTTTTGTAACAGTTGAGTTGCTCTTTTGAGGGGCACATCAGCTGGAATGTTCCGCAGTAGTAAGGCGCATTTAATACTTATCAAAGGGCAACCTGTTGAGTGTAAAAGCATGTTCTCGTTCCTCTCATCTCTGGCAGATCTCCACAGATGATCATGTTTTTCTTTTTTCTCTGAACGTGTTTGATTTGTCCTGGGATCAGTCTCTGATAAGACATACCTCATGTGTGCACCAGGCCTTATACTCCTGAGCCCTTCAGTGCCATAGGGGGGTGGAGGGAGTCTGCGGTCTCAACACTGCTACATCTGTGTCTAACTCGCCTTGTGGTCTAAAGTGGTGCATTTGGAGATCATTGCTGCAATTTGTGTCTGTTTCTGTCTCCATTTGGCAACACACTAAATGACATCTGTGTGATTAAAACAATGTGTGTTTTTACAAATATTAAAATCTAAAAAACATTGAGCATAATGTTTAATTATCTCTTACTACAGGATAGTGGATTACTCATTAGCAGTACCTGGGAAATTGACTAAATCATATGACGGCTGTCAATTTATACTATTGATGAGAGTCATCAAGACATAAATACCAGAGAAGTGAACATAAGCAGCACAGTGTAATAACCAGACACTTTTCTCTAACGTGTTAACTTTATTTTAAAAAAAACTTGGGGGGTCTTCCCCACACCCATGTGTAATAATTAGCATCCATTCACACCGCAACACAGACTGGACTGTCACACAGCCTCAACAGGTTCAACAGTAGCCCCAACAGGACAAAAATCTACACACATCAAACACAAATATGGAAATCTATGAGTGAAAGGTAAGAGCTGAGAGGACTATGTCCTCCTGATGGCATCATCAATGTCTGAGATCTGCTCCTTCAGCTGATTCCACTGCTCCGGGTTCAGAGAGATCCCTAAAACACAAACGTCACTTATTATTTACTGTTTATTAGGGCAGCATTAAGTACTGTATTGATTACGCTCTTAAAAACACACCCAAATGACAGACACAACGTCCTCTAAATAGTATCTCAAATTGAATCATCTATTAAAACCATAAGTTCAATACAACTGGTTCAGACATACTGGTTGACATAACTGTCACTCAGCCCTGTAGACCAGTTTTTGGTGCACAGGCAGAGCTCACCCTTCTTGCCGGGCTTCATCTCTCCGTCCTGGTTCATCCAGTACTCTCTGATGTCGATGAGGATTTTCCCCTTGAAGTCACGCACACTCACATACCGCATCTTTCCAATCTGAAAAAACAAGAGTCATGAAATCTCACTCTGATCTGCTGAACACATTCTGTAAAAGGGACTGCTAATGTCACCAGAACCCAGTACAGAGTCCAGTAATGTTCATTGTTTGGCACTGGTCATCTCAGGGGTCACTACGGGGCAGAGATATTGCTATTATACATGAAATGGTACAGACCGCACTAAGGCCGCTCAACATTTTGATATATTTTATTTATGAATTATAACTGTGTAATACAGCTGCTATACATAGATATTGCAATATCTGAATATACTTTGACTCCATGTGAGTTCAGTTTAATTAAATTGTAAAGGTCAAACAGATACTAAACCAAAATTGGACAAATACGACAATCGTGGCTTAACTCTGACTTCTATGGGGTTTTAATTGCTAACATATAACATATTTAGATCACCATGTTACCTTTTACTGTTTTGAAAATGCTATATCTGCAAAACACAACATATTCACACGTTTTATTTTTGAGACCCTCCTCTCTTTACTCTCTACATTCTGCTAATGAAACTACTGCACATCACATCAGGTTTGTCAAGTTGCTGTGTACAATTTTGTATCCTGATTTTGTATATCTATGAAGAATTGCCATAAGGAAACATGGGTGACATAGGCTTGTGAGTTGAGTGTTGGGCAAATCCTAGAGTGTTTCTATGAGCTGGCATAGACTGACCTGGCTCAAACTAGTTTGAGTGCATGCTGACCTGGAACATGTTGTCCTCGCTCTTGCTACCGCTGCTCTTAGATGCAGCTGCAGGTTTGGAGGACTCTCCGGTCTTTGGTTTCTTCGCAGCCGGTTTCTCTGGTGCACTGCTCTTCTTCTTCTTCGCCTAAAACATACAAGAGCCACTGTTGTGTCACGTTAACCTGATCATTAAGAATGTTTGATTTCATTAAGCTAGGAAGGTTTTTTGTTACTCCACACCATACTGGATGTATCAAAGGGTTTTCCATGGCATTGCACAAACACAACCAGAAATGGTTATGAATCTAATATTTTACATTGTTTTTAAATTAGCAACAGATTCAATAGAAATGGAGGGTAGTGTATTTGTCACATGACTGGTAAAATAATAGTGCATGGGACGGGTTTTCATGTTTATCTATGGTTGGTTTGGTGGGATAGTTCCTGTGGGAAACATTTATCATAGCTTTCCATAGAGTTCCAAAACCATCAACACCAAAATTCCATCCAAACTGCAGACAATTTATGCACAAGTTTAAACCTTCATTTACCAAAATAAAGGTGTTGTCATTTATATTTATTGGTCTAATTGTACCTACTCTACAATTTATACAAGTTTTGGCCCTTGTTAATATTATGGTTGCTACGTAACAGTTATGAAATTACATCTGCTGCCCATGTCCAACCAAATATTTTTAAATATGATGTCATTTATGTTTTACTGAAGTCTAACATTTACTCAGTTACATTTACTAACCTGTCATATGCACTTCAAGGATTTTGCTGTTGTCTTGACATGTTATCAAGAATTGTGTATAATTGGAAACAGCAGCAGGAATTACAATTATGGAACAAATTAATGGGTAAAGGGGAAATAATGGTGGCCAGAATGAGATGGTTTGGATATGTGGATGCAGTGGGGTTAGCTGGTTTGGGGAAGGACACAGGTTGTCACATTACAAAACTCTACTTCGACTAGACTTGTTACTCAATACCGATTCCGCTACCATGATGATTATTTTAGACAATAGAATGTGATTTTCAACATTAAATGATAATACTTTTTTTTAATATTACCATGTGGCCTTAAATCTGTGTAATCCCTCAGTCGTCCAGGAAGGTTCAATAGTGGTCCATGGCCGTATAGTAGTCTATGTGGTCTTATACTGTACTTATATTAGGTTATATATATTTTTTTTTAGTATCGATACCTGCTCAAAGAGGTATAGTAGTTTTACTGTTGATTAGTGTCTGATTTTCGATCCTTGTGACAATCCTAGCATGATGATCCTTGCACATGTGGTTATATACAGACCTTAGTCTCGACTTCACTGTCCGAGTCACTCCCGGATGTGGACGAAAGCATCTCCTTGGATTTGGGCATTCTGAAGACGACATACAACAAGCATTAGTCACATAATTTGGTTTCACTTTTCATGACCTCATAATCAATTAAAGGTGCCCTATGTAACTTTTCTGGATTTGCCACCTGCTTGTCTCTATGGAGCTCCTCTATGACACAAAATGGATTCTTGTGAGCTTTAAGCCATATTAGAATCTTGTTACCTCATAAAAAAAACATACCTGGAGTTGTGTTTTGTTTCATTCACACGTTTGAGTGATCCTTTATTAGTCTGTCTACATCTCCAAAGCTCAAAATACTCTGTTCCACCTTGTGATGTCATGTAGCAGCAGTTTTCACGTTAATGTAATATCTACAGTTTACCTTTTGTTTAGTAGAGATGGGAAATTCCGTGTCTGAAATTATCCAAATGATTCTAGTGAAGGTGTGTGAAGTTTAGAAACATGGGGGAGCACTGCCTGTATTACCACATGACATCACAAATATGCAAAACACAACTTATGATTATTAAACAACATAATATTGATCAGAAAATAGGCCCCTTCACATATACCTTGGTGCCACTGTTTACTGTCTACATGGTTGACACGGGTAATGCGCTATAAACAAACGCTATTCATGGGTTTCAAACTATGGCAATAGTTTTCAATGGTCATTTCAAATAAAAAATATTATGCATTTTGAATGAGGAAAGGTCCTCATGTTGTCCTTCAAATCAGGCAGGAATTGCTCGTCTGAAACCCATGAACAGCATCTCCGTGAATATAAGCAGAGGTCAGACCCTACACCAGAAAAGTTCCGTAGTGCATCTTTAAAGAAATAATGGATTCAACACTCTCGTTTCATGTAGTAAGCAGTCAACAGCAGAAATATAATACTGCAAATAATCCTACACTAAACCTGCCGCTACGTGCTTGGATAAAGGGAAGTGCGCCGCAGCTCCACTCGCGGCGTGCAGGCTTCAGCGCGGCTAACGGTGCTAACTGTGCTAACACGAAGGAGCGAACACCAGCCGCTAACTGCGCCTTTTAACCTCCACACAAGCCAACATGTTCAGGCTCGGACATGGCTCGGGACGCACAGCCCGTGGTGCAGATATCAGAGGTATTCTTACGTGTTTTGGGAAAGTGAAAAAGACGCGCCGTCAACAGGAAACCGGAAACAAAAAACAGGGGCTTTTGCTGCTCTACTGCGAGCGCGCGAGGACACTCACGCGTCACCGCCTCTGCCTCCCCGGAGGAGCTCGAGCACTGGGTCTAAAGATCTGGAAGCAAATATAATAATGATAATAATAATAATAATAATAATAATAATAATAATAATAATAATAATAATAATAATAATGATAATAATAAATGAACAGAAATGTACAATCACATTTAGAACAAATACTGAATGTTATAAGCTAATTACCAAATGAACTGTTGTGATTTTGAAGTATAATTATAATCATGGTGAATGGGCTGCCAGCACTGTTGAGAAGTAACTAAATACATGTGCTACCAAAAATATTATAACGTATTCTAAAGACAAATCCCATCACTGATTATAAATGGATAAACACCACAAACATAAAAGTACATGGCAAAACAAAAACCCATCTCTCATGTTGTATAAATGTGAACTACAGTCATATTTTGCTACTATATAACTACAACGCACTGAATGCTTATATGGACTCAAGACTGGCCTTGCTGTGTGTTTTGGTCTTGTTATTTATTTATTTATTTTATTATTATTATTTTTAAGTGCATTTGTTTTAAAAATGTACATGCAATACTGCTGTCAACCACTGAGAGTTATGTACCTTATGTACATTTAAATTTAATCAGGGGGGAAAACTAATACTAATTTTGAGTAGCAGTATTCGGATATAGTTTGTCTGTTATTTGGTGGTATTCAGAAAACCGCATATCTAACCAAAATATCAAAATATAATTATTTAATACACGCAAGTAAAATATAAAATAAAATAAAATGCAGTGTAAGTAATTTGAAGGCTCCAAAACTGCGATGAAACTAAGCAGGCCTAGTATTTGAATAAATGTTGAATATAAGACATGTTTTAAGAATGTGTTGAAAGATTTTAGATGTCAATATTACTGGTTTCCTGTGGCTCAGAGAATAGAATTTTAAGCAGCTCTGCTTCTGTACAAGTCTCTCCATGGCCTCAGGACTAAACATGGGGAGTCAGCGTTTCAGTTTTATGCAGCTAAAACATGGAGCAGTCTTCCTGAAGATGTGAGACAGGCCTCTACTTTGGCAATGTTTAAATCCAGGCTCACAATGGTTCTGTTTAGCTGTGCATATGACTGAAAGGTTTTTATTCCCTTTTAATGTTAATTTTATGATGTTTTGATTTGTTTGTATTGCATTTTTTCCTAGTTCTGTAAAATACGTTGAATTATCTATACAAATTGTGCAATTGAATGGAAAGAATTGACCATAATGGATTTATTTACCTAAAGAATAATCTGTACATGAGTCACGTGGTATCTGGAGAGTGAAACACAGCTTAGGGGTACTTGAGACAACTCTCTGATACCACCACATTGACACACACCTCTGCATGAGCTTAGAGATTCAAACTTTAGACAATATTCTTGGTATCAAACTACATTAAGCAGTGCAGGTCAGAGTTTATTAAAGGTCCTATATTACACCAAATGGACTCTTGTGAGCTTTTAGCCATATTATAATGTTGTTACCACCTCAAAAACATACCTGGAGTTGTGTTTAGTTTCACACATGTTTGAATAATCCTTTATTATTAGGCTGTCTACAACTCCAAAGCTCAAAATCTCTGTTCCAACTTGTAGTGTCCTGAAGTGGTAGTTTTCAAGTTAATAGCTGCCTTTTAACTTTCATTCAATAGAGATTGGCAATTCCAGGGCTGAAATCATTCAAATGATTCTAGTGAAGGTGTATGGGGGTGGTTTAAAAACACAGTGGAGCACTTTCTGTATTACCACATGACATCACAAGGTGGAACAGAGTGTTTTCAGTTTGCCTAAAGCCTAAATAAGCAGAATTTATGCATTAAACATGTGGGAATGAAACAAAACACAAATCTGGGTATGTTTGTGATGAAGAGAGAACATTATAACAGATCAAAAATTTGCAAAATATAGGCTCTTAAAATATGTACATGTAAATCTTCAGCAGGGGGCGCTTGGCCAGCATCAGCAGTGTTAGTAAAGAACTGACAGAGACCATATGTGCACTGTGTCTGGTAAAGATGTAGGAATTTGTCGTTTCGTCACTGTAGTTGGGGTGACAAGTCTGCCACTGTGAGCACTCGTTATTCTGCAGCTATATAAACTCTATGCAAAAAGGCCCTTGCAGTCTAAGCAGATGTGGGAAGAGTAGATTAAAAGAGTAAGAGTAAATTGCACTCAAGAGTAATGTTACTTCAAAATAACATTACTCAAGTAGAAGTACAAAGTAGTGATCCAAGAAATTAAGAAAGTAACATATTTGGGAAAAGTACTACTTAAGTAAGAGTAATTTAAAGAATAAGACATCACATCTGATGTATAATCGGAAGTTAATGTAATTTGAAGAACAAAACATTAAATAATGCACAAAGTCTAGTATTTTCAAAGGATAGACACAACAATGAGACAAATTAAATGGTATGTTGAGGAGCAGTCAAAGAAAGATACGTTTTTTTTAATTCTTTATTCTTTACGACATCTTACAAAAGAAAATATGATCTGTACCAGATTTAGCTACTGCAACTTTCATCTACTTACATCTACAGTCCCTGGGCAGGAGAACACACATTAAAATACACATTTCATTACAATTACATTATAAGAAAAGTTCATCATTAACATTAGCTGTAAAATACAATAAATGTCCCCATGTCCAATCTAGTATGTTTCCTACGGTCCAAACTAATTTAAAAAATCAATTATGTGCAGGTTTTTACAGTGGGACAGAACAATACAAATGAACTATACTGTGGACATATTTGATTATCTAAAATGTACTTTTCCAAGTTTCTAGTAAAATTTTTCAAATCTGCAGAGAGTTTCAGATAGTCTGGAGCTGAATCCACTGTCTGATGGTTTGAAATGAAAAGGCGATGGAGCAAAGGCCGAGGATCTTTATGAAATTATGCAGTTTCAGTTCACAGAGGACCAAGTGGATCGGGTTGTTTGTTTGGAACAAAGTTTAACACATTTTTTTTCAAAGTGGAGCTGCTTTATTAATAACTTTGAATAAATATCTTAGATTTGAATAGAAAATTTAATTGTACAGTATTCAAATAATTTCGTATTGTTAACATAAAACTTTTGTTACTGTAGATTTACTCACAGTGGGAAGAGGAACCAAAACCTTTACTCAAGTAAGAGTACTATAACTTCAGTACTTTTACTCAAGTAGGAGTAAAAGTATGCTGTTAGAAAAATATCCTGAACAGTAAAATTTTATGGAAAAAGTTACACAAGTAAATGTAAATGAGTAAATCTAACTGAGTACTGCCCAGCTCTGAGTGTGGGCCAAACCTGTCCCTCCTCATGCCCCGCTCAATGGCTCCCTCTTGTGGTGGCTCTGCTCACTACTGAACCACAGGAGGAAAAGGCTCCCCTCACCCCCTCCCTCCCTCACCCCCTTGCCCTGTGAGTGAGCCTCTCATCAGCCCGTGTCATCAGCCTGTATGGGTGCTAACACTTCCTGGTGCGTCTCTTCCGGAGCCTGATTACAATGGGAAAGCTGGATGTTTGTGTCGGTGCGCTCAAACCTCCGTGCTAGTCTTTGCACCCTCCTATTAGCGCCTTCCACCCTCCAAGTCTGCGCTTCCTGTTGTTCCGCACTGATCCTGCTCCAGTCCTTCCTCTGGCCAGGCCTCCGCTCTTTCCCTGGGAATTAAGAAAGTGATGTTTTTTTTGTGGAATCAGGCGGTGTGAGGGAGGGTGGGGTGAGAGGGCTGGGTGTGGTGGGACACTTTCTCTTCAGGGGCCCCTCCAGAACATCTCCACCTGCTGCTGTCTGGAGCTCTCATCCTACACACTCCTAATGGACAAATATCTCTCATCTCTAGGTGATAATAATTTAAAGGTTCTATATTCAAAATGAATTATTGTGAGCTTTAAGCCATAATGTTCACACATGTTTGAGGTACCCTATTACTCTGTCTACATCAAAGTTCAAAATGCTCTGTTCTGCCTTGTGATGTCATTCAATGGTAGTTTTAAAATGTACCTTTTACCTTTTATTCATTAGAGATTGTCTGTTCCAGGGCTGAAATCATCCAAATAATTCTCATGTAGGTGTATAGAGTTTAAAACACTGTGGAGCACTCCCTGTGTTACCGCACAGGGAGTGCGGTAACAGAGTACAGAGTATTTTTGGTTTGAGAGAAGAACTATGCAGAAATATGCAGATTTTGTGTGTTAAACATGTGTGAATGAAACAAAACACAACTTCAGATATGTTTTTGATAAAGAAACAATATTATCAGAAAATAGTGTAATAGGCTCTGTAAATGACATTTGCCCATTCAAAAGATAGAGCGTTTCATTTTGAATTGTTAATTGCCTTTTGCCTGGCAAATTCAGATTGATATTTCTCTGTATTTTTTTATACAGAGAGATCAGTCTGGTCACCACACCCTCCATCGCGAGCCAGAACTAATTATGATTATCCAATCAGATTTGTTGATTTCAGTGACTCTTGTGAAATGGGGCTTATTACTTATAATTTACAAACAAAAACCTCAGATTAACAGAGTTTACTGTTTCACTGTCTATTGTCTCTGGTTGGCTATTTATCTTTGTGTGTTGTGGCTCCCAAGCAAATTGCTATGGCAACAGAGCCAGATTTACATTGATGTATTAGTGTGTACGTGAATATGTGTATGGTTCCTTGATGTAAAGCACTTCGAGTGACTTAAAGGTGTTAAAGCGCTACATAAATGTGACAGCTGAGCTTTAACGCATGTTCACATAACTCTATGGGAGATCCACTGCATTTGAAACGAGTAACTAAACATATGCTTCACAAATGTTAAACTTCATTATTATTTGTTAGGGCTCCATGAACTTGCCTTTCAAAGTAAACTCAACATCCTTGGAGTTTTGTAAGATTCAATGAAATGATAATATTTTATTTATGCTGAACGAGAAGTCATTGAACTTTGTCCTTTTCTGTTGTTAGGGCAGACCCAGTAATTACAGAGATATTAATCATGGACTAGATCCAAAACATCTGCAATCTGACAGTTATCATAGATTTGACTTGTCCTCCAACTCAAGTTTAGGTACGGTATGTAACTTTCTGGAGGTGCCACGTGCTATGCTTCCATGGAAATAGAAAGTTAAAATAATAATTATGGAGCATTCTTCATGGAGATAGATACATTTTAAAGTCATACTGTGGAACAACATTTTCATGGAAACAAGCAGAAGGAGGCCCTCCTTCAGGCCATATACGACTGTGGCTTTGAACCATAAGCATTCTACAAGTTTGTAGAATGCTTAACCCACATTAACCCAATTTATTGATGCCTCAAGTGATTTTATCCATCATGGATGGGTAAGTTGTGGATGCTTTAAAGAGGGGTGGTTAGCACTGTTTGTGGAGTGAGGTAAAGGCAGACATGGAACACTGCTGCAATATTACCCCAGCCTCAGTCTCACCCTGACAAATGTCTTGCCTCACTCAAAAAGACATGAATTCAGAATACTGACACCGGATAAGACATCTGACATGAAGTACAGGCCTAATCAAGCATATATCACACAGAGGGAAAGCATCTGACATGAAGTATAGGCCAAAACAAACATGTACCACACAGAGGGAGGGCATCTGATATAAAGTACAGGCCTTATCAAGCATAAACCATACAGAGGGAGGGCATCTGACGTATAGCATAGGCCTAATCAAACATATGACGTGTGGAGGGGAGGTTTTTGACGTAAAGCCCCGGCCTAATCATATACACACTTTACGGATGACTTCGTCTCGTGTGTGTGGCCACTTCTGATGTCAAGCCATGTTTGGACAGATCCCCTCCATCTCATATGAGCTATGTCCCCCAAGAGACATATCCAACTACATACACATGTCCCCCAAGAGACACGTGTCTAACAACAATGTCTAACTGCAGAGACATGGCCACCCGCAGATACATGTCAAACGGGGTTACGGTACACTTTACTGTCCCCGTAAGAAATTTGTGCTCTGCATTTGACCCATCCTTCAGTCTCTAAGGAGCAGTGGGACCCATTTCCAGATTTTGCGTTTGTCTTGGTCAGGACTACCTTAGCTGGAGGGTTTTATTTATTGTTTATGTTTTGGGTTGATGGGGGAACCAGAGTCCTAGACGAAAAGGCATACAAACTCTGCATGGAAAGGTTTAGTTTGAAATTTGGACCTAAGCTCAGTGCGGTTTTACATATATATAAAAATCTCCTCCTCACCCTCCGCGGGTGGTCTTATCCCCTCTTTTTCCACGCTCGGGACCTCTACCAGAGGCCTGGGAGCTTAAAGGTTCTGTGCAGTATCTTTGCTGTTCCTAGTACTGCACTTTTCTGGACTGAGATGTCTGATATTTTTCCTGGGATCTGCTGTAGCTACTCCTCCAATTTGGGGGTCACTGCCCCGAGTGCTCCGATGACCACGGGCACCACCTTCCAGGCCTTCTCCAGCTCTTCTTTGAGCCCCTGGTATTTCTCTAGTTTCTCATGTTCCTTTTTCCTGATGTTCCCATCACTTGGTGCTGTGATGTCCACCACAACGGCTTTGCTCTTGAGAGCATATATATATATATGTATGTATGTATATGTATATATATATATATATATATATATATATATATATATATATATATATATATATATATATATATATATATATATATATATATATATATATATATATATATATATATATACATACAATTTTATATATTATATTTATATTTTATATAATATGAAAGTAGAATTTAAAGAGCAACTTAAAAACATTTTAAGAATATTTTAATAATGGAGAAGTCCCTGCCCTCAATAAAAAGGCCCCGCCCCTCAGTGAGAAGGCCCAATGTTGACATTCCCAGGCGTGCCTTTTGTGTACTGAGATGTTCACAAACACACAGAGCCTCAAACATCCTCCAACATCCTCAAACATCCTGTCCACTGTCCAAACGAGACGCTGATGGAGGACATTCCTCTGTGCGGACCTAGGACACTGGCACAGGGCACTGGCCGGGGAGGAGACACTGCTCCGGCCCTCAGAGGGGGACTCTGCTCAAAGAGGGACAGGCCCCTGCTCTGGCTTTGGGGCCTCAAGCGTGGGGGTACTGCTCTGGGCTCTTAGGCTCTGGGCCCTCAAGGGAGACATTGCTCTGGGACCTCAGGGGGGACACTACTCTGGGCCTCGGGAAGACAGGGCTCTGGGCTTTAGGCTATTTTACAATATACCCCAAACAGAATATTAGACTTTACAAAAAGTTTGGCCCAGGGCCTTTAAAAGTCTAGTGCTGGTCTGACCGAGTGTGTCTATGAAGTGATGAAGTGCTGCGTTGTCTCAGATTTTTGTCTTACTTAACCACTCACTTGTCTTACTTGTCTTTTACTTAAAGTATCCATGCAGAGGAGCACAGAGGAGGACAAGCCTTCATCCAAACCTGGCAGCTGGACTTTACTGTATCCACATTATCGAGCCATGGAGACCAGGCCCACTCCTGGCACAAACACTGCGGTCTCTTGGGGCCACCACCACAACATACAATCAGAAAGGTCTTGACTATGTTCAAATATAAAAAATAATAATAGTAATAATGTGTTCTTTCTGTTGTTATGGATATTTGTTCTAGTGAACAGCGTTTGTGTGATCTGGAGGGCCACCATTATCCTGGAGCCAGCCTGCATGTAGACACTACGCTCTCATTGTTATAGTCGAGCACCTCAGTGACTGTTTTATGATGAGAACACACACAAAGCACTCCTGCATTTCTGAACACATTTTATTAGTTAGCTGTTTGGGATTCTGAGGTGAAAGTGTACTTTATGGGCCCCTGACATTTTGCCCCAGCACAGAAGGACACCTTCAGTGCTGGGGCAAAATGTCTGGAGCAATAGCTGATCGCACTGCAGTGTTTGACCTACAAAATATCAGTAAATCAGTATCTCTTTATTTGACGAAAGGGAAATTTAAGCACGTAGAGCAGTAAAATACAATAATAATAGAATATCTCATACAAAAGTCTCAGTGCAGCTCAACAGGTAGGGTCAACAGATCCTGTGGCAGGGCAGTTTGAGGTGAGTAAGAGCCCTCAGGACAAAAGTGTGCCTCCTCTGTGTTCTGTCACCTGGCTCCCCCCAGGTGATCTCTGGAGACACAATAAGAAAGCCTCTTCTAAGCCTCACTCCGCTCTGGAGTTTCAGTCGGTCATTCCCTCAAAGTGTTTCCTCTGTTATATTTATAATCTATGGCGCCCATGGATCATTATGTTATAATTTGCATATTTGAAATCTAACAAATCTAAAACTATTTAATAAAAGAAACAAGTCCGTTGACTTTGAAAACTACGGTACCCAATGGGAGATGACATTGCCATAAACACCATCACAACAAAAAAATCGGCATCTCCGATGGATAGCCACAGATCAAGCTTCGGATCAAGATTCGGGACTACAGATGAAAAATAGCCCTTGGGCTAATTCTGGCATATTTACATGCAAATGTTTACTAATGTGCATTGTCCCTGAAATAAATAAATAAAATAAAATAAAGCTAGCGAGCCACAGATTTTTTATCATTTGTACAGAGATGATTACACAACACTACAGAATCTTGTGCATATCACCAATTAAGAAAATTGGAACAAATAAAGTATGTAGGTACATAAATTAAGTACGTAGCAGTGGCCGTATGCTGGTGGTAGTGAAAATGGGAGTCTTCAAAATAAGCAATTAAAGACATGTATAAATACAACTGAAGAGGGTAAATGAGAAGGGAAAACATCTATATCATGGTTAAAAGCTCTGAAGGGTCAATTTTGCAGAATAGGTCTGCTTTAAGAACAATATATCTATAACTTCTTAACACAGAGGTTAGTGCTTTGCGTTTTCATTCTACAGAAATCTGCTCTGTTTCTCTGTCCTTTGTGGTTTTTTTACTCATTGTTTGTGGACTCTAGTCTCATCTCCAGAGCTTGAACTTCATGCTTATATTGACCCTTCTAATGTTTGTAAACAGAACCCAAAACAGCCTAGAGTTCAGAAGGAACGTCAAAAAATAGCTACTAAATTGGAAATATGCCATGTTTGTGGCAGTAGTGCAAAAAATTCTCATAGCGATAAATAAACCAAAACAACTTTAAAGAGTAAACAAAAGCACGGTGGAACGACTCCATAAACTGGTGGCCTGCTGCTCTTAAATACATGTCACTCTGTAGTGTCAGAATACATTTAAATGAACAAATGGTTTAACATTAGGCTCACTTCTGAGGTATGACGTCACAATCCCAAGCACTATACCAAAAGCCGGTAAAGTCCCATACATTAGCTCTAATGCATTTTCAATGGGAGAAACAAGCAACAAACATCACACACTATGAGAAACATTAAGATGTGTGGCACCGTTTTGGCAAATCCAGAGCGATATCTCTCAGTATGTTTTATACAGATTGATATCAGTCTGGTCCCCACACCCTCCGACGCCTCTCATGCCCAGCCAAATGTGATTGTGCCATCAGATTTGTTTTTTTTCAGTGATGCTTGTGAAACAAAAGAGCTCATTGGTCAATCATTTACAAAGAGAAAATTACATTTCTCTCGCCTCAGATTAACAGTTTAGTGCTTTGCTCATTGTTCCTGCAGAAATTTGCTATGTTTTTCAGCCTCCTTTGATATTTCTTTCCGATACTGACCGACCCTCGTTGCCTATTCCACTTGTCAATCATGCACATCTGAAAACGGGGAGATTCATTGGTTAGTCATACGGGCTAATTTTCATTCATAGTCCTATTGGCAGGTTGATGGCAAGACAGAAAACAGGATTTAGGCACAAAACATTCAGTCCATACACATGACAAAGACATTCATGATCAGTGAAATACAAAATGTAGTATTAGTAATAGTAGTAATTAGTAGTAAATTAGATCAGGCTAAAAGCATAGACAATACACAAATTAAGGTAAAAAAAAAAAATCACAATCGCATAACAAGACAGAGACATTTGATAAGATGTTAATGCACAGATTAGCACTTCCACACATGCTAACGACCATGTAATGAACATTGCTTAAATCTAAAGTTATGCTGGATAATAATGCACAAAAATATGGCAGATCGCAAATGTTTGCCAGTAAAAGTGTTATTTTATTTCAGGAAGTACTACCAGACCCTCCACCAGAAAAGGTACATAGTGCACCTTTAAAGAAATCATCTGCAGACAAATATGATATATGAATTAAAAGTCAAATTCCAACAAAAAATGTTACATTGTGTAGTGTATTGGTTTTGTGTTGTGTTTGTGGACGTAGGGATTAGAATCAGATCTGTTCCAAAGGCTGTTAATGGTGTTTGGCGCGAGTGTGCCGGCTCGTGTGTTATCTGCACTTCCTCTGAGCTCACAATAAAACTGCCCGCTGATGGCACAATGTCAAACAGTCTCCTCTCATTCACAAACATGTGTGGGTGCAGGAGATCAGAGGAGATACAGTACCAGTCCGTGTGGTGCACGTCTTCTTCTCTTTGGCCATAGGTTTTATTTGATAAGAAATGTGACTCAAAAACAGCATTACTAAAAGTCTTAAAGGAGACCTATACTGCAAAATCAACTTTTCACAGCTTGTAACCATGTAATAATTATTTTTCCTTCTCAATGAGCCCTCAAAGTTGTATTCAGAGTGATTCATGCATGTTTGAGCAATGTCTATTCTCCTGTATTCAAGACGTCATTGCTCTTATCTACCCCCCTTTTGCACCACCCCAGTACACACGCACTGCTCTACTTCAATACACACATGACACATACAAGATCATGTAGCACCATGTAGCAACTTTGGCACAAAAATCAGCCACCCGCTAGCGTGATGTGCATCTATCCATCAGAGGGGCCGACAGCAAATCCAGATGTTGTGATGACGTTTATGGCAACGTCTGCTCCCATTGGGCTTTGCAATTTTCCAATCCTGAAATCAGCAGACTTGTTTCTTTTATGAAGTCATTTTAGATGAATATTGCGATTTTAAATGTCTAAATTATAAAATAATGATCCATGTGTGTCTTAGATTATAACTGTATCGCAGACAGCAGCACAATAGGTCTTCTTTAAGTCTATACTTTTGAGTTGTTTAACTTTTGAGTCCTTGCTTGTTTTTATTTTGTATTTTCTTTTATGTTATGCTCCATTTGTTTTTTTTAGTTTTACAGAAATTAGCTGTAAAGCTAGAATCTGGTACAAGCATCTCTGCTATTGACCCTAAAGTTATTGTACATTGTCCTACCAAATAATGAAATGAAAACAAATAAAATGAAATTAATGAACATTTAAATTCTGTTGTGACACTGTTACTTGGTACTCAAGTAAACAATTATGTGACCACCAACAATCACTCGCACATGTCAAACACCACATTCGTACAGCACAAAATGGGTGAAGTGCCTTGCCTAAGGACACAGCAACAGTTTGCATTAGAGCCACTGCTGCCCCCCTGTGGCACCTGGTGTTGCTCAGTTGCACTGGGAGATTTGAGTATCTTTTATCTTTTAATAAAATATAATAAAGATTTTTTTCCAACCCATGGCCTCACTTAGTCAGAAGTAGCACACTAGCTCTAAGCTGTTGGACCACTGAGGACAGTGGAACCAGCTGCTGCTCCAGGGGGAGGCTCAGACTGCAGAGCCCCAGGTTTGACAACACACTCATTGGAGCAAATAAAATTAGGCTAAACAAAAGTAGCTGCTTTCCTCAATGTGTCGTGCAAATGTCAAACGAATCATTCAAGAGCCCAGAACCCTTTGACCCATTTCCTCCTCCTCCTTTTCCTCCTCCTCTACTCCTCCTCCTATCCTCCTTCTGCCTGTGCCTCCGTGTGTTGTCACAATACAAAAAATTCTAACCCAATTTTGATAGGAATAGACTCAATACTCAATACCAATTCCAATACAAAGATAATAAAAACACTCTTTCTTTAGACTATAGAATGTGATTCACCATTCAGTCATAGTAATTATATCACTATGTGGCCTTAAATCTGTGTAATCCCTCAGTCATCCAGGTCGGTTCCATAATAGTCTATGTGGTCTTATGCTTGTTCTGCTCAAGATCATTCTAAACCTATTCAGGAAAGGTTAATTTTTATCCTGTGAATGCGACTTTGTTCTATCAATGCTTGCTCAAATGAGTGTTTAGGTTCAATACCAGTTTTAGTATGGCTTGGTACCTGACTTTTGATACTTTTGACAACCCTGTAGTGTCTCCTTGTCCTCCCTCTGTCCCCAGTCTCCCCATGTCTCCCTGTGTAAATGTTAGACATTCCAGCATGCATCACTCATGGGGTGCTGTAGTCCTGTGTCTGGGTGGCTCCCCTCTGCACACTGGTTTGTTTGACTGTTCTGCTCGCCTGTTCAGAGACAACAAACATGGAGGACCTTTGCTTTGGCTCTGTGTTGTTGTAGCTTTGAGGCGCTGCCCAGAGTGTTGGAAACACTGCAGGACATAAGCTGACGGGACAGAGGCAGAGGAGGGCAACGGGGGTTAAAAGGCCCCTGGCATGTTCCATGGCACTGACCCAGAGAGTGCCGTGGTGCTTTGTATGCGTCATGACTATATTCTGTGTGACGTTCCATTAAAGCAGTTTATGTGAAGGTATTTTTGATCTTCTGGGCCATCTGCACACTTTTCTCTGCTCCATCTGACCCTCTCCTCTGCATTCTCTGCTCCTCTGGCCCTCTCCTTTGCATCTTCTGTGCCAACGGACCCTTTCCTCTACATTCTCTGCTCCATCTGATCCTTTCCTCTACATCCTCTGCTCTATTTGAGCCTTTCCTCCTCGACATCCTCTACTCCATCTGATTCTTTCCTTTGCATCCTCTGCTCCATCTGCTCCTTTCCTCTACATCTTCTGCTCCATCTGACCCTCTCCTCTGTATCCTTTGCTACTCTGACCCTCTCCTCTGTTCTATCTGACCCTCTTCTCTGCATCCTCTGCTCCTTTCATCTACATCCTCTACTCCATCTGATTCTTTCCTTTGCATCCTCTGCTCCATCTGCTCCTTTCCTCTACATCTTCTGCTCCATCTGACCCTCTCCTCTGCATTCTCTGCTCCTCTGGCCCTCTCCTTTGCATCTTCTGTGCCAACGGACCCTTTCCTCTACATTCTCTGCTCCATCTGATCCTTTCCTCTACATCCTCTGCTCTATTTGAGCCTTTCCTCGACATCCTCTACTCCATCTGATTCTTTCCTTTGCATCCTCTGCTCCATCTGATCCTTTCCTCTACATCCTCTGCTCCATCTGCTCCTTTCCTCTACATCTTCTGCTCCATCTGACCCTCTCCTCTGTATCCTTTGCTACTCTGACCCTCTCCTCTGTTCTATCTGACCCTCTCCTCTGCTCCATCTGATCCTTTCCTCTGCATCCTCTGCTCCTCTGACCCAGTTCTCTGCTCTGTCTGTTCATCTCATCCTCTTCTTACACAACTGACATCCTCTTTCACAGCATCCATAAATCTTATCTTTGGTCTTCCTCTAGCTCTTCTGTTACAGCAGCTCTAGCCTCAGGATTATTCTACAGCTATATTTACTAATTGTACATGGAAATGTACAGTAATGTTGTGAGTAATGCTTTATAATAATATATAAACATATGAAGCATTTGGTGTTGAATGAGTTGAATGATGAACTTTGGAACACATGAGTACACACTCTTTGTACACAATGACAGACTTGTTGTTAATCATTAGCAAGCATAAGTTATTTATGAATATTCATGATCAACTAATAAGAAACACTACCAGTAAAAAGTTTGGACACACCGTCTCATTCAAAGTTTTTTTTTTTCTTTGTTACTACTTTCTACATTTTATATACATAGAGAAGACATCAAATATATGATGCAAGAAGGAAGTATGCAGCAAAGAAAAAAAAAAACCTCAAATACATGAAATTACTGAAGTAAATTTTTATATTTTAGATAATCAATATATTTTAGATAATCAATATATCCACCCTTTGTTTTGTGGACAGCACTACAAACCCTTGGCCTTCTCTCATTAAGCCTGATGAAGTCTCCTGAAATGGTTTCACTTCACAGCTGTACCTTGTCTGGGTCAAAAAATACAAAAAGCGCAACAGGGTTCAAAGTAAAGGGTATCTATTTAATTTATTTTTATCGAAAACAAGTTTTGAGTTATTTGGAGTTTATTTTTTTGTTTTGATGCGGTCAATGAGAATCTACAGTGTAATAATTGTGGAAATAAAGAAGAAACATAAATGAAAAAGTGTCCAAACACAAAGAAATGAGTCACATGTTCAGGTAAAATATGTCATTCCTCAGCTCAAATGAGTCGAAGAGATTTTTAGGGAAATTAAAGTTACTTTCAGACTAAAATGTATACTTTTTTAATTTTATCTTTAACAAACATATTGCAATGATATGATATTTTGCGTTTAGCTCAGTGTTGACACCTTTTGTTTCTTGCAACGGTTTGTGTTGTTGTTTATGTAACTGCTTTTGTGCGTGACACTTGGTTTCTATGTCGACAAGTTGGTGTGACAGTTCTATTCGTCAGTAAATATTCTGTTTTGGAGACTGGTTCTAGGTCAGGGAGAGACTTGTACACTCTGCTTGTGAACAAGTCTCTCCATGGCCTAACACCAAAGTACATCTCTGATATGTTAGTACGATATGAACCATCTCGCACTCTGAGGACTTCAGAGTAAATGGAATAAACATGGAAAATCAGTGTTTCAGTTTTATGTAGCTAAAACCTGGAACAGTCTTCCTGAAGATCTGAGACAGGCTTCAACTTTGACAGTGCTTAAATCCAGGCTTCAAACGGTTCTGTTTAGCTGTGCATATGACTTTCTCATTCTGTTAAGCTTAGAATTACTTTGTGTACAAATTATGCTGTACAAATACTTGCCTTGCCTATTGTTTTGTTCTCGTTTTGGCATAGGTTACGACCTACAGTAGCCTATGTGTTAAAAGATTAAAAAAACAGAAGAAATATGGCGTGTTTTCTTGCGCCAGAACGCTACAATATAAAAGATTAAACAAACATCTTAAAGTGCATTATTTACACATAGCACCCCTTGAATCAGACTGTACAGACCCCTCAGCTCAGCCATTTTCTTCAGGTTATCCGGAGTTAGGTTGTGGGGGCAGCAGTATCAGCAGGGACTCCCAGACTTCCCTCACCCCAAACACTTCCTCCAGCTCCTCCAGTCGAACCCCAAGGTGTTCCCAAGCCACCCGAGAGACATAGTCTCTCCAGCGTGTTCTTGGCCTACCCTGGAGCCTGTTTCCGGTGGGAAATACGCGGATGACATGGAGGAGCAGCGTCTCTTTTCCAAGCTCCTCCTATGTGACCAAGCCTCACCCTATCTCTAAGAGAGTGCCCAGCCAGTGCCCAGAGGAAATTCATTTCGACTACTTGTATCCATGATCTTGCTCATTACCCAAAGCTCATGACCATAGGTGAGGGTGGGAACATAGATTGAGAAATTGAGATCTTCGCCTTTCAACTCAGCTCCTTCTTTACTACAACAGTCCGATACAGCAACCACATCACTGCAGATGCTGCACTCATCCGCATCTCACTCGTGAACAAGACAAGATACTTGAACTGCTCCACTGGAGGCAGGGATTCTCCACAACTTGGAAAAGGCAAACCACCTTTTTCAGGTTGAGAACCATGACCTTGGATTTTAATGACCGCTATCATCCCAGCCATTTCACAGTCAGCTGCAAACCACCACAGTGCATGTTGCAGGTCCTGGTTCATCAGGACAACATCAACTGCAAACAGCAGAGATGGGATACTGTGATCTGGACCCTCTCCAGTCCCTGACTGATTGCTGCCCTCCAGCTATGAAGTGTTGCATAATTTTCCAATAATTGAGCATGCATATGCAATATTATGTTATTAAAGCTTCATATATTAACAATAAATTATATTTAAGCAATTAGAACCATCAAAATATATGCTCAAAATCATACAGGATGGTGGCTCATTTTAGCTCCTGGCCCAATTTAACTAAAGACCTTAAGCCACCATCAAATTGTTCATTAAAATGTACATAAATTTGGAAAAACAACAATTTACCTGGGCCTGCAGAGAAGAACACACAACCAGCCATAACCTGGGCACGCCCCAGCTAACAGGAGAGAGCAGAGAGATAGCACCATGGATCTGCTAAAATAACACATAGCACCTAGACAAGTTATTTTTATAGTAGGAGGTGCGCCATCTGCTGGCCAAGATGGCCCCATCCAATACTCCTGCATATATATGTTAGTAAAAGTAAAAGAAAAGTAAAGAAATATTTACTGAAGACCAACATACATTAAATTGTCTGTTACGAGTTGTGTTCCAATCCCGATCAAAGGATTAGGATTAGAGTAATATTTAGTGAATGAAAGTTTCAGTCATTAATAATATAATTAGTAATATACTTAATAAACTGTCTAATGTTACTGTGAATTCAGGGAAGTGGAACACTTTTTGTTAATAGCGTCAGAAAACATCCAAAAATGTACTTTACTTACATTTTTTGTGTGTTTGGTGTCAATTTTAATTATTAATTTAATTAATAAACTAAATATTTTAGGAGGTGTCACTCAAAATGTCCGCTCCCCTGAGCTGAGGGTCTGTTCATGTAAAGTGGAACACTAAGTTAGGTGAAGGGACAAGTAAAAAAATAATGGGATTTTCTATTGACTACATGGAATGCATAAAAGCAGATGTATTTACCGATGTTTTAGCACTTAAAAATACATGTTATTGTGACACAAAATACTTGAACTGACCAAACTCTTTAGAATTTTGGTTTAAATTCAAACTAAATCAATCTTGTTTGGGTTAAATCACATTACAAAGTATTAAAATTTTATTTTCACTTGGATGACCAAAAATCTGTATCAACATGAGTGAAATTATTTTCCACCCTAAACAGCAGTAATATTGTTCAGAGAGCCAGAGTGGCTCAGGACAAAGAGCAGCTCACATATTTCTGAGCTGAAAGAGTCAGTAGTGAGTGTCTATAGGCCTAGCTATATGGACCTATATGGAGTGTTTTGTTGTTGTTGTTGTTGTTGTTGTTGTTGTTGTTGTTGTTGTTGTTGTTGTTGTTGTTGTTGTATCTTTCTCTGATATTATAAGGACATCCCTGACATTATCTTATCTACATAATGTACATTCAGCAGTATTTAAGTCTGTATTCAAAAACACCATTTATGAGTGTCCCACTTTGCCTGAAGGCTGCCGCCCCACTTTACCTAAATGATAAAAAATTGACAAAAAATGTATTTTTGGAAATATAAATTCCTATATGACCATAACATCCTGTTGGTTCAAAAGGGCAAGCATCAAATATAATTCAGAACAAAAAATTCTGTGTAAACTTATTGAGTTAGATTTGTAGTTCTTTCATTCAAGACCACAATATGACATGCCACTGTCATTTTCATACACATTTCATCACTTTCTTTGAGGTTATGCCAAACTGACTGTTCTCAGACCAATTAAACTATTATTTTGTATACATGGGGTCTGGGGCTACAATTTAATTTTCATGAGTAAAAATACTCAAATGCTTAATTGTCTCACTTTACCTGATGTCCCACTTTACCTGAATTCACCCTATGTCATATTTATTGTTATGGACTGAGACTAAAGACAGATTACACTGCACTGCTCCGGTGCTCCCACACCACACCTTTCCTCCAGCTCTCCCCTCCACAAATTTTACTGCTGATACGTCCAGTCGTCATGGTGAAATATGGCCGATGACAGCTTGGACAATGACAGCCTAGTCATTGTTTGACTAGGTAGTTAAATACAAATTCCACTTTTTCCTCTCCTATACTCTTTTATTCCTCTTTAGGTTTCCAACAGGACCCCTCCTCTTCTTCTGCACTATTGACCCCTGAATGTAATGGTGTCTATTACATCTAAGTAAACTCTTCTACTCCCGATCATGAGCTCAAGCGCTGCATACAGGACCTCATGTGACCTGCATCACAGAGAGCACTGCACTGTATCATTCCTCAGACTTCATGTAGATGGTGCTAATTGTGAATGATAGACTAAAAATATTTTATATCCTGGATGAAATGGGGATCACATCCCATCATTAAGCCTGCAGCCCAGAGCACAACACACTGCTGATGTGGAGGCCTGTGCTCAGCTCCAAGAACAGAGGGTGACCAGGCTATAGTGGAGAGCCAGATCAGAGAAGACATGAGCAGAGAGCAAACGATCTCCACAGTGCTGGAGTGTTTGTATGTAATACACTAAATCGCAAATCTGACACACTCAAGTCTAATACACTCTTGTATACTGTGATTAACTGCTAATGCCAGTACACTCCTGTATACTTTGATAGACTGCTAATACCAGTACACTCCTGTATACTTTGATAGATTGCTATACTTTGATCGACTGCTAATGCCAGTACACTCCTGTATGCCATATTAGACAGTGGATGTCGAGGGACATTTCAGCCCTTTGTGTTTGCTCCGTGTGTAAGGCGCCCTGCAGCTGCCCTGGAGCAGGGCTAAGTGCTGGTTTTGGTCTGACCTGACCTGACTGATCCGAGGGAAGCTGTGTTTCTGGGAATATTTAAAGTTTGTTTGTTTTTTTCAAGACATCGTCTAGAATTTTTATATCCCATCCAAGAGACTCTCTCAAATTTTACAGTTCCGGGAATGTTGGGAACACATTTGTGTCATTGTAAAAGACTTTACAACTCTTTCTCAATAGATTTACAATAGTCATTACGTGAAGCAACTGTTTAAGAGTAGTGTTCGTGTCCCCCTGGGCAAACACTCACAGCTGGACACAAACTCACTCCACAAAAGCTCACCAGGACTGAGGGACCTGAGGAGAGAGGTCTGAGGGCTCTTCAGAAGGTCAGGAGTGTCAGAGGGAGAAAGTCTCATAAACACAACAGGAGGAGCTGTGGAGACACCTTTTCATTATGTCCAAAGTCGAGGTGAAGAATGTTGTGATTTTAACCCTTAAAGACATGTTATTAACAGTGGACATCCTCTGTAATAATGAGCATTCATTTTCCAAGTGTAAAAAAATTGTGAACGGCCTATTGATCAAGGATGCCATGCAACAAGCAGCAAAGGCTCCAGCATGTAAATCTGGTGCACGTTTCTGGATGACATGATGCCACTTGTAGCTTTGGGGAGGGACCCTTCTGCACCAGCAGCAGGTATCTCAAGTGTTTCACCCCTTAACCTGAACTTAGTATCAGAGCGTGCCCTCATATGTCAGAATGTGCTTTTTGTCTTTAATAATTGATTTATCTGGATAAATCTGCTAATGTCACCTAATGCCACTGAGTTCAGGCTAGCACCAGATTGTCACAGAATTCCTGAGCTAAAGTCTGCTAACGTAGTATTGTATGAACCCATTTTGTTATTCCTGTAAAATACAATACACACGCCACTATCAAATGTTTGTTTTTCTTTATATTATAAAGTTGGATCATTGTCGTTTTGCTGTGGCACACTGAGACAAGATGTTTCGCTGTTCATGCAAACAGCTTCTTCAGTTCTGGTCAGATTACTGTGGACACTGTGGACACTGTCATATATCTATTTGAAAATAACACACCTATTTATTTACAGTTTCTGGTTATAGTTTCTGTAAACAAATAAGTGTGTTTTCATTGAAACATCTTCACTCTAAAACATTTTGTTGACAGAATTTAATTTTTCTTTTGCTGTGGATCATAACTGGACAACTGAGAGATTACACAAAGACACAATGTAATCAGGTTCAGGTTTTGCTGCTGTTGAGGGGGAAAAGGAGTGGGCCCAGTACTGAGCCCTGGGGGACCTTGAATGCCAGGAGCCAGGAGAGGGCAGTAAGGAGCAGCAGAGGCTATTCAGATGGCCACTCATTATACTGCTCATATTAGATGTGTGTAGACGGCTCACCTTTGGGTCAGTGGGACATGGCTCGACCTGAGATACTACTGCCCTGTAAGTGTGAGAGAGCAGAAATAGGCAGAGAGAAGCTCCCCCACACTCAGCTGCAGATACACCTCAATCAGGCCTTGAATTTTCAGACCTTGGTGCGTTTGGGATGAGCAGGTATGAATCACATTGTGGGGACTCACCTGCCTCCCTTATGAGGACACAAATCAGGTCCCCCTGACCTATCCTTTATTATTAGATCACCAACATGGTTTAAAGTTCAGATATGGGTTTAAGTTACAAGTTAGGGTTAAGGTTAGGCAAGTAGTGACAATGGGTAAGGTTAGGATCAGTCTCCATGAAATTAATGTAAGTCAATGTAATTTCCCCAAAAAGTCAACTGTGAGGGGGTAGGTGAGTGCACGAGAGAGAGTGCATGTACAGTGTGTATGTGTGTGTGTGTACATAGTGTTTATGTGTGTGTGTGTGTGTGTAAACGTGTGCACGAGAGAGTGTGCGTGTGACACAGTGGGCTCTGTGCAGAGGGGGCAGGCGCTCAGCCAGCTCAGGTTAATGCAGTCGCTGTTCGCTCACAGACGGCCCTTTCCTCAACTTTCCATGTTTTGTGTACAGTGTGTGACTTTCAAATCCCATATTTTATGTGGTTATGAATCTGATTAGAGCTGCATAGTATTTTTATCACTAATAACATTTTCATAATTTATATCAGGTTGGCCAAATGTAGTTAGAGAACTACCATAAGCTGTCCATTAAGAGACACATCATGTGTTACAAGCTTCATCTCACTTCTGTGAAGGGCCCTTCTCAGTTGAACACATCTTGTCTGGTCTGGTGGGGGGTGCCACTTGCTCCCGTGGGTGCCTGTTTGGAGCCCAGTGGGCTAGGGTGCAAGGGGCCTGGACCGGGGTTGAGTCCTCGCAGGCCCTCCTTCAGGGACATGAGTGCTGGCTCCAACCTGCCAATGTAGAGCCACATAGTCTATAAATAGTTCTATATTTTACCAACAGTATGCCTTACGTTCTTTGCCTAATCATAATATGAACATAGTTTAACTCTTGTGAAAATGGCAATATAACCGACTGTGGCCCCACTGTGATATTACACTGTAATGTATTTTTTGTTTTATGATTAATGTGTACTACTTGAGTAGTTGTATTTGTATGAAAAACTTATCTTTAACAGAACTCCAACTCAAAAACAGTGACTAAGTTTCTGCGAAGCCCTGGACATAGTGTGCAGTTTCCCACATGCACTGACACGCACACGTGCACTGACACGCACATGAGCACGCGCCCTGGCCTACAGCACATGACCTTAACCCTCTTGTTCTCAGTCTGTCATTACTCGCCCCAATCTGTTATGGGAGGACGGTCACTGACTCCAGGCTCACGGCTCATTTCAGAGTATCAGTCAGCAGCAGCCACGATGACGTCAGCCAACACAACACAGATTAGATTTGAAAACTTTTTTGAACACTTTTCTATGTACACACCTACAATGTCACACACACATTTCTATGTTAATTTAGTTATTATTTACTTTTGTAACTAATAAATGTGCTAATGTAAACAAAGACAGAATCCCCCTTGGACAGTGATCAGTGGGCAGTGAGTGGATAGAGGCGGTGGTCAGTTTGTGTCAGTAGTTTAATGCCAGTAGCTTACAACAGCTTACAACACAATACAACCCTGAGACAGAGGAGTCATACACGGAAGGCACTCATAGTCAGTCATCGCATACATTCATTCATATATTTTTAAAAACAGTATTTACACATCTGAGTCACTGTGCCATGAGGAGGCACTGGTTTGGAGCCTCAAACTATAGGAGACCTGACTTTGGACTGGACATAGGGAGGGTGGACTTCTGCAGTCTGGTTTTCAGGACACTGGACTATATCAATCACTGGACTTCGTGATTCTGGAGATCTGGACTAGAGGATTTTAGACCATAAGATGGTGGACTTGAGCACTGTAGACTTTGATGGTTTGACCTCAGGACTCTGATCTTCAAAATAGTGGACTTTAATATTCTGGACTTCCTGATTGTAGACATTAAAGGTCCTTTATTATGCAAAATTGACACTTATAACCTTTAAGCCATCTTATAATATGTTACCTCCTCAAAAACATGCCTGGAGTTGTGTTTTGTTTCATTCACCTGTTTGAGTAACCCTTCATTATTAGTCTGTCTACATCGCCAAACCTCAAAATGCTCTGTTGCACCTTGTGATATCATGTAGTGATAGTTTTCAAGTTAACAACTACGTTTTACCTTTTTTGAGTAGAGATAGGCAATTCCAGGTCTGAAATCATCCAAATAATTCTAGTGAAGATGCATGGAGTTTAAAAATGAAGCACATCCTGTATTATCACATGACATCACAGAGTGTTTTCTGTTTGAGAGAAAAAACAGCCAAATTATGCAGGGTTTGTGTGTTAAACATATGCAAATGAAAAAAACATAACTTCAGGTATGTTTTTGATGAGAAAACAACATTCTAACATAGATCAGAAAATTGCGTAATGCAGGCCCTTTGAGGCGCTGGACCTGAGGATTTGGATGGTGGACCCCCAGGACTCTGTACTTAAGAATGGTACATTTTAGGATTCTGGACTGGGGGATGGTGGACTTCAGGATGCCGAGAAGCTGGACCTTATGGAGTCCTCTCTGAGTTGGCGCCTCTTGCCCACCTCACACTGGTCTCGGTGCGTCCGTCGCTCTATCGTGATCTTAAAGTTTTTCCTGTAAAGTATGCAAAGGACACAGAATTTTATTGACCTACAACAGACCTACACTTTTTCATTTATTTAAGTTCTTTATTTCCATGATTACTTGCATAGTAGATTCTCACTGAAGGAATCAAAACTATGAATGGACACATATAGAATGTATCAAACAAAAACTCATATATACATTATACATGTAAGTTATACATACGTCATAGGCCAATATAACTCAAAACTCGTTTTAGATTTCAAAAAAATTATTCAGCCTCCCTTTGCTTTGATCACTGGTTTGTACTTTTCGTGACCCTGACATGGCACTCCTGTGAAGTGAAAACTATTTCAGGAGATTTCTTCAAGAAGTTCATTTGAGAGAAGGCCAAGGGTTTGCAGCACTGTCAACAAAGCAAAGGCTGGTATTTGAATATAAAATATAACAAATATTGAGTTATTTCACTTTTTTTCTATGCCACATAATTCCATATATCTTGCATCATATATTTGATGTCTCACTTGTGCATATAACATGTATAAATGAGTAAACACAAAGAAAAAAACCTTGAATGAGATGGTGTGTCAAAACCTTTGATTGGTAGTGTGCATCTACCAAATAAGCAGATTCAGAATACAAATTTTGAGTAACTGAAAACCGATAGTTTTTAAAGGAATACATTGTAGTATTTGATCATGCAAGAAAAGATTCAAACAGTGTTGCAAAATGGTGCAACAAACATAAGGTTGTTTTTTAGACTATGGTATAATGCAACTCATTGTGAAAGTATCTTAAATATTCCAAATACATTACTTTGATTGGACCATATATCAGAATATGTGACAAAATCAATTTAAATAATATTCAGTCATAATCAATGACACTCGTGGATCATTATGTTATAATTTGGACATTTTGAATTGCAATATTGATCTAAAACTACTTAATAAAAGAAAGAAGTCTGCTGACTTCCAAGAATTTGTAGTGCCCAGCAGGAGCTTGGGAGCCTATGAGGCTGATAGGAGCGATGACATCTTGAATACAGGATTCCTCAAACATGTATGAATCACTCTGAATATAACTTTGAGAAGGTAATTGAGAAGAGGAAACAATTGTAACAGGGTTAAAAGCTCTAAAAACGAAATTTTGCAGGCATTCAGTATTCTGTAACTACACTTCTTCTCAACACAGCCTCCTAACATACAAAGTCATAAATGGCCCCTTTCTATCACCTAGCCTATCTGCCAAATGCTATAGCACCATATCATCCAACCAGAGAACACTCTCAAAATGCTGGACTACTGGTGGTTCCTAGAGTGTCTAAAAGCACTCTAGGAACCACCAGTAGGAGGGAGTGCGTTCAGCACTCAAGCTCATGTAGAATAAAGAATCAGCTCCCTGCCCGTGTTAAAGAGGCCCCCTCCGTCTCTACATTTAAGACCAGGCCTAAAATGGTTCTCTTTAACATAGCTTATGACCAGGACAGTTAGGAGCTCTTTCAACCCCTCACCTCACCTGCCTGGACGACTCTTCCACCCCCTCACCTGTCTTGATCACTTCCTCACACCCTCACCTGCCTTGTTTACTCTCTCACCCTCACTCACCTGAATGACTCCCTCACCCCTTCATCTGTCTGAATGATTCCCTGATCTGCCTGGATGACTCTCTCATCCTCACCTGCCTGGATTATTCTCTCACCGATTCACATGTCAGAAGGGCTCCCTCATCTATGTGGATGACTCCCTCACTTGCCTGGATGACTCCCTCATTCCTTCACCCACTTCTTCACCCCCCTCACTTACCAGGATCACCCCCTCACCTACCTAGATAACTACCCCACCAATCACCTGTCTGGATCATCTTCTCTATAATCTTCACCTTTCTGGATGACTCCTCCCTTATCTACACCTCACTTGAAGAATCCCTAACCCCTTCACCTGTCTGGATGACTCCTCCTTCACCCCTACTCACCTGCCTTGATGACACTCCGACCCCCTCATCTGCCTGGATGACTCCCCCACCCCCTCACCTGTCGTCTAAAATTAATTTACCTTAAAAAGAAGAATGCCACCAGCAGCGTGACTCCCAAAACAGCACCCACAATGACGCCGGTGAGAGCAGACACTCCGAGCCCACCTGTGGAGATAGTGGACAGGTCAGACTTGGACAGCAGGTGACCCATGGGTGACCACAGGGGAACAGGGAGACTAGACTCACAAGATTTGTCAGGGTTCTCAGGCAGCGGGCGTACACGGCCTCTCAGCGTGAAATGCTCTCGGTTGAAGGTCGGTAGCATCTGAAACGTCCCATTCTCCCCAAAGTAACTGGCCACTGTCTGGGAAGGACAAACACAATCACAGTGAGGGTCTGTAGCGGACTATTGGAGTCAGCAATGGTCAAAGCTGTGTGGTAGTCAGTAGGGGAGTAGTGGTCAGCAATGGTCAGTGGTGGTGAGTAATGATCAATGGTGGTTAGTAGTGGTCAATGGTGGTGAGTAATGGTCAGCAGTGGTCAGTGGTGGTCAATGCTGTCAGTGGTGGTCAGTAATGGTCAGTATGGAATAGTGAATGGGCACATTTTTATGTAGCGCTTTTCTATCTTCAAGGCACTTAAAGAGCCTTATATCAAGAAACCACTAATCCATTCACACACACATTCATACACGAGTGTACACAGACACTGGGGGCGAGGTGGGTTAAGTGTCTTGCCCAAGGACACGATGACAGCATTCATCTGTGGGAGCTGGAATCACACCACCAACCTGTGGGTCAGTGGATCTGACTGCTCTACCAATGATGTTTATGTTGAGAGCAGAATGCTAACCACCAACCTTCGGATCAGTGGAATAAGACTCTACCAACTGAGCTATTGTCAGCAGTGGTCAGCAGTGGTCAGTGGTGGTCAGCAGTGGTCAGCAGTGGTCAGTAGTGGTCAGTAATGGCCATTTCTGTGCTGGTGCTACCTCGAATGTCCCTGCCTCAGTGTCTGTCATGGACATCAGGGAGAAGTCCCCATCTCTGTCCCCATTGGCATCTATGGATACTGGGCCAGCAATACCTACACATAAACATATAAATAAGCAAAATATTCCAATGGTTTAGACCTTTTGTGTTTACAGACTACAGTTTGATAATATACAGCTGGTCTGTGAGTAGGTTTGTTGGTAGGACACTGACCCTCAAAGGTGCGGTTCCACATGCGGGTGGTGATTTCCAAAGCGTCACTCTTGCTGTGCCCGCTCTGCAGCGCCTCCTGCAGAGCAATGGCATAGAGCAGCAGGGCATCGTGGAAGCCCTCCATGAACAGGTTAATCTGAAACATCGCACAGTGGGTTAGAAATGTCCTCATGAGGAAACACTGGGCCTGAGATGTGGAGATGTGCAATATTACGGAGCACTTAAAGTTTCATAACGTAACTTTTCAGGTTGGAGGGCCTGTCATCTGCTTGTTTCCATTGAGAAGATGTCAGCGTTTTGCATATGATGTTCCCCAGTATAGAATTACAGTTATATCCATCTCCACAGGGACAGCAGGTAGCATCAGAAAAGTTACATAGTGCACCTTTAAGTTTGTGCTGTTATTTGATTTTACATGCACAGATAATATCAAATGCTATGTGACAAAATGTGTAGTAAAGCAAAGATGTTTAGTATTTTGTGTCCACAATTACTATAGTCTGTTTGTTATTACTTTGAACATGCATAGAAAAAACAACAACAAAAAAACTAAAACAGTATATTGATTTCTGTGTTATTCATATTATTTCCAAAACACATAGGGCTTAATTTATCAAGCATTTGCTCAACAGCTAAACATGCTAAAAGTGGAGCAAAAACCCGCCGGAAGAAGATATATTGCAATTTTGCTTCTATGAGTGAATTAATATGCACAGCAGGGCATTTTTGCTAAGATGTGCAAAGTCTGAGGTGGAGGAAATGCAAATGAAGTTGTTTAGCAAGTGCTGCCAGATTTATTACAACTACGAGAGAAAAAACTGTGATAATATAGTGGAGAACTAGGTGTAAACTTTTTGCACAGGATAGCAGTTTAAATGCTTTAAAATGACCCAAAATAACATATAAGATAATAACATGTTCAACATGTTGTTTTGTTTTGATTAACCTTACATCATGTGCACGCCAAGATGGATTCTTGTAAGTTTGTGAACGCACAAATATTATGAGAATCCATCTTGCTGTGCAAGGTTATCCCTGCACTGCTCCAATGCCACTGGCACATCGCTTCATGCATGTATTTTTGACATTTGCATAACTCTCCAGACGCACCTTAATCCACATGCTGCGCGGAAATGATGAGTGGAGCAAACATGAATTTGCACGATACAACACTTCCACAATTCAATAGCCCATAGGAGCAGAGGCACACAAACGTTTGCACTCACTCTGATGTACGGTTTTGCAGCAGAAATAACACGTACACTTCTCAATGGTAAATCACTCACACACAACGCATACACAAATTGTATAAGCTGTTTTTCAGTTTATACTCGTAGTTTAGCACATGCATTGATAACTGAGGCCATAGTTTTAAGTGATATTATTCAGTATTAAGTCATACTTTGTTGTTTGTAATTTTATTTGATTAAGTTCTATGGTTACATCTTGAATTATTTCTTGCAGGATGGTGTTCAAACAAATATTTGTCATCAGCAAACAATGTGGGTTCACACTTGACAGAATCATTAATTAATTAATTAAATACTTTGGGGCCCAATACACACCCTTGTGGAACTCAAAACTGAATACTTAGGCACTTAGAACTGTAATCTCCCATACTTGCATATAGTTTTGTGTCACTTGGATAACTTTTGAGCCACTTTAAAACAATGGCCCTAATCCAATATCACTCCAATTTCCTGAATAAAATGACATCATCTATAGTGTCAAAAGCTTTACTTAGATCCACAAAGACTCTGTTACTATTGCATATCATTCTTGATCTAAGGAAGTTATTTGCTCGACTGCTAAGGATGTTGCTCTATTTACACAATAAAATGATAAAATGCCTAGGGGGCACAGGACTACTCTAGTGCACACAAACACTTTCTGTATGCCATAGTACTCTCGGTAGTTTTCAAATTTAAGTACTCACACTATCATGGAGGCCTGCGCGCCTCAGGGCCCCCTTCATCTCCAGGGTAAAGTTCTCAAACTGTGGCTTGGAGCTCTTGAGCAAGGTGAGAGTGTTAAGAGAGCTGTATGCCTGCATGGCCTCCGCATCGTGGGAGTCGTCCCTCCGCCACCAGCCATCCCCTGGGCACAGAGCGGAAACAGAGGTCGGGGGCCAACTGTCAGCACAAGTAATATATTATATTGTAAATAGATCATCTTGTTCTCTACATTATTGGCTTTGATTAAAGAAAATATAATTATTTATAAAAAGGTAACCTAATATATTTTCATTTTTGAGTGTAGTAAACCAAATTAAACCAAATAACTTCTACTCCATATTATGGCGGTGGTTCATAAACCCAGGCCCAGACCACCAGGATGTTTTTTGGAGTTTTTTATGGTTTCTATGATAGAAAAGAATAGCTTAGATCTTGTCCATACTCATCCGTTCTGTTTAGGTTGATCCACAATAAACCATAACTGTTGAAACTGTAAGTCCGAAAGTTTATTTTATTTACCATCATGACCCAGCACCTGGAGACATGAAACCCTCTACACATTGTGATAGTGTTATCCATTCCAGTTTAGTCCAGTCCAGTCTGGACAGTCTAGTCTGGCTGTGCTTCTGTTGTAGGGAGTGTCATAGCTCTGATAACATAGGCCAAAATAACAAGGAGTGAGTTGGCAGTGAGTGCCCTTGGCACAGCACAGAAATGCAATCTCTTTAGATATATCAGGTTATACTTCATAATGATACATAGACACACATTCACACCCAAGTTGGGTTTCCATGATTTGTAGTGTTACATTGACTTAATAAATAATTACTCCTATTGTAATCTAAACCAGTGATTTTTAACCATGAGCGGGGTTGTTGTGGGGGTTAGCTTAACATAGGATGAGGCACTGAAGAGATCTATGTTGTCATGTGGGTGCTAGCTTATCATGGGAGGAGGCGTTGAAGAACTCCATGTTGTCATGTGTGCTATCTTACCGTAGGAGGAGGTGCCGAAGAGCTCTATGTTGTCATGTGTCTGCTAGCTTACCATAGGAGGAGGCATTGAAGAGCTCTATGTTGAAGAACATGTAACTTCCGTTGGTCAGGCTGTGTCTGTGAGCGGCTAACATCACATCGCGGATCCGGTCTGCCCCCATGCACATGATGACCACTGCAACACACAGTCAGTGATCACCACGGCAACACACGCATCACCACGGAAACACAGACTACTTCCACTTACATGATCACAGAAACTAATGCTTTCAGCTGAGAGATACATTGTGATCAAATCAAAATCACATTTTGAATGGTCACAATTATCAAATTGCAAACACTGCATATTTAACTTCTAATTAGAATATTTTCTTGGAAAAATAAACTGCTAACCTCAAGGTATTTCTGAAATTCATGGGTTTCGTTTATCATCTCTCAAATGCTATTGCCCCTGAAAATATTCACAATGTAATCACAATCACAATGCCACTGACCATGTCATATCAACACCCTATAACCTACTTTTATGGTGTTCCATTTAAGCCAAAATTAAGTCCATTGACTTCAAATCCTTGTGGATATAATGTTTTTGTTTCACCCCATTCAGTATATACAGGTCTTTTGTGATTTTCTGTTAATGCTGTCTTTTAAATGTGTCCATACACTCCGCTTGTGTCCATACCTTTGGCCTATTGGAACTGTCCATACACTCTGTTTATTTAATGTGTCATTAAACCTTGATTACCGTTTAATACTATAATGTGATTACTTTTCAATAGTAATTACCAATAGACCAAAGGTATGGACACATTCAAAAGACAGGCCAGCACAGCATTAATAGACATACTTACAAGATAGACTTACAAAATACCTCTGAATACGGTATGAAGCGCAACACACTAGACTTAATTCAGGCGCAAATGGAACCCCATACTCTGAGCTCATGGCCTATGATCATTGAGTATATCTCTTGTTTTTGAGTATCTGGATTGATTTGGTTACTACTAACCTATATAAAAATTGCAACACAGGACAAAATGAGGACTACAAACTAAACTAAATGCAGAGTAAACACGAAGGAGGCAAAAGAGTCACAAAGTCTGATACTGTTTGACCATTTGAGTTTTGAGGTATTTCTGTCTGGTTTCACTAAAAAGACCTAAGATCTAAACATAGGCCTACATCATGTTCTTGAATAGCAGTTATATTGTCAGTGCAGGCTCTGGGAGGATGCAGTCACACCAGCAGCACATTATATTATAGGCTTCAAACTCCACGTGTGTTTATATATGACCGCTCCTTTACGCACGGACCCCCTGAGCTCAGATTGTATCTGACCAGTGAGAGGACAGTGTCACCTTTAGGAGCCTGCTTAGGTGTCTATCTGACAGCATTCTGCGGAGATATATTCACTTTCCTCACAGTGATGTTTAGCCTGCTGCACGTGTCAAAGGACAGCAGCTGTCACGTGTACACCACGATCCCCCGGTGAGGCGCATATACCCGGGTAAGCCGTACCTTCAGTGTCAGAGATGCTCTGCACTACCTCCTCCGTGTCCAGCCGCTCGCCCTCGTACACCTGGTATGTTTTAACGTTGAAGCCGCTCATCAGGTGGTAGACGCCCTCCAGAGTGAAGTAGCAGTTCCGCTCCTGACGGTCGTCCTCGTAAATGAGCAGCGCGGAGCTCCACGAGAAGTGTTCGAACATCGCGCTGAAAGTCTCGGCCATTTTCACATAGGATGGAGCGATGCGCGTGAGGTGAGAATACTCGGAACTCTTGTCACTAAAGCCCGTGGCCAGCGCACCTGCGGAGATGACTGGGATGTGCCAGTGGGACGCCAGGCGCACGACCGCCGCAGCCTCGTACTCACACACCGGCCCCAGGATCACGTCCGGCCGCCGTGTGCACGACCTGTCCACCAAGGAGAAGAAGGCTGCGTTCACACAGTCCGACTGGTCAAAATCGATGTTGAAATTCATATCGGAGAGCGGTCCTCCGCGCGCTTTGAGTCTCTGCTGTGCGTAAAAGATCGCCGGTGCGACTCTGGCGCGGGAGAAAAGGTACGAGTTATTTTGGGGCAGGAACACCAGCACGTCTACGTCCTCACAGACGCACGGGGTGAGGAGGACAACGCTGAGGACCGCCAGAAAGTACGCGAGGACTGCGTTAGAACGCATCTTCAGGCGCACAGCAAACCGCGCTCTATGTGTCCGAGGTGTCCGCACCTGGCTGTGCACGCGCACAAGGAGCCTGTTCCGGGGACGCGCAGGTCAGCATGTGGCATCCATGAGTCCCGCTGTCCCGCTGTCCCTCTGGCGCTGGGCTGCTCCAAACGCGGGTCCACAGAGAAGTGAGTTCAGGCGGCACACCACACACGAAGCCTCAGCTCCTGGATTGGACACATCTTTTCAGGATTATTACTGCGTCATTTGAGCGCTTCCCACCTCCTTCTTAAAGTGACATGGCAACGGCTGTACCGCCCCCCAATAAATGCAACAGGCTGTCCGCGCCCGAGCGACCGGCCCGGGGATACGCAGAGGTGAGGCTCCGGGGGACGTTTACCTCTTATTGGGGCCAAACTGTTCTCTCCTCCGCGCTGTGGGAAAGCCTCTTGATCAAAACCCGGTTCAGTTTAAAGGTGAAGGGGAGCTCAGAGTGAAAAAGTGGAGGCCATCATTTAAACAGGTGCGGTGATTTTCTGAAAGGACTGTGGCACATGTGGACTCAATCCCTGATCGAAATCCCCAGGTTCAACTTGCTTTTAGTTCGAATTAGGTTTTTCAAAAGTTTGTACTGGCTCGTTTTATTTGATATAATTAAACCACCACTTTTTATAGCGTGATCGCAGCCTATATTTCGATATTAAGTAATTGAGTAGTCCACATTTGAAATGAGACCTGGTCCACAGAAGGCCACAGATATGTCATAGCTGCTCAGTGATGAGTGTGGCGTGTGTCTCTGTCCCAATGAACTGCCGCGCCACTGTCTCATGTCGGCCTATCAGTGCCTATGTTTATATGCACCAAAAGTCTGATCATAATCTTATTCTGAAGTTATCCGATTACTGAAATGTAATTTCGATAGTAATGCTACATCCGAAGAGAGTACTCTAATCTGATTTCGTAGTTGTTTTTCACACCTGTGCTTGCCTATCATATTCAGAATCAGAGATGGATAGACTAGAGAAAAACTGTACTCAAGTAAGAGTAACATTACTTGAAAATAATACTCAGTAGAAATACAAAGTAGTTGTCCAAAAAATTACTGAAGTAAGAGTAAAAAAAAATGGGAAAAGATTATCTTAAAGAGTAACTGGAGTTGTGTTTTGTTTCATTCACACATGTTTGAGTGACCCTTTACCCTGTTTACATTTCCAAAGCTCAAAATGCTCTGCTCCATCTTGTGATGTCAAGTAGATTACTTCACAGCTTCCTTTTACCTTTAGTTCAGTAGAGACCGGCAATTCCAGGACTGAAATTATCCAAATAATTCTAGTGAATATGTGTGAAGTTTGAAAACACAGTGGAGTACTTCCTGTATTACCACATAAACTCTAAATATACAAGGTTTGTGTGTTAAACATGTGCGAATGAAACAAAACACAACTCCAGGTCTGTTTGTGATGAGGAAACATTATAACATAGATCCGAAAATAGGGTAATATCGGCCCTTTAAGCAAAGCGTCTTTTAAAGTGCGGGAATGTATGTTTTTATAGGTATTTTGGAGCAATAAAAGACACATAATTGAGTAAATGTGTGTTGGGGAAGTTTAATACTGGACTGTGAAAAAAGCAAGGCAAAAACATCTCCATGGTGACAGACTTGAAAAAGTTAGGCAGTGCTCCTTTAATATAGCATTTATTTTTGTGCATCTTAATATTGTTACGTTGAATTAGTCTACTCTAGGCCATAATGCAATCCCACTGCTCTGGGCATCGGAGCTAAAACCGCTGACCCGAAGACCACAGACCACTGCAACAGTGACATCTGCTGGCTGATACTGGCAATCACACAGTTTATATGGATAATTCAGTTCATGTGAGGGTGGGCTGAGGGCGCTCAAGTGGGGTGGAATGATGTTGTGAATCAGACTGTGTTTATGAAGAGCGCATAACTTAATAAACCTGCCTGAGCATGTGGTTGTGGGCTGTGGCCTTGTTACTGCCCCCACTACTGTAAAGTACTGCCCCTACTACTGTAAAGTACTGCCTCCACTACTGTACTCCCCCCACTACTGTAAAGTACTACCTCCTCCACTATTAAATACCGCCCCCTACAGCAGAGGGGCTATAGTTACAGTTTAAGGGCCCCTTGCTACTGTGGAGCTGTCTGAATACCTAATCTGCATCAGATAAAAAGAAACAGCTCTGTATGCAGTGCATAGAGCATATATTACACCAGATATTACACCAAATACACCTGTAAACATAGCTTCATGTTCAGGAGTGCAAAAGATGCTATTCTCTCAGCACCGCACCCTATCTCTGAGAACATGAAATTTATGCGTTTTCATTTAAATATAGAAACAATTACAAACTGTATTTTTACACTTAATTTATTATTTTCCAAATAAAATAGAAATATTTCAGAAATAACAATTGTATTTCCTATAAAAACTGAGGAAAATGTTCTATACATATTCTGCAATAACTATCAAAACTATTGCATGTGTTTGCAAACATTATAAATAAATAGCTGTATCTGAATGGTGCTCCGTTGTGATGCCACACACAGAGGCCTCTCAAAGGGCCTCTAAGAGGGCTGCTCAGAAGGTCCCTCAGAGGGCCGTCTCTCTGGACACTGTGGCCAGGCTGTGGCGCTCTGGTCTGGACGCTCCTCTTCTCTTGGCGCCCCTCTTCAGAGAGTCCAGGGAGGGGCAGGCAACAGAGCTAAGGTCCCCACAACTCTGGAGGTGCAGCAGGGCCGTCCTGCGTGAGGGGGGCCGGGGAAAGGTCTGGGACGTGCTGGCGACAGGCTGCACACTGGACCTCCTCTCTGAGTCCACTAGCACCTGCAGCAAAGCACCAGAGTCAAATAGTGACATAGTATGGTGGTGGTGGTTGGTGTCCCACAAGGGTCAATCCTTGGGCCGGTTTTATTCTCCTACTTTATCAATAATTTATCAAATGCTTGTCCAAATGTATACTAACTGATGAATGCGAATGATAAAATCACCTACACTCAAGCCAAAAAGGTTCAGAAAGCTGCTAATAACTTCACAGCTGCCTTATCGTCTATGCATAACTGGCTTAAGGACTCATGCCTCTTGTTAAATGCCACGAAAACGGTCTGTACCTACTTCTCAAAATGTCATACTGAACTAAAGCAATCAAATGTCTTTCTTAACGGAGTAGAACTTGATCTGATCTCAGAATTTAAACACCTTGGAGTTATCCTAGATCAGGGGTCGGCAACCCGCCACGCAAAGAAACAAGCTCAGGGCTCCCACTGATTCAGCGATATGGTGAGTTGTATTTTTCATGCACTTAACTTAGTTTTGCCATATTTATCTGTTACGTGTAGAAGGCCAGTCTGTGAAAATAAAACCTACATTATTCCGGTCCATGGTGCAAAAATGGATGGAGACCCCTGTCATAAGCACATTATAGTTGTTTACACAAAATGTAAAGTACTTTAAAAACTGGTTATGGTCAAGCCAAACATGCACTCATCTATAATGGTACTGGGCTTTAAACTTCTTATAGAGACATATTTGCATGTATGGGCAAAATATGAAGGGGGTGGGTATAAAATGTAATTGTCTTGAATGGGTGGCCAAACTGACTGAAATAATGGGGACTGTGCAATGAATGGAATGTGCAATATTTTGTATGGTGCTATAAGGAAAACTGTGCAATGAATGTAAAATGCAATTAAGGGAACTGTGCAATAAGTGAATGTGCAATTATGGGAAAATGTTGATGAGTGTAGTGTAAAATTTTTATTTTAGCCCGTTCATGACCCCAGCCCTTGGTACAACAGTGGTAAATTAGCCTTAGGCTATAATCTGGTGTGTTTACATTCATGTTGTATCATGTTTGTTCATTAGCATGCATTGTCCCAATCAAATAAATAAATAAATTTAAGTAACCATAAATGTAACATAGATAGTAAAATGCCTGTGTTGTACCTGGTCCATGAAGCCAGCACAGCGCACTGCCTCCTCCATGTGCTCCTGGTCAGACCGCAGCACAGTGCGGATACTATCCACCAGCTCCTGCAGCTCTGGGGCCAAGCCCTGCGCCGGCTGCTCGAGGATCCTCTGCACCAACAGCTGGGTGTGTCTGTAGCTCTGGTAGTCCACCATGGAGGAGGGCCGGGGCCGGGGGGGTGCTCGGGCTCCACAGCCACGCCGCAGGGTCACCTTAGTGGGAAGGCTGGGCTGGGACGTCTGGGTGGAGGAGTCCACAGTGTGGGGCACAGCGAGGGGCTCATTGCTCCAGCCTACACACAGACACATAAGCTGTGAGCACTGTGAGAAGCACGTGTTAGGGCAGAGTAAAGCACCTTTAGAGGGGTCTTCTGTCAGTAAAGGGTCACTGCTGCTGCGGGACAGCCTGGCCTTCCTCCGGACAGACCCCACAGAGGGAGGGGGCTCTGGGGCCCGGTCTGGGGGCCCAACTGAGGCGAGCTCCGGGGGCCCCATTGATCTGGGCTCCACTGCAGACACTGAGCAAAAAGGTTAGATAAGACTAAAACCTGTTGTGCTGTTTTACACAGATGCACTAAGAATCACTGTTCCATTGACTCACTAAGTATAAACATATATACATTCAAACAACTGTAGATTTAAACTCAGCTCTGCAATTGCCAATCTTTCTACTGAACTAAAGGAAAAAGGTAGCTGTTAACTTGAACACTTCTGCTTCATGACGTCACCAGGTGGAACAGAGCTTTTTGAGCTTTGGAGATGTAGAAAGATTGTTGTGGCCTCTGTGAGCTTTAAGCCAGTATAACATGGCTCACAAGAATTCATTTTATGTACTATAAGACCTTTAAATAAGAGCAATTTTCCAATCCGGACAGTTCTTCAACTTTGTGAAAACTGTGGTAGTGCTCCTATGAACAGGAGGTACTTTACTTCTATAGGGTATTAACTGTTAACATAGAACATGTTTTGATCACCATGTTACCTTTTATTGTTTTTAAACTGTTATATTACCCGAAACAAACGTATTAACATGTTTTACTTGAATTTTTGACGCTCTCAGTGTCTCCTCCCTTTGACCCCCGCATTAAGTCACCCCCCTTCACAGGGCTATCACAACACAATCAGCTTGTGGGCTGAGCATTGCACAGAATCTTACAGCTAACCGTAAGAATGGTTCAAATAGTGCCCATGAGAGATTGCAAAATTACTCAAACACGGCATGTTTTCATGAGGAAACAATATTATAACATGGCAGAAAGCTGAAAAATCTATTTTTGCATAATACTCCCTCTTTGAAAAATGCATTCTTTTCCCTTCCTTTTTTTGTATGTCTCTCTGTACTCACGATCAGCTGATGAGGTGGCCCCTGGGATTCTGGAGTCAGTCCCCTGCACACACACACACTTTAATGACTGTAAGATCTATATTGTGTATTAAGCTGTCATAACAAATAAAATTATAATTCATATTTGTGTCTTACAAAATTAGCATGTAGTTTGTCCATGTTCGTATGGCCTTAATAAGTCATCTGTACTGACTCAATCTGTCAATCACTCCAGCTAACATGAAACAGCCAATAGGAAACCATCTGCCTCTCTCCTCTATGACCCTTTTTTCATCAGGGGTCAAAAAGGTCAGAGGGCTAGGAATCAGAATTGAGACTTGGACTCAAAACAAACAGAAAGTGTCTAAGCAGACCCCACCCACCTGAGCTGAAGCCCCGCCTCCAGCTACTTCCTCGTACGGAGGGGGCGGGTCCAGTGGGCAGAAGACCTCTACGCCCTTGATGCGAGCACCGTAGATGTGAGGCAGAGGGATCACTCCGTCTCTGAGCACACTACATACAAACACAGTCAGCTTTGGAGACGTAGCAGCCAGAAATAATCTTTTTTAAACTTTAAATATGGCTTTGTCATCAAAATCATACATGACAAGTGTTTTGTTTCATATATTCATACTTCAAGGTGTTGTACCTGATTTGTACAAAACTACTTCATTTTAAATGGTTTGTAGCAGTCCAAAGTTACTTACCTTATGTATTCAGACCACATCACTAATCATTCACCACAATGAGTTTATAAACGCTTTACAAATCTCACAGATCAGTGGGGAGTTTTGCCATCATGTAATGCTAACGGGCACTTCTTGATATAGGACAATAAAACACTTTATAATTAGATGTAGACAGTCTTTAAATAATTGGTAGGGCTGAGGCAGTTTCCGAAGACACTAATTCAAGACATCATAGGATGGGCTTTCTTGGAGGCTTGGTCCCAATTTCAAATCATCACAATACAGTTATACTTTACATTGCCTTAAATCCATATGCTTCATCTGAGAGTTCACACTTAAATCTGAGTCATTCACTCAGAGCACAGCAACACACAAACTCTGCATATTTAGGCTGAGTTCTTCTCTCAAACAGAAAACACTCCCACCTTGTCCCATGTGATATCATGTGGTCATACAGGAAGTGCTCCACTGGGTTTTTAAACTCTATACACCTTCACTAGAATCCTTTGGACAATTTGAGCTCTGGAATTGCAAATTTCTACTGAACTTAATGACATCACAAGATGGAACAGAGCATTTTGAGCTTTGGAGATGTAGACAGAATGTGAATGAAACAAAACACAACTCCAGGTATGTTTTGATGAGGTAACAGTATTCTAGCATGGCTTAAAGCTCACAAGAGTCAATTTTGAGTACTATAGGACCTTTAAACACAGAACTGTCTCCAGATGTGCTCATTTCAGATCAGAATAAGGCTCAAAGTGTACCGTCGGGCCAGCCGTGGGGTGTAGGAGTAGAAGGTGGAGAAATAGGACGGAGGTGGGGCTGGGGGCACAAACTCATCAGGGTCAGGCTCCAGAGCAGGCTCCTCCCCCTCCGTCGGACGTCTAGGCTCATCCTATCAGCGCATAGAAGATCAATGACATTTCAGAGACACATGCATATGGAGCTGCACAAATGATATCTGTATCCACTGTAAACAGGAGGTTTGTACAAGGTAACTGCTGATGTTCCTGCTGAAATATCAGTGTAAGCAGTGGTGTGTTTGTTGGGCAGGTATTTAGCACATTGTGGGGACTGAGATCTGTGCACACACTCTCATGGGGACCCGCCTCCCTTATGATGGCACAAATCAGCTCGATAACATAAATCATTTATTATAAGGTCAACAACATGGTTCAGATAGGTAAAAATTAGGGTTGAGGTTACACTTAGGCAAATAGAGACTATGGTTAAAGGAACTGTATGTGCTCTGACTGATAATAAAAAAAAAAAAGCACTATAAAAAACAATTGAACCTTTGTTGCCAGTGCCTTAACCTGCAGAGAGAGGACACATACAAGTTCTCAGTATATGGACAGGCCATGCCTCATGTGAAAGTCCAGTACCTCCAGAATTCACTCACTGAGCTGCAGAGGCTGCACTAGCAATGATTAATGATTGGCTGCAGGTGCTGGGGTTCACGTAGTGACGAATCATTGTTATTATGCAAAGCACTTTGGAAATGGTCTTGTTTATAAAATGTGTTACATATAGACTTTTAAACCAACTGGATTTCAGCATTGGAACTGGCAGCCCAAATGATAGACTCGTGAGGTTCATTTTACTTTCTGATTAGATAGTCATCTTGAGAGCCAAAACACTGCATTATTACATAAATAAATAGCCCATCAAGTCCAATATTTTTTCAAATTCAGAGTAAATCAGCATTAGAATCAGTAAAGCTATATTTGATCTGGGGACACACATAGGTCACATTTGCGAAATTTACAATCAGAATTTTACATACAGCTCCTTTAAGCTTAGAACCAGCTTCCTGAAAAGCCTGTCCTTAAAAAGCATGGAAACCGAACATGTGTGCGCTGTGGGTGTGTATGTGTGTACATGAGTATGTGTGTGTGTGTGTGTGTGTGTACCAGGCAGGATGTTCTGGTGCTGAAGAGGCGCAGGTATCTAAGAGCAGCCGCCATCAGACACACAGCTGTAGTCAGAGCATTCAGGGCACACAGTGCAAACATCATCTTCTACAAAACACAGGCACCAGGGTCAGAGGGTCAGAGGGTCAGAGGAGGAACAGAGGAGGGTCAAAGCAGAGGAGGGACAAAGGAGGGACAGAGCAAAGGGGGGCAGAGCAGAGGAGAGTCAGAGGAGGAACAGAGGAGGAACAGTGAAGGGACAGAGTAGAGGAGGGTCAGAGGAGGGACAAAAGAGGGACAGAGCAGAGTTAGGGCAGAAGAGGGATAAAGCAGAGGGGAGGCAAAGCAGAGGAGGCTGGTCAGAGGGGATGCAGCAGAGGAAGGACAGGGAAAGATGAGAGGAGGGTCAGAGGAGGGACAAAGCAGAGAAGGGTGAAAGAAGTATAAAAGGTGAGTCAGATGAGGGACAGGAGGATGAGAGAGGTGGGACAGAGAAGGGTGAGAGGGGGAACAGAGCATAGAAGGCTGAGAGTAGGGACAGGTCAAAAAGTTACATTCAAATGTTGTGTATGAGGCCTACCTTGAGCAGGATCTTCATGGTGGTGCAAGAGTGAGCTGGCTGCAGCTCCAGCAGCTTGTCCTCTGGACATTTGGAGCTTCGTGCCAGCAGGCAACAGTAGCACATATCCCCCACCTGCAACACAGCACAGATGACAAACAAGCTCCCCTGATCCTCAGTGTTTTACCAGAACACCATGTTCTACCTGACCACCATTTTCTTTATCTGACCACAATGTTCTTTATCTGACCACCATCTTCTACCTTACCATCATGTTCCACCAGAACTACCAGGCCACCAAGTTCAACCAGGCCACCATTTCTATCTGACCACCATGTTCCACCTGACCACCATGTTGTACCTGACCTCCATGTTCTTTATCTGACCACCATGTTCCACCTGACCACTATGTTCTACCTGACCACCATGTTCTTTATCTGACCACCATGTTCTTTATCTGACCTCCATGTTCTTTATCTGACCTCCATGTTCTTTATCTGACCACCATGTTCCACCTGATCGTTCTCCGTTGACAGAGGAAGACAGACCTGCTGGCAGCTACTCATGTTGGACACCATCTGAGCTCCCTGACAGCACAGGACGAAGCCAGCCAGACTGAGGAGGACACACACCACTGACAGGAGCACAAACATGTTGACCTAAGAGGACAGGAGACGAGACAAAGACGTTAGGGGACAGGGGAAAGGAGAGGAGACAAGATTTCACTTTTGGCTCCAGATGTTGGATAACTCGCAGTGGATAGAAACACTTGTCTTGAATAGTAAGTCCGCTTATGATAACTCATAAATGAATCATAAATAACTCAACAATGAGCAGAGGAAAGGTTGAGACTATCTGTGTCTGGGAGCACAGTGTATACTCTGAGGTTGTGGGTTGAATTACCATGAGCAGCATGGGTCTTCTCCAAGTCAGCAGCCCCACAATGCCCGACAAAATGACCTGCAAACACAGCACAGCTCAGAGGTGACCACAGTGAGTCCATGTGGTCTACAAGGATGGAGTGTCCACCCACCAACCAGAGGGTCAGTGGTCTGATCCCACTTCTGACAAGTGCATGCTGTTGTGTTCTAACCTAGAACACAACAGCATGCACCTAGCTAATTTTCATTGTTCAGGATTTATTTATCATTAATTCATAATGTATAACTTAATAGCGATATCTTTGTGAAATGCAATGAGAAATGACAGGCATCATTATGTCATTATCATCATCATGCAGAGGTAGGCTATAGAAAGAGAAAAAGCAACAAATTAAAACCATTTGTATGCTATTCTACATGAGTTACACTGGTCAGGTCTAAAGATGACATTTGGAAAAGCAGTGGGCTTTCATAGCCTGCATGTGTGAAGTCAATAGACATTTTCATTAATTTGCCTCATCGAGTAAGTTCACATAATTAACAACTTCAACTGATATGGGTCTCATGTACTTACAGAGGGCTAGGGGGCTGCTTAAGACCTATTTGTAGACAATAGTTCCTATTATACTTTATCTAGCCCTCCTCTGGCCCCAGATGTGGTGTAGCCTGCAGGTCTGCTCTGCCCTGAGACTGGACGGGCCTTGTGCTCAGCTCTCACAGCGGAGCTCTGCTTAAAGCACAAGCCTACCACGTCTGACTTTACAGTGAAGTTTTGTGGTCAGTCTCCATAAGCGGGGTGCTCTTTGAGTAAACTCAAGTCACTTACCGAGGAGCCGGCCCAAAACGGACAGGAGTTTCGGACGGGAGCGGAACTGCTCAGGGACAGAGCTCCGTAGGACAATGCAACCATAGAACCGCCGAGCAGCAGTTGCAACAAGCCCAGCGACAGCAGCGGGCGCCCGGGCAGCGGCCGTGTCGAGGCCGCGCCATCCGCACGGGAACACCACAGGCTCCGGGGCCGCTGCCTGTGCGAGGACTCGGCATGTGAGGAGCCGACAGCAGGACAGCAGGAGCCCGGGAGCACAACAGGCAAAGACATGAGAAACAGTGGGCTATGACCCTCCGTCAGCAGCGGTACAGCGAGGCCCCCTGCCCCATGAGCGCACTTTTAAATAGCACAGGCCGTCCGCTGAAGGCACGGCTCCGGATAGACTTACACATATTTTGGCTTGGTCTGGAAGAGCCCGGAAGGGGGAGGGGCTGCAGCCATGTGCCCCTCAGATGTAAACAGCATAAAATAGCCTACTTAAAGCCTAAAGTCAAAGCCCAAAACACAACAAATAACTGTGAGGCGCTGAGCCGATGTGCGCACGGTGCACAGTGTAGTCAGTGCGCGCACTCATCCATCTGGGATGTCCTGTGGGTAGAGTGGGTGGAGTAGGTTAGTCCAACTGTACTCAAGAAAGAGTACTGTTTCTAATAAACAAGATTACACAAACTGTAGTTGTGGTGGTCCAAGAAATATACTGAAGTAGCCTGGCTGTTGTCGGTTTCTGTTCTGTTTACGTGAAGAACAGGCGCAGAGGCACGGGAATCGTTCTGTAGATTTTTATTGTACAGTCGGGTTAAAGGCAGCGTACAGCAAAATCCCAAGCAGAATCAAATGCAAAGTCTAATGCAGAGTCTAACAAAGTTTAAGATTACACCAATGTTTTAAATCCTCCCAGGAACAATAGCTATTGTTAAGAGATGCAAAATGTGACCTTGGCCAAAATGTAACAGTTATGTACTGAGTGTTCTATGATTACAAGAAATGACACTGTTATATGGGAAACAGAACGTCCTGTAAGTAATGTATTACATCTGTATTGTTCACACTATCTGAACGTTTTATTGATCCACGATGGAAACTAGGCCTACTTGGACCGATTACAATGCAATAACAAATATATTGTGTTGAATAAAGCACAAATGTGTGTGTACAAGTGGAATAAAATCTAGTAAATATAAAATAGCCTATGTCAAGGCTGTATAGGCTGTATATGCACTGTAATGTAGCCTTGTGTGTTTCACGGTGTGAACAGAGCAGTAGGAGCCTGTTGAAGAATAAGCTCCTCTGTTCCTCTTTACTCTGGTGCAGTGGGTGAGCAGAAGTGTCTCTGATGGAGAGCAGTTTGTCCAGTGTCCTCTGTCCCTCACTGTGACAAAAGTCTCCAGCTCGGTTATGTTCACTTGTACATAGTTAATGTGGTAGCAAGATAATGAAAACAGTAATAACATGATTAATATTATGCAGAAAATTTAATTAATGCTTCAGATGAACACAGCATTTTTGCAGTGTCTGCCACCATGATCCAAACCGAGACACCATGTTTCAAACTGACAAAGTCCAAAGTACTAAAGGATGTTCTTCTGAGTCAAAGGTCTTTGATGTTTGAGTTAGGACCTACTGCAGTAACTCAGTTGGTAGAGTCCTCGTCCTCTAATCCAAAGGTGGCAGTTCAAATCCCACTATTGACATAAACATCTTTGATAAAGCGGTCAGATCCACTTACCCACAGGTTGATAATTCAATTCCAGCTCCTACGTATGAATATGGTTGTTGTGTCCATGGGCAAAACACTTAGCCCCTTGTCTCTGCATCTCTTATAGACCCATGTGAATGAGTGAGTGGATTCTTGATATAAAGAGCTTGAAATGACTTGAAGGTAGAAAAATGTTATTTCAATTTTAAAATTAATTTACCACTGACCAATATTTGCACTTTTTAGGATATTGGCTATTTGCTTTAAATTCCCAACACACGGCGATATTTTGTTTGTGCCAGAAAGGTGTATAAAGCTTCATTCGAACACTTCAGTGCAAAGAGGACACAGCACAAAATGTGACTACACTGCTCTCTTATCCAGTTTGTTGTAAAACAGGGTTGGGAATGAATTAAAATAATATTTTTTGGGGAAAATTGTGATTTCAATCCTACATATTGACCCAAAAATATCAGTAGAGCTTATAGCTGATCAGTTTCTCAAAAAACAGCATATTGGTCGATTTCTTTCATTTACCAACCCTAGTCTTTGGTCCATATTTCATTTAAAAGCATTTATTTTATGGGACTGTATAAAAAGTAGCTTTCTCCACGCCATCTCCCAGCCAACAGCTTCTTCAGGGTGAGATACCCCCTCCTCCCCTTCAGTACTCACACCAGCTACTTCCACCACAGAAACACAACACAAGAAAGGTATAAACGTGTTTAATGTTGACGTGCGGCTCCTCCCAGCGCCTCCGAACACTGAGTTATGTATCATTATCCATCAGATTTTATATATTTGAATAGTCAAGTAAAACATTTAAGACAATGCACTCTGAGCTTGGAGTTTGATCCTGTCAGGAGGGATACCAATAATCTACAACTTTTTATTGCAGAAAATACTGGTAGTACCACCTCCTAAATCTAGGGCTAAACCAGGATTCAATAGGTTGCATTCACGTGACATCACCACATTATAGAACATCTGCAGATTAAAAATGTGCTGGGGGACAGGTCAGAATCATATGGTGGAAAAAACTGACAAAGTTCAGCGTCTTCTCTGTCAGCATGAATAAACAAAAGTGTAATTATTTGTTCACAATATCTTCAGAGAGTGGTGCCATTTTCAAACCCAAAGACATGATTGTTGTCAGTTAAAGCCATAGTATGCCGTAACTTTTTTGCCAAAAAATAGACTATGTTTTGTTTTTTTATAGTCATTTTTATTGCACTGAAAAACAGGAAAAATGTGTCATTATTGTGAGCGGCCCTGCAGCTCTACAAACTCGACTCTTATTTCTCCTACTTGTATCTATGGAAATGTTATTCCTTTGGCTATATTCCACAGTATGGCATAAAATGTGTCTATCTCCATAGATGATGTTACAAAGTATAGTTTTAATTTTCTATTTCCTGAAAGTTATAGTTAAAACCAGAAGCTCAATGTCTGACATGAAATCAGACTAAACCTTTCCTGTTTTAGGTCAATTAGGATAGAAAAAAAAGTTTCTATTTGCTAAATGCCAGAAGAATCAAGATTACTTTCTTCAAAGTCAGAAGTTTATGTACAGTAATACTATGCATGTCTTTGGAACCTTATGATGGGTTTATTGACACCATTTGAGTAAATCAGAGACACATCTGTGGATATATTTGAAGGCACACCTGAAACACACTTCTTTTTGTTTAACGTCACGGGAAAGTCAAAAGAAATCAGCCAAGAAATTAGGAAAAGAATTGCGGACTTGCACAAGTCTGGTTCATCCCTGGGTGTAATTTCCAGATGCCTGAAAGTGTTACGTTCATCTGTTCAAACAATTATATGTAAGTATAAACATGTTGGGAATGTCCAGTCATCATACTACTCAGGAAGGAGACTGGTTCTGTTTCCCAGAAATGAACATTCTTTGGTCCGAAAAGTGCATATCAACCCAAGAATAAAAGCAAAAGACCTTGTGAAGATGCTGGCTGAAGCTGGTAAGAGTGTCATTATCCACAGTGAAACAAGTACTGTACCGACATGGGCTGAAAGGCCACTCTGCCCGGAGGAAGCCATTACTCCAAAAAAACAAAAAAATAAACAAACCAACAAACAGATTACAGTTGCAAAAGCACACCAGGACAAAGACCTTCATTTTTGGAAACAGGTCCTGTTGTCTGACCAAACTCAAATTGAACTGGCCATAATGAGCACTGTTACGTTTGGAGGAAAACGGGGACACTTGCAAGCCTGAAAACACAATCCCAACTTTGAAATACAGGGGTGGCAGCATCATGTTGTGGGGTTGTTTGGCTGCAGAAGGGACTGGTGCTCTTCACAAAATACAGTAGATGGAATCATTAGGAAAGAACATTATGTGGAAATATTGAAGCAACATCTCAAGACATCAGCCAGAAAGTTAAAGCTTTGGTGCAAATGGGTCTTCCTAATGGACAATAATCTGAAGCATACTGCCAAAGTGGTTACAAAGTGTGATGCCGCTTCAAAACATTGACTTTGTTATCCTTAAGCCAAAGCCCTGACCTCAATCCTATTGAAAATTTATGGGCAGACCCGAAAAGGCATGTGCGAGCAAGGAGGCCTACAAACTAGGCTCAGTTACACCAGTTCTGTGAGGAGGAATGGGCTAAAATTCCTGCTAACTATAGTGAGACGCTTGTAGAAGAATATCCAAAATGTTGAACTGTAGTTATACAGTTTGAAGTGGTACCAAATACTAATGAAATGTATGTAAACTTCTGACTTTGGAAAAAGTAATAAAAAATTGTCAAGAAAAAAAATCCGTCTTTCCTTATTCTGGCATTTAGCAAATAGAAATAACTTTGGTAATCCTAATTGACCTAAAACAGAGTTTACTCTGATTTCATGTCAGACAGTGAGAAAGCGTATGTGTCTTTTTATACAGTGTAAACATCTGGTTTCAACTGTATATACTATCACTAGTCTTTAAGACACCAGTTTAACATGGCAATTCCAAACCACTAATATTAAGTTTCGACATTTGTGGTTCATAAGTTTGGAGATTTCTTTTAAAAACAGTAAATCTCCCATAGAATAATATAGGCCCCTGCCCTCTATCGTAAATTATGACATCAAATTCTGAAACGTGAAAGCAAACCTATTAAACTCATATTTGTTTGGCCATTGCTCTGGTTTGACCATTGGCTGGTTGAGTTTATCATTCAGGTTCCATACTATGCAATATTTACTTTTGTGACCTCGGTCGTCAGCATTATAACCGTTATAATGCTGTACCTTATTAAATTGGGGTACATGCTGCATAATTAGCTTATATTTTCACCAAACTTGTTGTTAACTAATTTGAACTTCATACAACCTGACCCTTCCTTGTTGGCATTATTAGCAATAGTCCAAAGTGGTAAAAAGAAAAGCTAATAGTTGCCTAGTATTGTACGCATAGTACAGGACCTGGATTGTCTTGCACTTTGTGTGAGCCCAGGATATTGCTCATATGAAGGCCCTGCTCTGTGCTCCTCTTGATGGTGTTTAAGGTGGTGGTGCAAAAGAGGGCATGGAGTACTGGGAGGCCCTAGGGGGCTGGAGAGCCCTGTCTGTGTGGCAGAGGTTCATGTTAGCATAGGATATAGAAGAGGTGGCAAAAGTGAAGTGTACTTGGTCTGGACTTTGGACATTAGGCTCAGGATTAAAAACTCAACTCTGACCACAGTCACAGTTCAGATGAGCTATTAAACCTGGAGGACTAAAGGAGAGGGTGAGGAGGAGGAGGGGCAAGGTCTAGAGGATTAAAAGGGAGAGAGTAAAGAGGGATTATTTTAAAATCAAGTGGTTCCAGCATATCAGCAATGAAGAAGTGTTTAAAAAGGCCAAAATGAAAAAGAAATAGTCCTATTAGGCACATGTTATGAAGATGCATAACCACAGGATCCCCCTACAAGTTTGGAGAAGGTCACTGACAAGAAAATCCAAAGAAAGGCCCAAAGAAACTCTAAAGAGAACAAGGAGACGGGATGCACAGGCCTGTGGGATGACAATGAAACAGCTAGAGACCAGTGCCAAGGACAGGGTCCATTGAAGAACGACACTCTCTGCCTTATGTGTTAACAGAGGCACAGGAAGATAGTAAGAAAGAGGGGGGAGGAAAGGCGGGGTCTGTCTGGAGGACTGAAGGGGAGAGTGCGTGGGGACTAAAAGGGAGAGGCAGGTTTTTACTGTTTTAAACCACAATACTGTAAAATTAACCTAGTTTGCTCTAAAAGGGCAAAAATAGACTGGGGCAGTACAAAATGCTACTTTAACACTGTACAAAGTTTAGTAGCAAAAAAAAGTTGATTTAGTGTGTAGTCCCACTAGGCTAAAATAGCCTTGTGTCAAAAGGCCAAGACCAGTATCTCCATGTTAGAGTGCATGCAGGATTCTGACCACTGAAGAGTGCTTACGTTACCATGGACACATTTATACTGACTGATTTCCAGAGTCCTGACCACAGCTCATGTGCATAAAAATAAGAGGCACTTTAAAATACCGGGTCAAACTCGAGTGATAACATTTCCTTTATATACATAACAGTATGCTATATATATATTTATATATATATTTATATGTGTGTGTGTGTGTGTGTGTGTACATTTTTAATATAAAAAGTAAAGATTAAAACTGTGTATAAATATATTAGATATGGAATATATAGCATATATCCTATTTACCAAGTAATAATATATAGTGTAACTTTGTAGCTCAGAGATAACATATATAATAGCTTATAAAAGGAGGAGAAAGATGCTTCAGCACAAGTGGGTCCCAGTTCATCAGAAACAAAGATGCCAAGGACAAATAAAAAATTGCATAGGCAAAGATAAAAGTGCAGTGTGGTCACTCCTGGAGCCCAGACCGAGGCCACAACAAAAATACAACTGTCCACTCTTCTCCAAGGAGACCGTCCAACTACATGTCACCATGGAGGCAGCCCAAGTCCATATGTCCGCCTGTTTCCAAGGAGACCGAAGAACTACACTTGTCCACTTATCTCCATGGAGACTGTCCAAAGCCCAAAGAACTTCTGCTTGAGTAAAGCCAAAATAAAAGACAGAAAACAGGAGTCCAGTGGAGCTACAGCTCTGTGTCCTGGTACTGCTGCTCCACCCCTGACCCAGGGCCTGGACAGAAGACAGCTCCCTCCTGTGGTCCAGAGGAGGGCTGCGATGCTGTGCTGGAACTGTGGAGGAGAGGCACATGTCAGAAAACAGCCAGTAGAGAGTCAATGGACAAGAACGGACAATGGTAATGAGCCTGTTATTGATCCAGTGACCACAGTCACCACATCTTCTAATTTTATGGACTTAATTACACCCATAACACTACAGAGTGGCTGTGAGGGGGCCTACCCGATGGGCTGAGGGTGATGATGGGTGTTTCTCAATTCCCAGGATGCTTCCTTACAGCACCTTGAGTGAATTATTTAGGCTGATCACTGAATAAATAGATACATAGCCTAAAACATCTTCAAATGATCATTTGATCTCCAATCCCCTTCTTGAAAAGATTTAGCTCAATGTGCTGAATTTTCCTGATTTGAAAGTTAATGTGCATTGTGGGCAATTTGCAGCTCTCTGAGGATCCACAGGTGTATCCTTGGTAAATGAGCCAGACGGAGCAGTGGAGTGCGAAAGACATGAGTTTTTTGGGGAATTGGCTGACGACAGGATTCTTGCTAAGTGGTTCAGAACCCAAGCCTCCTGGGCATTTGGGAAACACCCTGTGTGTGTGTGTGTGTGTGTGTGTGTGTGTGTGTGTGTGTGTGTGTATGTGTGTGTGTGTGTGTGTGTGTGCGTGTGTGCGTGCGTGTGCACGGTGGCCTACCCGATGGGCTGTGGGCGGCTGTGGTCCAGTTTGGCGGTCTTTACAGGAACTGCGTAGATGTCTGGGTGTTTCTGAGCAATCTCCTGCTACAAAAGGACAACAGTTTAAGTTACTTTCCACGTTTGGACCCAGTTTTGTGCTATGGGCGCTTTAATAGTGACAGCCCTTATGCACAGTGCCAGTGTGAGCCTCACCCGAGCCCTGTGTGCTTCCTGCAGCTGCAGCAGCCTCTGAGCGCGGGCCATGTGATCCATCTTCTCAAACGCCCTAATCTTCCCCTGGAACGACCGCGTGGAGGGGTCTACATCCGAACTCTCCTCCTCCAGCCCCTCCAGTGTGGCAGGGGGTGGGGCTATGTCTGTGGGTGGGGCAGTCTGGGATCCTGCCTGGGGCTGTGGTGGTTCCCTGAAAGAACTGCAGAGGGCTGCAGGGGGCAGTGGGGGCGGGGGTCCGTACGTGGTGTGCGTCTGAGGCTCGGTGCTGCTTGACGGGCTGCTGCTGGACGGGGAGTCGTAGCTGGGTGGAGGAGGGTGGTGCTGGAGGGGACGCCCTGAGAGCAGTGCCGCCTGTAGGACGGAGGAGTTACAACAACTTGAAGGCCTGGTTGCTTTGTTACTTCACTAAAGTTTAATACAGATTCATTAAACCAAATTTGAAGATCAGTGCTAATTTAGAATTACTGTAAACCTCCCTGGTTGAAACCACCTTGAATCAATCCTCCATTTTCATTGAGCAGCAAAACTACATATTACAAAATATAAGCCTGTTTGTTCTATACAAACTGGACTATGTGTGGGTGCGAGTTCATGTATGGGGCCTCTCCCCTTCCTCTCCCAGTGTATCAGTTCATGTGTGGAGTCTCCCACCTTGCTGTCCGGGGAAAATGCTGGAGGACTGTGGGCTCTGGTCAGCAAGTCTCCACTGCACATCTTCTTTAGGCGGAAGCGGATCTCTGGACTGTACCTGCGAAGTATCTGCACACACAACACTGATAATAGGAGACATTTCTTCATGATCGTATACACACTAAACTAAATTAAACCTACAGGTCCACTGTTCTGACAATGCTAACAAAAAGTCACTCACATTTTATATAACAGTAATGGGATATTACTTTTACTGTACAGTAAAGTGCCAGTCCATGGATTTCAGAGCAATGAAAAATTAAAATACCCACCTGGTCACCCTACCCACCTGGTCACCCTACCCACCTGGTCACCCTACCCACCTGGTCAGCAGACACAGGTTCGGAGGAGCGGCTGATGGCGGACACCTGCATGGCGTCCGTGTCCAGGTCGTTGTCTGTGTAGACTCCGCCCTCGTCTGCCGTGTCATCGAGGTCAGAGGTCAGGCGGCTGTCCATGCTCAGGTAGTCAGCCGACATGGCCGACAGGAAGGACAGGCGCTCCACGTCAGTGCTCTCCAGCTCACTCTCTACTGCCTCCAGCTAGAAGAGACACATGGTGGATCTTGGGTGCACAGGAAAGAAGGAAGGACAGACGGAGCGCACGAGAACGAGAGAGAGAGAACAGAGCCAGGCTGTAGAGTCACACACACGCTCGTACTACAATACAACTATACAATACTACTGAACAAGCCTACAACAAGACTACTGTACAGGCCTACTACAAGGGACTTGTTGCAGAGATGTGTGTTCCTTTGCTGTGGGGGTGAGGTCTTGTAGGGGGTGTGGCCTTGCTGAGTGGGTGTGGTTTGTTTTTAAGAGGTGTGATTTTGCTAAGCGAGTGTGGCCTTGCTGAGGGGTTGTGGTTTTGCTAAGGGTTTGTGGTGTTGCTAAGGGGGTAAGGTTTTACTAGGTGGGTGTGGCCGGGCTAGGGGGTGGCCTTAATGAGGATGTGCGGTTTTGTTGAGAGGGTGTGGTTTTGTGAGAGGGTGTGGTTTTACCGAGGGGGTGTGGCCTCCCCTATCAGTAACAAACCTCAGTGTGGTTTCTTTGTAGGGGTGTGGCCTTGGTGAGGGGGCATGGTCTTGCTGAGGGGGTGTGTTTTTTGCTAAGTGGGTGTGGTTGTACCTTGCCGTCAGAGACCCAGACAGGCTGTGCCTGCTGCTCGCGGATGGTCTCTTTCAAACTGCCGTACCAGGCATCGTTGACCGAGTTCAGGTCGATTATGGCTGCGACAGGAGACAGTTAAATCAGTATGTTTTCTTTAGGCTGAGAGCAGTCCCACATGCCTGTCTTTACTCACAGGTGAAGAGGTGCGTGTAACTCTTCTTCAGCTTGAGGGCCTGTTCGTAGAGTTTGCGGGCACTGCGGTTGGAGTTGGGCACGAGCCGCTGCCTCATAGCCTTGATGCCGTGCTTGCTGTCCGGGTTGAAGAAGATAACGATGGGGTACCACTGACTGTAGTTCAGAGTGTCCACTGCTCTGGGGGTGACGTCCAGCAGCGCATGCTTATCCTGCACAGGGAAGGAACACAGTTTTACAGAGCTGAAGAGCTGTTTTTTTGTTTTTAAATGGCTCTATGACCTTGTACAGCGTGTCTATATGTGTCTGTCTTTGCAAGCCGTGTCTATTTTCATTGTCATTTATAATTATTGTGTACTGCACTTTGGTCTGGTGTGTTGTTTTTAAAGTGCAAATGGGGCCACCTGGGGCCGATGTATGCAGTCTGCGGTGAGAGCATAGACTGTCTATAGGTGCAAGTAGTAGTGCTTGGAATTGGGTAAAACGCACTCTGATCACGTATATTTGTATGGAAGGGCGCTGCAGATATGACCAAGCAGTTTACATCAAGTTAATATCAGCAACACATCTCCTGCTGTCTGCTGCTATTTGGTTTGCAGTTTTCAATTCTACATCAAATTGTATCCTATGAACATAGCAGCACATGTACATGAAGCGGTCAACTGAAGAGGCCCTGGTTCTGCTCCGATAGGACAGGTAAAGATGGGCGATATTGATAAAAACTAATATCTCAAATATGCAGAGATTACAGCAATGCATCATGTGCCTGTATTGACTTGGTTGAAGTTCAAGAACCCCACAAAGAGAATGAGATGTAAAATTAATGACAAATGTGCAAAAAATTACACTTTATAATATAATTATAATATAATACAATTATAATATAAAATAAAAATAATATAGTATAGTATAGTATAGTATAGTATAGTATAGTATAGTATAGTATAGTATAGTATAGTATAGTATAGCATCGTATAGTATCGTATAGTATCGTATAGTATCATATCGTATAGTAGCAGCACATTTCTGCTCTCCCTTTTAATTTTGTATACTTAGTAACAATTTACTGTGCACAAATTTTGTCTTGAGATTTTCAACCTAGTAAGAACTTATATAGCTTTGTTGCAGCACAAATCCTTTAAAGAAGGGGTGGGCAGTGTGCCAAAAAATGTATCTCATGATTTTGTTGGAGCCAGATCATGATTTAGATTCATGTAAACTTAGTATCTTTATAGTGACTTGTAGAGGTAATTGCTTCCCCTGAAAGTTCACGTAATTGCAACTGGTTAAATCCAAATCTCACTTAAACTCAATCAGGGCATTGGTGAAGTTGACCATTTATCCCCATATCGCCCAGTTTTACTGTAAAGGCATTGAGTTACCTGTTCAATGATCTGTCGAATAGTGTTAAGACGTACAACTCCTGACGACTTCTCAGACCCGGCATCTTTCGGCTCTGTTTCTGTTAAAAAGCACAGGACAGGACAGGTGAACCCTCTATCTCCTCATAATCAAAAGGACAAAGGACAAAGCACTCACTGGCGATGACAAACTGGTCGGGCATCTCTGCGGCTAGCCTTTCGGTGGCAGCATCTGTGATGGGCCCAAATAGGACCACAGGCCGACGGAAGCCCGCTGCAGCACAAACCAGAGGTCAACGTGAAAATTAATGGCCAATATTATTGGCCTTAATATAATTATTAAGCAAATACTTTTTAATCCTTGAATTACATTATTACTATGTAATTCATATTTTAAAACTAGTACGTGGCAATACAACGTTCAGTTACAACTCAAAACAAATGTGCATACAAATGAACCAGAGCACACAGCTGATGCTCACATTAACAGGCACAGCTGAAGAGCACATGTTCTTTGTTTTGACAGATAAACAACTTTACCCTTACTTCCACTTACCTGGATGAAGGAGGAGGAGGATTATGACGAATTCAATGCAGACTCATTTAGCAGAATATTTACACACAGGCAATGGAGACATTTACTACACCACATTTATTTGTGAATTACTCTTTTACTGGGACTGAGGAAGAGGAGGATGTTTGTGGAGTTTGTTTCATAATATCTGTTCAGCTTCAACTTTATGCGCACACTGCAGACTGTTACTGGATGTGGATTTATTATTACGCACAACACTTTGAGACACTGTAAATTCCCTGCACTGGAGAAGTGATGAGTTTTTGGGTGCATACAAGTTGCAACTCTGGAGCGCAGTCATACGCGTGTTAAACAAATTATCCAGTGGTGTATTTAGTGGCTAACTCAGGCATTTAAAGCCAAGGAACCAAAAGTTGGCATTGAATGAACATTAGTTTTTTTATGCCGGTACTTGCCTACTTGGAACTGATGTCTGTGTAATCCTTAAGTGGTCCAGGTCTGATCTATAGTAAAAGCCAAAAGTAAAATCTGTCAACTGGACAAAAAAGTTGTAGGAGTGAAGAGTTTCTGCTGCTCATCCAAGCTCAGTTTGTTCGTTGCTTCAGTTTGTCGTTTCTTCACTTCTTCAGTTCAGAACTGAAGAAGCGGCAGACCGTCTTCACTCCTTCAACTTTTTTGTCCAGTTGACAGATTTTACTTTTGACTTTCACTACTTGGAACTGAGTTTTGGTGCCCAGAATTCTATGCAAGTTAATTTTTTTAAACATCCAGGTACACTCAAAAAAATTATTATTAAGTCACCTGGATTTTGTTTGAGGGATATTTGGATTTTTCTCTTAAAATAGATCTATCAAGGATGGCTGTAATAAGAGATTGCTTTTACACTTTTAGACTTAATATTATTAAATGCAGAAAAATGTCACTCAGGGGGCCTATAGAGAATAGCTTTATTTTACCATGGGCCTCACCACAAGCTCACAATAGATAGAAAATTGTGAGATTAATTAGTAGGAATGCTGTACCAGGTTGAACAATTTAGATATATAAAACATAATACTTTATAATACTTTTTGATTGATGATTTGAACATTTGAATTTCTCATTTTTCAAAATAGCTAATTTTGTGCCTCATTTAAGTTTTGTCCTTCCAATTACATTAACTTCAAATTATAAATCAGATGCTACATCCAGAGAGCTATTCTTGCAGTGAGTCTTACACTTGCACCAATATCGATACCAGTATCAAATATCAAGGCCGATACTGAAAAATTTGCTTGATCGGGTAACCGTTCCATGGTTGGGTCTTTAATTGGATGTAATAAGATGGCTCATTTTGGTCTTGTAATGTTTGAACTTTTATTCATACAATTTGATCTCTTGTGTAATAAGTTAACTTATTTAAGAAATAAGTGCCATTTTCCGTCCCTACACAGGTATCGGTTAATATCGGGTAGGCAGATACTTAAAGTCAAAGTATCGATATCGGTATCGGAATTGAAAAAGCTGGATCGGTGCATAACTAACAGTTACTCTTACTTTAGTAGTTTCCGCAAAAAAGAAATATTTTGAGGTAATAGTAGGCTTACTCTTACTTAAAGCCAAAGTACAAAACTTATTTGCCAAAAAATAGACTAAAATAAAAAGCATGTTTTTTTTGGTTTGTTTTTTTTTCATTATGGGTGTTTATTGGACTGAAAAGCAGAAAAACATGCGTCCTAACTCTGAGTGGGCTTGCATCTCCATAAACCTGACTCTTATTAGTCCTGGAGGAAGGCCTCCCATGTTGTTTCCATGGAAATGTTGTTCCTTTGGCTATAATCTTTCACAATAGGGCATAAAACATGGAGAATGTTCCAAAGTATGTTTTTTAACTTGCTATTTCCATGGAATCATGCAGGTGCCACATCCAAAAAGTTACATACGATCACTTTAAGTGCGTCTTTGACTACAGTCCCCACCTCTGCTACTATACAGTGAGATTGGATAATTTCATGTGCCTGATTAAACCCAATGGACATGTCCGTGGACCTGCCTACACACACGCACACACATCTGGAGCAAAGGGCAGCAGCGCGCACATACACATACAGAGGGCAGCAGTGCGTACATACACATCTAGAGCAGAGGGCAGTGGCATGTACGTACGTACGTACGTACGTACGTACGTACGTACGTACGTACGTACGTACGTACGTACGTACACACACACACACACACACACACACACACACACACACACACACACACACACACACACACACACACACACACACACACACACACACACACACACACACACACACACACACACACACACACACACACACACACACACACACACACACACACCTGGAGCAGACGGCAGCAGTGTGTACCTTCTCGCAGCACCACACGCTCATAGGCAGGGAAAGGCGTGGACGTGGGCAGGGTGCTGGCAGCTTCTCGACTCCTCCGTACGTCCTTCCTCTTCATGGAGCGCTGAGCCCGGAGCCTCCAGAAGTCGCCCCTATCTGCAGGCAGGCCGCGCTGGGACGACTGTACGCTGGCCATCTGCTCCGCCCTGAAACCACAACATGACCATTTATTTTACTGTTATGGAAATTAATAAGACATAAGAGGAAGAATAGACTTATTACACTTTATCAGTATTGTTTTGTGAATCATGTTTTAAAATACTGTAGTTTAAATGAGGGGCAACGTACACTTACATCTACACACTCGTGATTTACATGCTACATACAGAAGTTTATAGTGTACACATATTTCTGTTTAGATATGCATGAAATATATCAATGACCCTGTGAAAAAATGAAGCCCCAAGAAGCTGTAAAGTTTATGAAATGGGGTCCATCACCCTGTGCAAAAAGAAATAAAATAGAGACAAGCATAAGAGAAGGAAAGTAGCATTAATATAAAAATAATAATAATAATAATAATAATATGAAATAAGAAGTAAGTAAAGGAGTAATATAATGAAGTAAAATTAAATAAAGCAAATAGGATTTAAATAAGTTTAAATACAGGGTTTTTGCTTTGCATTTCTTGGCCACTATAGATTGATTATATATACATCTACACATATACATACACACACACACACACACACACACACACACACACACACACACACACACACGTACACATATACATCATATACATAACATACCCAAACATATATAATATCTGTATATGACATACACATAGCCTACATATATCCATGTACACACATACACACCTAAATGTATAATATATATAAATACATACATGCATACACATAGGTATGCATACACACAGACCTATGAGCGAAGAGAAAAAACAAGAAGAACTTGCGCTTTGAGTTTTTAAAATCCATAGAAAGGCCCACAAATTCATTTTAAGTTGAAGTAAAAATCACAAATTAACTTATTACTTTCGCAAAAATAATAACAACTTGTATTTATCTGGGATATAAAGTAATTTGTTACATGTTTGTGTAAACATACAGCCAATTACCATTTTTACTCACAACTATTCAAAAAGAAAAATCTGATGACAAACCAGGAATGGCACATGGGAACACAGAGAATGGACCAATGTAAAAAAAAAATATCTGTATCAAATATAGATATTGGTATTTATATCAACAATCAATATCGGCCAGACCCTAGTTTGTATTTTTCAACCTTTGGTGTCAAACTATGATTCATATTTACCACATGTATAATACCACCACAGTAAGTAATAATTACAAATCCATAAAATCTGTCGTATATGCTTTAACTTCTTTCATTTATCTTTCATCCCACACACACCACACCGAGTAGGGTTATTACCGGCTCTTGTTGGGGATGATGCCCTTTTCCATAAGCTGCATGTCCCTGCCTACACGGATGGCCAGCCAGTTGCCCAGTTTTCCGTCATACAGTGTGTCCACCACCTTGAAGAGCTCGCCACGGCCGAACGCCAGGCACTGGGGGCTCTCCTTCTCATAGCGGAAGTGTGTGCGGATGAAGAAGGAATCCCCCCGGCCAGACACCAGGATGTCATTGTACACTGTGAAGATCAGGCATAGCAGGTGAGACACAAGCTACTAAACATGGCAGCATTATAAGCAGTTCTGCATGGTATAAGATTAGATTTATTAAAGAGGGGATATTACACTTTTGTGGGGTATTAATTGCTAACACATATTTAGATCACCATGTCACCTTTTATTGTTTTGAAAACAACATTTTAACATGTTTTATAAGTTTCATTTTGGTTTTTGACATTCTGAGTCCCCCCACCCTTTGCTCCCCATGCTGCCACTCCTCCTTCAGAGTGTTATGACAACACGATCAGCATGCATCTCACTAATGAAACTACTGCACAGGTTTGTGAAGTTGAAGTTCATTATTTTTTTAATCTTACTTTTGTATATTTATGGAAAACTGTCTTTAGATAGAATTGTACTGCTAACTGTAATGTGGGTTTGAATAGGGCCTGGGAAAGATCACTAAATTACCATAATTTATGGACTATAAGTCGCACTTATTTTCATAGTTTGGCCGGAGGTGTGACTTATTCTCAGATGCAACTTATATGTGAAATTATTAAAATATATAATTTCACATCTTCGTTATTGTCACACTAACAACGGTGCGAGGGCAATCTAGGCTTGTGTACCAGTATCTACTACTCCTGTACCACTAAAAATTTTTAATTTCAACATTACGGTAAAAAAGAAAATCATATTCGTAAAGTTGTTAGCTTATTTTTTATGCTTTAGTTGTCTGATTAACTGTTAACATGTCAGACACATATTCAGTTCACTCTCTATGCTTCATGTAGCTGAATAAATATAAATGCGTTATGTTAGTGTGCTGTACTGCTATTCAGCCTGTTGTTCTCTATTTTTTATTGTTAATATAACTTACCTTTAAAGATAAAATGTCTGTTCTTGGTCTCGGATGTTGTAAAATAAATTTCCCTAAAAAATGCGACTTACAGTCCAGTGCGACTTTAATGTGTTTTTTTTCTTCATTATTATGCATTTTTTGGCTGGTGCAACGTATACTCCTAAGTGACTTACAGTCCGGAAAATTGCTAGTAACATACATGGATGGCATATGAAATCACTTCAGACATATTTTTGATGAGGTAACAATTTTATATTGCGGTCAAATGTGTTTTTTAAAGATTGCCTTGGCATTATAAGCTAATCCTCATTCTAAATAGGCCTATACAAAATGTAAAAATAAAATGCAAGAAAAGAGTTTAAAAATCAAGTATAAACTGTGTATAAGGTTGGTGGTTGGATTCTCATTAAAGTCCAATGCCTATGTGCCCTTGGACATGTGCGTATCGCTTGATCAGGGCAGATTGACCTGGAATAGGGTTGCAACTGAATAATATCCCAGAATAAGTTATTTCAGTATTAGCTAACTCAATGTTTAACCTAAAGAAAATATCACAGGCACGGTAATTTTAACGTTTTTACATTTTTAACTAAGATTCATATTTTGGAATTGTAGTGCAGTGTTAACGTCCATCCAATATTTCTTTATTTGTATTTACATTTTCATAAACATGACCCATCTGTGTCCCAGATACAAAGTACACATGCTCAAATAAAAACAGAACTATTACTGATAACAACTGTCATGGTGAGTCATTTGGGTTGCCAGTTTCAATGCTGATATCCAGTTGGTTTAAATCTAAAAGAACTCACTCACGACCTAAACCCCAGCACCTGCAGCCAATCATTAATCAGAGCTAGTGCAGCCTCTGGGTAAAGATGCATTGATCCAGCATTTTCAGCTCCAACACATATTTTGCAAATGTGTCTTCTATAAGCACCTACAGCCCAGGTTCACTTGTGATTGTAGTTCCTATTTTTTGAGTGCAGAGAACATGCCCTCCATTTATATTTGTTGTGTGTTTTGGCCTTCTTACACTCTATATCTTTGTTGGTGGAAGGAAATTCCATTACAAAATAAACAACTATTCTTGCTATCTTGAACTTGACTATGTGGCATATGTGGGCATGTGTGTGTATGTGTGTGCTAACCGTCTGGTTTGCTCTGGGCCAGGATGGTGACCAGGTCTCCTTTAGGGATCTCCAGGAGGAAGAGTACGGCCTCCTCACGCACTACACCCTGGAAGTCCACCTGGTTCACCTGTGCAAAGAGAGGAGCCAATCAGCCCGATCTCCTCACACCATCAGCCCATCTCCTCACTCCATCAGATCATCTCCTCACACCATCAGCCCATCTCCTCACACCATCAGCTCATCTCCTCACTCCATCAGCTCATCTCCTCACACCGTCATCCCATCTTTTCACACCATCTCCTCACACCATCAGCCCATCTCCTCACACCATCTGCTCATCTCCTCACACCATCAGCCCATCTCCTCACACCATCTGCTCATCTCCTCACACCATCAGCCCATCTCCTCACACCATCAGCCCATCTCCTCACACCATCAGCCCATCTCTTCACACCAACCATCCTCCCATCTCCTCACACCATCTGCTCATCTCCTCACACCCACCATCAGCCCATCTCCTCACACCATCTGCTCATCTCCTCACACCATCAGCCCATCTCCTCACACCATCTGCTCATCTCCTCACACCATCAGCCCATCTCCTCACACCATCAGCCCATCTCCTCACACCATCAGCCCATCTCTTCACACCATCCTCCCATCTCCTCACATGATCAGCCCATCTCCTCACACCATCAGCCCATCTCTTCACACCATCCTCCCATCTCCTCACATGATCAGCCCATCTCCTCACACCAACAGCCCATCTCTTCTCACCATCCTCCGATCTCCTCACATCATCCTCCGGTCTCCTCACACCATCCTCCGATCTCCTCACACCATCAACCCATCTCCTCTCCGCAAGCATCCTATCTCTTCATCTATCAGCCCATTTTCTCGAGCATCAGCCCATCTCTTCACACCATCAGCCCATCTCTTCACACCATCAGCCCATCACCAACAGCCCATCTCCTCACAGTACTTACAAGGACCAAGGACCTTTTAAAGCGGAACTAAACACTAAATCCACTTTTTGCTACTAGACTGTGTTTTAATGGCATTGTTTACTGCTCATTGTGCTTTTTGGTAATTTTAGTTCAGCCCTTGACCTTTTGAAGTGGAACTAAACACTAAATAAACTTGTTTTATATACTAGACTGTGTACAGTATATGGTGTTCTAATAGCATTGTTTACTAGACATAGTGCTTTTTTGGTAATTTTAGTGTAAATTAGGTATATTTGCAGCTTTGAGGTCAAAACCAGATTAGCACTTATATTTGAAATGTGATCGAGGGCAGAGTTTAAACCCACTTTTAACAGTCACTGGTTCATTAATAGTAATACTTAAAATAGTAATACTTAGTAGTAAATTTTTTCATGGATGGAGTGGATAAAAGAGTGCATACCTTGAGGATGCGGTCCCCAGTACGCAAGCCTTCCTCCTCTGCAGGGCTGCCCTCCTGGACTCCAGCGATGAAGATACCCACGTCGTTCCCCCCGGCCAGCCGCAGCCCCACACTGTCCCCCTTTTGGAAGGTTACCATCATTGTGTTGGGCCTGCACATAGCATGTGGGGTGAGAGAGGAAGGCAAGACAAAGGGGTGAGGAGGGGGCGAGATGGGTAAGAGACGGGGAGAGATGGGGGTAAGAGATGAGAGTGAGGTGGAAGTGAGGTGGGGGTGAGGTCGGAGAGAGGGGGGGAAAGGTGGGGGTGAGGGAGGGGTGAGAGATGGGGCAAGAGATCGGGGTGAGGTGACAGTGAGAGGGGAGTGAGGTGAGGTTGAGATTGGGGAGAGGTGGGGGTGAGAGATGGGTGACACACTTACCCATACAGCTTCTCCTCTTCTGGGCTCAGCCGGAGCAGGATCTTGGGCGTATTAGTCGCAGATGCTGGTGAAAAGAAAAATAAATTATTCTTTTCATATCAACAATTATACATGTGTTATTTTTATTCCACTGGCGATGATGAAGGCTAGATGACAAAATTAAGCAGGTCCAAACTTCCACTGAAGAATATGTTTAAACTTTAAACCTGTCTGCAGGTGTGGACCCTACCAGGAGGCTGGCTGTCTGCGGGGGTGTGCCTGGGCTGGCTCTGCTCGGAGGCCCTGGCCTCTGGTCCTCTGAAGGGGGAACTCACAGTGGACAGGTCAGCAGCTGTGGTCAGCTCATCCCTGTGGAGGACCACAAACTGCACATGTCACGCCCACAGGACAGCACACTACAGGCTGCACTGCTTATAGAGCATTAATCTTATCACAATTTGAGTGTTGCATTGTACATGATCTTTATATTGCTTTCATAAGAAGCTAGTGCCTTCTCCATTCCTGGGAATTCACACATCACTGTAATTGATCAAATCCACCTGTGACTTACTCAGGCATAGTGCAGGCTGATCAATAGTTGGTAGATGTAGATGATCTTTGTTTGAGCATAGGGCTGTATTAAATAGAAACACGCTGAATAACGTGACATATTGTAAGCTTGGGTCATATTATGTTTTATATCATATTCACTGTACACACATACTATACACATCAGGCATCTCCAATCTATGGCCAAGGGGGCAAATATAATTTTACCCTCAGTCTAACTGATGAATTGACCCAAATGACCCTGTTGCAGTACATTTTACTGCAAGTGTGAAAATCACATATCATCATGACTTGAAGAACAAACATTTTGATATGGACCAAACCCAACATTAAGGTTCCAAGCCAAAATTCAGGTGGGTTGGGTTTGTCAAACCTTGATGAAAACAGCTTGGACAGCCCATGACATTCAGTCCTGTTCAGGATGTTTATTGTATTCATGAGGTTTATTATATTCAATATGGGGCAGCGCATGTTAGTTACCCATAGTTGGCCATGCAGGCTCTGCCCTAAGCTTTATGAAGGCTCTGTCCTGAGTTGTACACAGCAATGTGGGTTGCGGTGGTCTTACCTGGGGTTGTCTCTGTCATTGGAGGAGTGAGAGGACAGGTCCGACTGGTGCGACCTCCTGCCCTCTGGAGGCGAGTACGAGTGGTACGACTCCAGTTCAGACATGTCTAAAGAGAAAGCACAGTGAGAGACGTGCTCCTGGCCCTGCTCACACCCACCACCAGAGGAAGCACCAGAGCCAGCCCTGCCTCACCCCAGCACCCACACTCGAGCCAGGCCTGACTGCACGAGCCCCACACCAGAACCAGCCCACCACCAGAGGGAGAACTAGAGCCAGCCCACCACCACACAGACACAGTTAGTACCAGACTAGTGCTGCGGCCTCCAGTCCCATGCATGGTGCTCCAGCCCTGACTTTCAATTCATTTTTTATATGTTTTAGTAATTGTTCCTATATAGAAATCCAATGTTTGACTGGACCTATCTGCATTAAAAAGGGCATGGCCAGACTTCCAACTGCACTAGGCTGGGTCACAGCTGTGTAACTGGCTCTCACACAGCCTCCCCTCTGAGGACCCAGTGACAGCCTGAGTCAGCCAAGAGACAGGAGCCCAGAGACAGGACCTCAGAGCTGGAGACGTGAGGGATGAGCCAATGCAGAGCAACCCGAGGAAAAGTCAGATGATAAACAGTAACACTACCAGTCACACTTTGGACACACACATTTTTCATTTATGTTTCTTCTTTATTTTCAGGATTTACATTGTAGATTCTCACTGAAGGCATCAAAACTATGAATGACATATATGGAATTTGGCAAACAAAAAATAAAGGCAAGATATGTTTCACCCTTTGCTTTGACCACTGCTTTTCACTGCTTCACATCTGTGAAGTGAAAACCATTTCAGAAAAATTCATCAAGAAGATCACTGAGAGAAGGCCAAGTGTTTGAAGCACTGACAACAAATCTAAGGGTGGAAACTTTGAGGAATTTGAACATAAAATAATAAAAAAATAATAATTAGTTTCACCTTTTTACATGCATACATTTTGCTACATAATATATTTTGCTTCATTTATTTGCTGTTTTCCATCATGTATAAAATGTAGTGGTAAAAAGTAGTTAACAAAGAAAAACAAAAAGAAAAACAAAGAGTGTGTCCAAACTTTTGACTGATAGTGTAAGTATAAGGTCCTATATTTACAAATGATATTTAGGGATTGAGTGTTTGAGGACAAGTCTCTTACTCACACTTGCAGACCACCTGTATAACAGACTTACTGCTGCTGCTATTGTTGTGATTGACCTAAAAAAATCTAGTTGTCAGTCATTAGATATTTCTTAATGTAACTACTATTACAACACTACAGTTAATCTATAGAAAGAGCCTTGTCAAGAACCAAAATTATTTGAGTAATTTTATGTTAAGAGTAAAAAGGGGGAAACGGCTGAAAAAAAGTTTTAAGTTATCCTGGTTAGAGATGTGCCATGTAACTTTTCTGATCGAGAGTCTGCCTCCTGTTTGTTTCCATGGAGAGTGACACTAATTCTTTGCCACAGTTTGTGATTAACCTTATCTTTCTGGAGAAAGGCAGGTAGCACTTCCAAGCAGGTCAGTTACAGGTCAAATCTGTGGAGAGGTGACCCCGCTCACTGTAACAATGCATGTTTTTTGTGATTTTGTATTTTTGGACCAATAAAAACACCTGTAGTGTAAGAAGTGATAGATACATTTAAAGGTCCTATATTACACAAAATAGACTCTTGAGAGCTTTAAGCCCTGTTATTAAGCAATGTTGTTACATCATCAAAAACATACATGGAGTTGTGTTTTGTTTCATTCACAAGTTTGAGTAACTTATTATTAATCTGTCTCAAAATGCTCTGTTCCGCCTTATGATGTCATGCAGTGGTAGTTGAAAGCTCTTTTTACGTTTAGTTCAGTGGAGATTGACAATTCCAAGAGTGATCTTATACAAATGATTCTAGTGAAGGTGTATGGACTTTAAAAATGCAGTGGAGCACCTCCTGTATTACCACATGACATCACAAGGTGGAACAGGCAGTTTTCTGTTTGAAAGATGAACACAGCCTTTTTTGATGTTTTTGATGAGGTAAAATTATAACATAGATCAGAAAATACCATAATACAGGCTCTTCAACACAACTGTGAAACATTCTATGGATACATGCACCAGACCCGCCACCAGAAAAGTTACATAGTGCAACTTAAATAAAGGTTAACAAACGGACCACCTGCCACAACTATTCTCTCCACCTGACACTGACAACAGAAAAGAACAGGTGCAGACAGTTGAGGACACTAGACACTTTGGACAGGTGTGGACAGGTGCTGAGGACAGGTGTGGACAGGTGTACCGTATGAGACATTAGAAACAGAAGGACAGCCTTTCCAAATAGTGCAGTTAGAACACTCCATTCAAATGTGAGCAAAGTCTTACCATGAGATGATGGTCAACTGCCTCTGACAAAATGCAACATCCACACAAACATTGGCCTGTATCTATGGATCTGCAGTATTTACAAGCAGATCGTTGGAACAAGACTAAAAGCCCAACAACATGTAAGTGATCCTTCAATATTATTCATTAAGCTGTTCTGAGATTCAGAAAGGTGGAATTTCTACAATGGACTCTGGTTTGATGTGTATGATGCGACATAATCCATTGAGGATTTTATACATTTATATTTATTTTATTTTTTTAATTAACATTCTGTGCTACTTCCTGTATTTTTGTACATGTACTTCTTTTCTGATCTTATTTTTCCACAAACTGCAAAATAACTGATAGATATTTACCACAGGTACTATTCCACCAACCCATGTCAGAATTAGAAAAACTTGAAAACCTGTCATATGCACCTTAAATAGACACTAAGGCATATTTTTGAAGTCTGTTACAACCTCGAGCACCAGCTGCCCTATGCATCCAGTGGTATAATCTAATAAGAAACAGCGTCCATCTGAAGTTCATAAATTCAACTTTATTTATATGCATAGTATAGAGATTAATCAGGGGTTAATACGTGGTGTGATTAGAAAGAGAACAGGGGTCACTTAGTGGTCACTGCATCTGGCTGTTAAATACATGCAGAATCTCAGGAGGCCATTGTGCTAAAAGTATGACATGTTATCTGCAAGAGAGAAACACAGGCACAGACACTCACAACCACATAATGAACATGAACATGTATGTAACACAGATACACGTGAAGGTCCATGTGACAGAAGAACATGGCATGATGTGTGACCAGGTGTGTGTGACTGTGGATGGAAAGTGCAAAGACAGGGGGTGCTAAAGGGACACCTTGTACAGTGCCCTTCATTTATATTGGCACATTTGACATTAGAAATCGGGAGTAGTTGTGTAAAAAATGTTTTCTTTGCTTAAAAAATTATAACAAGAAATACTGGAATTGCTCTTTTTGATAACAATCTTGATATTGTTTGCAATAAATACCTGCATCCATGTTGAAAACAGAAATTAGCAGCATGGCTATTCTACTGTAATATAAACAACTGTTTCTATGAAGTGAAGGCTATTTCCCATGCTTTTATGTCTGTTCTTACGAAGACATAGGATAAGGAAGGAAGTACGGTAAGTACAGAGCAATGGGCGTATGGCAGTGAAAATGGGGGTAGATCAGAGCAATGATGTCTTGAATACAGGAGAGATTACTCAAACAAAATGCAAAATAGGCCTCCTTTAAGGAAATTACTTGCATGGAGGAAACTGGATATAAATACCCCAAGTATGTTTTTGAGAACTACTTTTATATACTTAATAAACAACTCCTATCTTGTATTTTTTGTACCAAATAGTAACTTCCAAAGTGCTCACCACAGTCAAACACATAAGGCTCTAGTTTGTCATGAGTGTCATTCGGTTCAGGTATTTTAGTCTCACCATCGTTGTCAGAGTCGGAGTCGGCCAGGGGGGGTATGCGCACCAGGATCTGCCTCTGGTCCCTCTGCACCACCAGCTGCAGTTTGCCCCGAGATTTCTCAATTAGCTTCCCCGCGTCATGCAGAGACAGGTTTTCAGTCACTGTCCCATTGATCTGCAGACAACCAGACAAGAGGCAACATGAAGTTCGGGTACCAGCCTGATCTCTGTCCACATAAACCATCACACAACTTATACTCATTCCTACATTAAAGAGTGAAAAATGTTATGTACGTGACTTTCCAAGACAAGTTTGCGATCTATGAAAAGACAACTTAAGTGAGACCCCTAAACAAGCACTTCCTCCATCCTCACCCGTATGTCACAGCCAATCATAGACTGCTATCTTTGCCTCTCAACCAATTACCTCTCAAAAAATGCACTAGAAATGCACTCTGCGTTTTAAGCTTGCAGAACCTGCATTAAGCTTCTCCATCTTCTCTTCACCACCCCCAGTTTCAAGGCCCTGGGGCTTATCATTCCCACCCTTCTTCACTGATATATCTACCTTCCAGCTATTGAAGACCAAAGATGATCCACAGTAAACTGTAGCAGCTGACCCTCACCGAGGCCTCTATGGCTAGGACAGACCCTGATGTCACTGTAGGATTTGTGAACAGACAGAAGGCCATTCACACATGCACCAGTCCCAGAACATTGCCATGTGAATGGGGCTTAAAGAAGAGGTGTTACACAAAATTGACTTTTTGGAGCTTTCTACCATGTACCATATATGTTGTTCCCTCATCCAAAACATGCCTAAAGAGGTTTTAATAGGACATCCGTGCAAGCAGTTTCCCGGGTTAATTACTGAGAATACGCAGGGACGGCAAAAGTGTGAATAAAGCCTTGTTACGACCTTGATTTCCTGGTTATGCTGCTTGGGTACAGTCCATCCTCATTAAATTTAAATAATGCAGCGGAGCGTTGCTATGTAAGAGAGCACAGAGAGCCAAATGCCAGGTTATGTGTAAACAGAGCAGACCCTGCAATGTTCTGGGACTGGTGCATGTGTGAATGGGGTCATTACTCAATGTTTTGGTATCATTGTACTTGCAATTTACTTGGATCTAAGAGCCTCCTTCCACTGGTTCACTAGGGAGTGGACCAGTATGCTGACAATAAAAGTAGTTTTTGTGTTTTTTTGTGTTGAGATCAGCCTTATGATTAAGACCAATTCAGATACGATTTAGATTTTATGTATTAAGACAATATAAGTTGTATACGTTTGGATGACATCAGTGTCTCACAGAGCAGAGCCCTGCCCCTAGACCCAGAGCCGTGCCCAGAGGCGTGCCCAGAGCCGTGCCCAGAGCATGGAAACACAACTCGACTGGAGGGAGCCGCACCAAACAGACCCGCTGCAAGGTGGAACCAAGCCAATCATGCCAGTGGAAAAGAGGCTCGCTTGTGAATGGGGGTCATTACTAGCGTTTTAGTATTTTGTACCCGGCAATTTACTGGGACCTATGTGTGAATGGGGCAGGAGGGTGAAGAGTGGAGAAGAACCTTGAGGATAATGTCTCCCTCCTGCAGGTTTCCGTCCTTGGCGGCAAGCCCACTGGAGGTCATCTGTTTGATGAAAATCTGACTCCCCAGACGCAGACCGTACTCTAAGGAAAAACACAACAGCTTGTATAGTGACTCACACCAGGAGAGGGCATGCAATGAAGTTTAAACTATTAGTACAACCAGCATAAAAACAAGGCTAACATTCTAGCTGTGTTCCCATCGACTTTGTAGTGTGTGTACAAATATATTTTTTACTGTACTTACCATACAAACAGTTTAGTAGCAAAAAAAGTGGATTAATGTTAAACTCCACTTTAAAGGTACACCATGTAACTACTTTGGTTGAGTGCTGCCACCACCTTGTCTCCATGGTGAAGTTATTGCTTGCAATTTTAAGCAGTATAGAGACAAGCAGGTGACGCCGCCAAGTCAAAGGTTAAATCTGTGGAAAGGCGACCCAACTCACAGTAAGAATACATGTTTGTCAAGTTATTTTTGTGCTACAGAAACACCTGTAATTGTATATATGAATGCTAGGTGAAGTTAATACCATACCGTGGAACATTCGAGGTAATGGAATATCAGTGTCATGGTTGTGGAAACGTTATGCCACCACGTTAAAAGTGCGCCTTTTCACTTCTTCTGGTGAGGTGTTTGCCACCTGCTTGTCCTTGTGAAATGGCTTTGCATGGAATCTTCCACAGTACAGCATTCTACTTTTTTATTTGTTCAATTACTAGTGTTTCTATTGCTAAAAAAATATATAAAACACAGAGTGTTTTTCTAAAACACAGACTCTATGATGTAGGCCTGTCAAAAGTATCAACAATCAGATACTAATCCATACTAAAACTAGTATCAAAAATAGATGCTCATTTTGATTAAGTATTTATACAAAAAACACCACTTTCACTGGACAGAAATTTACCTTTCTTGAATAGCTTTAGAATGATCTTGAGCTGTATCAGAACAAGTAAAAGACCACATAGACATGGGCCACTGTGGAACCTACCTGGACGACTGAGGGATTACAGATATAAAACTACATGGTAATATAAAATAAAGTACAACCATTTGATCTTGAAAATCACATTCTGGTGTCTAAATAAGAGTGTTTTTAATCAGTAGAGAGTATAAAGTCTATTCCTTAATATCAAAATCAAGTTTGCAATTTTAATATCATGACACTGAAGCTCTATTTGGTCTTTGTGTGATGAGGTGACCTATAGTTTGGTCTTCGTTTGATGTAGTGACATGACAAGATCTAAAGATAGACATTTGGAGTTTTTTGGCTATCAGCCATAAATCTTCTACAAAGGCTGATATTTACTTTTGACCAACCAGCTGCCTAAAAAATTCACATGCAGCTTAATTTGAACAGCATAGTGCAAAGGGATAACACAAAATGGGACTACACAGCTCTCTTATAGATTGTGGATGAGTTTATAGTAACCCTAGTGATCTGTAGTTTGGCGCCTGTATGATGTAGTGACCTGTAGACTGGTGTCTGAATGTGTGACATAAGGATGTGCAGTTTGGCATCTGTGTGATATAGTGATCTGTAATTTGATGTCTGTTCAATGTAGTGACTTGTAGTTTGATCTGGTGTCTGTGTGATGTAGTGACCTGTAGTTTGGTGTCTGTGTGATGTAGTGACCTGTGGTTTGGTGTCTGTGTGATGTAGTGACCTGTAGTTTGGTGCCTGTCTGTGTGATGTAGTGACCTGTAGTTTGGTGTCTGTGTGATGTAGTTGTCTGTAGTTTGGTGTCTGTGTGATGTAGTGACCTGTAGTTTGGTGTCTGAGTGATGTAGTTGTCTGTAGTTTGGTGTCTGTGTGATGTAGTGACCTGTAGTTTGGTGTCTGTGTGATGTAGTGACCTGTAGTTTGGTGCCTGTCTGTGTGATGTAGTGACCAGCAGTTTGGTGTCTGTGTGATGTAGTGACCAGCAGTTTGGTGTCTGTGTGATGTGGTTGTCTGTAGTTTGGTGTCTGTGTTATGTAGTGACAGGAGCAGAGGTTCAGAAGTCGTGCACACCTTCACTGGGACGGTTCTTGACCAACATGACGTTGATAGGTTTGTCCAGAGGCTCCAGGTCGCGGGGTGGAGGGGAGGGGTCGTTGAGTCCCTCTCTGCTGCGGTATTGTCCTTTACTCCCTCCTCGCTCATAGCTGTCCCCTGGGCTGCGCCCCCTGCTGGGGTACCTGTGGCGCTCTGTGCTGGGGTCCAGGGCACGTCCTCGGCTGCCGTCCCGCCGTGGCCGCTCGGGGCTGGGGGAGCGCCTGTCCCGGCTGCGGCCCCGCCCTCCTCTGTAATCCTCCGAGGGCTCTCTCTGCTCGCGGTACCAGGCACTGTCGGTGTCCGTGTCGTAGTAGTGCGTGGGGGGGTAGTCCTGGCTTTGAGCGCCGGGGGAAGGGGGAGGCTTCAGGGAGTGGAGTGGCACCTTTCGGGCACGTTTCACTGTCTGAGGCAAAACACAGACAGGGGTCAAACCCACAACAAGTCAAGGAGCCAGACCAGGCTTTTAAATAGTTTAATGGTCTTAAATTACACATTTAAAAATACATAAATGACTTAAATTGGTTGACAGGGAATAGGAAGGTTATTAGTTCAAGCCCATACAGGGCATCCTGGTTGGTACCACGTAATAAACAGTTCTTAAATCTAACATTATGCTGGACAAATATGCACCAAAAATCTAGCGGACCAGTTTGACTATGTAAATTTTGTTTTATTTCATCAAGCTCCAGTTATCAATGGAATGTTATGAATACCAGTGTGTGTGCCACAATACTAAACATCCTCCTAGAAGGGTCTATAGTAAACCCCAAAAGGAGTTGTCAAATGACAAAAAATTAAGACAGGCACAAATTTGTATGAAATGCAACAATGCATATGAACCCAAACATTTTGATGAGCATATATGTGGGTCACAAGAAAAGGTGTTTACTAGAATATTATTTTTCATTTACCAAGTCCACATGGCACTATTGACATTTACCCATCTCAATAAACATGCTTCTTGCACATCTGGCTGTGCTCTGGTGTTATGCACTCATGGATGTATTAAATAATTAGTTTCAAAATAATATGAGTCAAACATTCATCTTGCATTAAACATTTTTTCCAGCAGAAAAGCAGATTTGATGTCAGAGCTGTTTTCCCCTTTCATTTCTAAAAGTCTGTGAAACAGTAGGCCTATTAAATGTCTAAATGAAGATGTTCCTGTTTCTAAATAAACGTGGAACTAAACTCATGCAGTGTGTTTTGCATGTTGGGCTGCTCTCTGATAAGCCTCTTCTCACTGCTTGCTCCATTTTGGACAGCACTTAATATGTTGCACAAAATGCACAAATGTGGATTTGTGCGTAGGAAAAGGAAGGAGGAAGCGATTTGGAAAAGGGCCTTACTTACTTACTCTACAGTCAGAACATGGCTGCTGGAACTGGATGTCTGTTTCTATAGGTTACCATGACAATAATGTCTCTAGTGTTCTATTTATATCATAGAGTTTTACTTTGCATGAAACCTGTACAAATACTAACACGTTCAACAACAGTGATGTGTGTAGCTAAAAAGCAACATTCTGACAGTGTGGCATGGGCATTGCGGGGCTGCTAACACAAACAGGTGTTAAACAGGACTGTGGGGTGTCTGTACTCACAATCTTGGCCACTTTGCCACATTTACGAAGTGACTGCACAGCAAAGGAATGAGGCACGTTGTCCATCGAGATAGCATTGACCTGAATGACCCGGTCCTTCTCACTGTACACAAGACACAGGCAAGGGCGAGAGATCCATAGTGAATAAAATATATTGTGTGTGTGTGCATAATATATATTAATATATATAAAAAAAAAAAAATATATATATATATATATATATATATATATATATATATATATATATATATATATATATATATATATATATATATATATATATATATATATATATATATATTCTCATGCATTTTAATCCAACTTTTGTACAAACTGAATAATATTGACATTTTATGTCTATGGTAGGAGGACCTATATGTACTCTTTTCATGTGCTCCAGAGTCAGAGACAGAGATCACGCATTAGTGATTGAAATTTGAGCTCTCTAGGCAGTGCATGTGGCTGTGAGAAGTCATCAAAGAAACAGGAAATTAAGGTGTTTATCATCAGCGTGTTACCCAAAAACTGTAGAGACTATCCAGAAAAACTGATAACTTTTGAAAATCTCTCTCTAAATGTGGCATACCAAATCTGATCTTATCTAGACCAATAACTAATAGGTCTAATAGGTTTCATACAAAGGCAGCAGAAGCCACAACAAAATTTCAATACAATATAGTCAACTTCCTGCTCATTATAGGGCAGTGCTCCAATTCAACTTCAGGCTTGTCTCATGGAGCTCTATCACTGTTCTGGTTTTCATAAGCCTACTCTAAAATACGCCTGTTCCCACTCTCAGTGAGGTCCAATTTGTGGTCACGGCATCAAATTGATGTCGGGTATTGTCGTGCTGCCCATTTTATATAATTTTTAGGCTGGTCAATCTTATACAACCATGTGAGACTTTTCATCGATGTTTAGAAGGTTAAAAATGTAATATTTTTTTGGGGAAAATAAGACAAAGGGGTTGTACCTGATTTTAGTTCTTGTTGAGATAAATGCTTTTTACATCATGCAATGTTTGATAAAACGTGATACGTACAAGAGCAGCCCGTCTGCTGGCCCCCCCTGTAGTACGTCAGACACCATGATGGAGGTCTCCCCACTGTCCACGTTTGGGTTGTCCCGCCCCCCAGACACAGCCATGCCGAAGCCCATTTTTGGGTCCTGGAGGGAGGTGTATTAAAACATATCACACTGCACTTAAAGGTCCTATATTACACAAAATTGTCTCTTGTGAGCTTTGAGGCATGTTATAATGTTGTTACCTCCTTATAAACATACCCCGAGTTGTGCTTAGTTTTATTCACACACACACACACACACACATATTTGAGTATCGTATTTTCCGGACTATAAGTCGCACTTTTTTCATAGTTTGGTCGGGGGGGGGGGGGGCGACTTATACTCAGATGCGACTTATATGTGAAATTATTAGAATATGTAATTTCACATCTTCGTTATTGTCACACTGACAACTACACGAGGGCACTCTAGGCTTTTGTACCAGTGTGGCAGCCACTTCCAGAGCGGTGCTTCATCTACTTCCGGAGCAGACGGAGTTGTTCAGAAGCGACACCGAGGATGAAGAATTCAATGGATTTAGTGATTTGGAGTGAGATTGAGAGTAAACTTGTTAGCTTGTTTTTTATGCTTTAGTTATCTGATTAACTGTTAATATCTTAAATTAACATACCAGACATGTATTCAGTTTTTTGTCTTTGTTTCATGTATGTGTTTACGTATGTGTCATTAACTTTTAATTATACATGTTACAGCTCACTAGTTTGACCACTAGATGGAGCTGGTGTGTTTGTAATAGCTGTAAAAAAATGTACTTGACTCGTTTTCTTTTATACATTTCATATTTAATTTCCTTATTTATTTCCCCTTCATTCACCCCCCTTCAAAGTTTTCGGTTCACTGGTTTGTTTACTAGCAGGCCAAAGTGGTATGTATATTTTCCATGTTCATATGCAGTTTTGTGTATATGTAATATGAGCCAGAGCTTATGTTATACTTGATGTGTTTACTTGTTCTTCGGTGTGAACTGTGATGAAGAAGTAAGACCACAGTAAACATCAGTGAAAACAACTTTCGTGTCTCTCGTGTTTGAGGACAAGCCGCATATATTATGTTAGCGTGCCATACCAGACACATATTCAGTTTGTTGTCTGTGCGTTATGTTCTCTATTTTATTGTTATTATTATAACTTTTTTTTTATTTTGTAATTTCCCCAAAAATGTGACTTATAGTCCAGTGCGACTTATATACGTATGTTTTTACCTTCATTATTGCATATTTTTTTGCTGGTGCAACTTTATACTCTAGAACGGCGTATAGTCCGGAAAATAAGAGTAATCCTGCATTATTAGTCTGTCTACATCTCCAGTACTCAAAATGCTCTGTTCCACCTTGTGATGTCATAAAGCAGTAATTTTCAAGTTAACAGCTTCTTTTATCTTGAAAATTCCAGAGCTGAAATTATCCAAATGATTCTAGTGAAGGTGCATGGAGTTTAAAAACACAAAGAGGCACTTCCTGTATTACCACATGACGTCATATAGTGGAAAAGAATGTCATCTGTTTGACAGAAGCCAATAATGCAGGGTTTGTGTGTTAAACATGTGTGAAGGTATGCTTCTGACGAGGGAACAACATTATAGCATAGATCAGAAAATAGTAATATGTAATATGAGTCCTTTAACATGAGAGCTTTCACCTGGAAATAACAAAACACTCTAATCCAATCTCTGTGGATTTCAAATGACAGCAACTTTCATCTATAAGTTTAAATGGGAAATTGCCTATGCAAAGGCTGTGTAATCAAAGACAAGAGTTCAGCTGGACAGTTGGATGGAAGATGGACAGTAGAAGGACATTAGATGGACAGACAGACAGGTGGGCAGACAGGTGGACACTTATTGACAAGAGAGTTTGACAGTTGGACAGTTACTGGCGGGTGATATTGGATGGACAGATAAACATGTTGGCATAGATAGAGAGATAGACGGCAGACACACAGTTGTACAGAAGATGGGCAGGTGGACAGTAATGCGTACATGGATTCTGGCTGTAGTGTGTAGCAAGCAAAGCTTGTATATAGAAGTGGACTAAAGGATGCTATGCTGTTCGGGTCAAGTCAACAGAAGCCAATCAACACAGCCAATTTACAACTAATTCTAATAATTTGGACTTCCCGAGTGATAGCTAGCAAACAAATGTGTTGCTAATGCTAGCTAGAGCCAACCTCAGGCAAAGAAGACATCTGACTGGTCAGTTATTATTGTTGGTTATTGTTCATATCTTGATTTATGAAATGAAAAGCAAAATAAACACCAAGATCATGTAGAGTGGGTTAGAATGCAATTTTAAAGAGGGGACATTTGATTTTTTTTTTTTTTAGCTTTTTGCCATATTGTTGTTAACTCATCAAAAACATGCCTTTATATGTCCTCCATGCATGTTTGAGTAGTCTTGTGATCTCTCACGGGCCACATTTGAATCCTTCTTATGGTTAGCGAGCTTGTACAAGGCTCAGCCCATAAGGCTACGTCACCCTAGCTCCCATACGGCCATTTTTCATAAATATACATGATACAAAACAATGCACTACAACTTCAAAAACCTGATATCATGTGCAGTAGTTACATTAGAGAAATGCATGCCTACTGTGTTGTGAGGTCACTCTGAAGGGGGAGTGACTTAGCACGAGGAGCAAAGGGAGGCATAGTTGCCAGGTCTGCGGTTTTCCCACACAATTGGGCTACTTTGGAAAAAAAAAAATGTGGGTTGCATTTTTTTGGACTGGTTTTAAAATGTGTCCAGCCACAAAGTATCAACATATCCCAACACTAATTGGGGAATTTCCCAACTTGTTTGGGGATTCCCCCATGTCACAAGCAGGTGTAAGTGTAGCAATGATAGAGATATAACATGAAAAGCGATTCCTTTGATTTGTATTTATCCATTACCTGTGTAAGCATATCTCTTATTTGTTTTGGCTGAGTGAAAAGAATAACTGGCAATAATACAAAGATACTTAAAAAATAGAGTGTAGTTTGACTGTACATGGAGAGGGTAACAGTTGGACATTTGGACACAGACAAACAGGTGAACACGTTTGGTAGAATTATAGATTAAGGGACAGTAAATGGATAGTGGATAGACAGCAGTTGGACAGGTGGACACAAGTGTAGTAGAGTTATAGGTTGAGAGACAGTAGATGGACAGTAGTTGGATATGTTGACAGCAGATTGTGTCTTACCCGCTGCAGAGTGACTGTGTACTGCTCCCACACCGTCTCCTCCATTGCTGAGCCCTGAGGAGACACAGAGAGGAGAGGTCAGCAAGTGTCAATCACCAGTGTCCAACAGGCCTCAAGCGGACAGCCCTGTGCCCTGATGCACACACTCTTATGGACAAACTCATTCATCTTAGGGTCATGGTAGAACCATTTAAGAAAAACTATTTGCAATTTTTCTGAATTGCTAATGAAAAACAATCCAGATATTTTTAAACTCATCATTAATATTAAAGAGACGACTAAAATATGGCATCTCAAGCATTTCATAACAAGTTTGTAGAGAAAAAGATCATGCTTAAATCACAGCAGTCTTTGTGATATGCTAATTGTGATCATTCAAATTGCGTTAAATCCTTCAGCCCTAGTTTAAATAACCAAAGTTTTACTCAAATAACAGTACCAGTCCCTGCAGATACTAATATATGAAATATAAGCTAAAGTTTTATGTAGTACTATATTATTTACCAATACTAGCTTAAGGACTGAAAAAAGTTCTTTTCATCAAAAGTGAATTTACAACCAAAGCATCATTTATCCAGCACGTAACTGCTGAACAGCTTTGTATAAATAAAAGTTATAATATTATAAAACATTTTGAGGCCAATATTTGCCAGTAAATAGTCTTATTACAGCCAGTAAAAGGCCTTACCAGGATATCAGCTGAACCGATACCCGAGAGATCAGTCTGGATTTGTCAGGCAAATTATATTGTACTATATTTTGTGCCTCAGATAGTGGGCAGGAGCCCTGAGAGAGCTGTGGGATAGGGACCGGGGACAGGCAGGGACAGGAGGGGACAGGAGGGGACAGGAGGCGAACAACTCAACCCCTGGAAACAAATGTGCTGGGACAGGGGCTTAGGAAGGGGAGGGGGCAGGGGGGAGGATTGAGACATAAGATGACAGTGACACTCCGAGAGCCTGGTCCTCCTGCACATCCACACCTCTGTGAATGCTGAATACTGACATCAGAACACCTAAACTCATACAAGAATTCCATGTACTTTAACCAACTAAATATTTGCATAGTGTTATAGTAGTATATTATTTGTGATACTATTGTATTAAACGTATACGTGTACAACAAAAATATCTGTTAAATAATAGGGCTGCAACGACTAATCGTGACTGGTCAACTAATAAAAAAATCATAATTGTATTTTTCATAATCATTAACTAGACATACTCCAAAATACATACAAAAAAGACCTTTAATAACTAAGACAGTGGCAAATCAAAATTTCAAAAAATTATAAACAATTCCTATAAACTACAAACAATAGTAATCAGGGCATCCGGATGTAGGCCTGATGCAGCAAATCAAAATTTCAAACATGTTCTTAAATGTCCCCGTGTGTCAGATGCCTACCCTGTGTGACGCCCTCCCTGTGTGTCAAAAGCCCTCCCTGTGTGTCAGATGTCCTCCTTGTGTGACCATGGGGTCTAATTCTCTGTAAAAGCTGCTAACCCTGTAGTTCTACACACAAGTTCTGAAATACATGGCATTTTTGTAATAGTTTAGCAATTTGTGTCAGTCTGAGCTGTTTACAATGTGCTCTCTGAACTGCAATATTTAAAAAAAAAAAAACGTCTTTCTGAAATTGTGCAGCCCTACTTTGATCTTTAAAAAAAAACAATAAATATATATATGGTTAAGAAGTCACAATAGTTAAACAGTCCTAGTCCAGTGAAGAGCGGAGCGGCTCTGTCAGAGCAGAGTGGGGGACTGCACAGATACAGTCCATGACCTCATGAGCAGACAAGAGGACGGCAGTGCCAGGGCCCACTTTCCAAGCAGGCCAGGACCACCCACCCTCTCGGGTACACAGTGGGTACATAGCTCAGGGTGGTGTGTCTGTGTTTGTGTGTGACTGTAGGCTCTGTGTGCTCAGAGTGTAGGCCTACTGTGTGTAATAGTGTGTGGTACTTGTTCATTGTTCAAGTATACCCCCCTGTTAAGAAATAGGCTTTATAATCTGTTCTTTGTACACAGTTGAATTCATCTTTGTTCATTTAAAATAATGTGGAATCAGTCCATTCAGTGCATACAACAATATGCCTCTGTTTAGTGTAGTTTTAATAAGCCTAAAAACAATAGCTGCACAACCAACAAAGTACTTTTATTTTTTTTGCCGATACTGTTACATTTTTGTTTTCAGCGACTGGGTATGGTTTTGGTAAAATGTAGCCTACGGCCTAATCATTTTTAAATCTACACTAGTTGTATTATGTTCAATTTCAAATCAGGGTCAGGCTTTTCCCCATCTACATGCAACAGCCAGTTTTTTTGACACAATTCAGTTTTGAAGCAGTCTCTAGTGTGAGCAAAATGAAATATCACATTACATCCACCCTTCTGTGTACAATAAACTTTTGTAGCTTGCTTACTATCCATGGAAGCCCCGTGGACAAAGGGCACAGTAACCCTGACTGATCCTGTGTTTAGATCACGTTTTAAGTTAGGCTTATTTACTGACTTTTTCAGATTGAGTCAGACAGATTTAAATTCTGATGGCAAAACCATGACAAAATTTGCTGCAAACAATTTACATTTAATAAAGGATGTGGACTTTGAACTAGCTCTGAGATAAGACTAGTATCATAAACAAGTATCATAGTTTCCCTCCCTGCACTTAACTAGAGAAAGATACTTTGTGCACATTTGAGCACATGGCTAATTTGCATATCAGTATACCAAGAACTATCTGATGTTGCTCTAAACTTTTTGCATATGCTTTTGTGTTTGCTCCATTCATTTCCCCCTTCAGTATCACTGGTGCTGAGGACAGAGAAGCCTGAGGAATAGACTGTGTGTGTCACAAAGATGCAGGGAAAGAGAGAGAGGGGAGTCAGATCTAAAAGAATGAGCTCAAGTTTGTCAACATAAGTGCTGAAAGTGATGATTTGAGTCTAGACTCAATTATTTCAATGGGACTTTCCTGTGCACAAGGCTCAGCAGCTGGTCGTCTCCTATCCTCCCGGTACAGTGTAGCACAACCAAATCTTTTAGAGGCACGCATTATCAGACCATACTGGCTTACTTCCCATACTGGCCAACTACACAAGAGAAATGTTGACCCATTAGAAATATATATCAAATTTTTCCAATGAATTTGTTTATGCTAAGCCAAAGCAAATACAGTGTTCCCTCGCTATATCACGGTTCACCTTTCGCGGCCTCGCTGTTTCAAGGATTTTTTAGTGCAATTTTGCTTGCTTTTTTTACAGCGTATCAATGTGAAGGGGGATATAAGCCTGAACAAGTTTTTAATACGGATGAACTTTGAGAGTGTGTAAACAAGAGAGAAATGTGAGAAAATGTTAACGCCTGTCTGAGAAAAGTGTATAAAGTGTGTGGTGAGGCGTTTTACCGTCTTTAAACATATATAATAATTGTAAAAAGTAAAGCTGACCACTTTGTGAATTTCGCCTACTGCGGGTTATTTATAGAACATAACCCCCGCGACAACACTATGAACTTTTAGCAACCATAAAAATGTACTGTAAGACACATTTTTCTGAGAAGTTGTTGATCCTTCTAAGTCTTGTTTACTTAGCCTGGAATGAGTTTTGTATCTAAAAAGAGATGGAAGGGTGTGATGGCAAAACAGTATTTGTGATGCACTGTACAGATATGCACATATATAGAGACAGACATCTCCAGGGAGCAGGGGGTGTGGCCCGAGCCACAGGGGGTGGGACTTCCTGTCACAGCTGATAGCATCATACCCCCCCCCCCTCTCCTTCCACACACATACACATAAGTCATCATAGGGGCATGTGGAAGGTCTAAACACTGGGCTTTTTGACAAGTGGCAGGCAATGCTGACAACAAGGAATATCTCTGACTGTTTCGGTTGTGTGTGTGCAGACTGGAGAGGTATAGGAAAATCACTATGGTTCTTTTGGAAATATTCAAAATGAGAATATTGGACTTATAGTTCATAGTAGCATTCACGATACTCGATTTTGATAGTAAGGAATAGACTTGATACTCAATACCGTTTCTGATACCATAATAATTAAAAAAAATCACTCTTTATTTAGGTAGAATGTGATTTTCAACATTAAATCATACTTTGGCCTTATATCTGTGTTTTCCCTCAGTTGTTCAGATTCAGGTTCCATGCTGCTCCATGAGTGTATACAAGTCTATGTGTCTTGTATTTGTTCTGATACAGCTCAAGATCATTCGAAAGCTATTCAGGAAAGGGTCACCTCTGTCCCTTTTTAGTATCGATACTTGCATAAATGAGTTCATCTAGTTTTGATACTGGTTTTATCAATGAGTATCTGATTTGATACTTTTGACATCCCTCATTCATAACAAACTTTTAAGGGGCTGAATAAAAATAAACTGGAACAAACTTGTGTAATCCATCAAACAGGGGATAAATTAAAGTTTTATTGTCTTACTTTTGTGCATATGCTACGTTAAATGTGAAAATCCTACAAAGGCCCCAAAATAATCATAATAATTTACAGTATATTTAATAGAATATAATATATCCTGTTTTTTCCTTAGATTTTAAACAATGTATAATACCTGTAGCCTATAGTAAGAGTAATAAGGTAGAACATTTCAACATTTATGTTAAAACAGATTTCAAATCCAATCATATTTTATGCTTGTTATATAAACAACCTTAACAAACTGTATAAATGTCACTTACTGCCCCCACTGATTAAAAAGCATATCATAACAAATTAAATATAGTTACTTCTGTATGGTTTTGACAATAGTAGAGGCATTAAGTATCATTTGTGTCACCATTTTTTGTTGAGTTTCTTTTTAGACTATGAGGCAAAAATTACATTAAGGGGGGCCATCAAAGGCACTTCTATTGAATTCTATGAAAAACACTGATAATAGATTAATCAGATGTTAAAATATGATTTGTATCATTACTCAGCCCTGCTCTATCCTCTTCTCCTATTCATGTCTCTGAACAGTTTGCATGTGGTGAGGATGGAAAACACCGCAGCAGCAGCAGGAGTTTGCATTTGAGACCAGTCACACAACAGACATCCTCCTCTTATCTTTCACTAGAGGCCGATATTTGAGCTTTTTAATGTATCGGCTATTGGCCTTAAATCTCAAGGAGAGGTCAATAGTTTGTTTTGGCTGACTTCCTGCCTAAAGAATCCACATAATGCTTATTTAAACACTTAATGGGCCCATATTACGCTATTTTCTGATCTGTGTTAAAATGTTGTTTCCTTATCAAAAACGGAAAAAAAATGAATCATGTTTTGTTTCATTCACACATGTTTAACACAAACTGCATAGTAATGCTCAATTCTTCTCTCAAAGAAAAACACTCTGTTGCACCTTGTGACGTCATGTGGTAATACAGAAAGTGTTCCACTGTGTTTTTAAACTCCATACACGTTCAGCCCTGGGATTTTCAATCTATACTGAACAAAGGGTAAAGGGTAGATGTTAACTTGAAAACTAGCTCTTCATGACATCACAACGTGGAATAGCATTTTGAGCCCTGGAGGTAAAGACAGACGAATAATAAAGCATTACTCAAACGTGTGAATGAAAAAAACAAAATTCCAGGTATGTTTTTGAAGAGGTAACAACATTCTAACATGCCTAAAAGTTCACAAGAGTCAACTTTGCAAATATAGGCAGTAAGTTTATGTGCCTCAGCACCGTGGTGTGAGGTGTAAACAGTATAGCACAAAGGCCCATAATATGTTATTATGGGCCTATGTGCTATACTGCAGTTACCAAGTTACGAGTATATACCATGTTATAACACTTTTCTGCACTAAACTCATGTGGGTCAGAGCTTGTGGACACTTGTTGGCTTGGTGGGCAGAGCACAGGTTATAGAGTGTTGAGCCAAACTTCACATGGTTTTAGCCCGATGCGAGGATTTGCATTCAAGTCTGCCTCTCATCTAGTAAGTTAATGCGTAAAGCCTGTACATCCACGGTAAACCCCGCCTGCTTAAGACTCCAGTCCTCTGACAGACGAAACATGCTAGGATTTAGCTTTAGCACCGACATGGCTTTTCTAAACTGGGCAAATGCACCTTTTCCTCTCACTTTCCTCTCATATCGGCAGAGCTTATTGGCCATTGGTTGCTCTGGAGTTTAAATAATCAGCCATGAAAAAGCATATTGGTCAATCTCCACCTTTGACCTTCAATAGCAATTACAGATGCAAGTCAAAGAATAGGAATTTTAATAGCAACAATACAACAATTTATACATATTGGGCTGAGTGATATGGCCAAAAAGTGAAATTGTCTTTTTGTCGCTATTAATATATAGTTGAAACCAGAAGTTTACATAGGCTACACTATATAAAAAGGAAGACAAGCTTTTTTCCCCTCACTGTCTGATATGACGCAACTTTTCCTGTTTTAGGTCAATTAGGATTACCAAAATTATTTATTTTTTGCTAAATTCCATCATAATGGCTTGGGTCAAACCTTTTGGATATCCTTCCACAAGCTAGTCACAATAGTTGAAAGGAATTTTTGCCCATTCCTGGTAGTTACTGGTGTAACCGAATCAAGTTTGTAAGCCCCCTTGCTTGTCCATACATTTTCAATAGGACTGAGATCAGGGCTTTGTGATGGCCACTCCAAAACATTGACTTTGTTATCCTTAAGCAACTTTGTAACCAGTTTGGCAGTATGTTTCAGGTCATTGTCCATTTGGAAGACCCATTTGTGTCCAAGCTTTAACTTCCTGGCTGATGTCTTGAGATGTTGCTTCCACATGTTTTTTTCTCATCATCTATGTTATCTATTTTGTGCACCAGTTCCTCCTGCAGCAAAACAACTCCACAACATGATGCTGCCACCCTCGTATTTCACAGTTGGGATGGTGTTCTCAGGCTTGAAAGCTTCTGCCTTTTTTCCTTCAAATGTAACTAACTATGCTCATTATGGTTAAACAATTCAATTTTAGTTTCATCAGACCCAGTACTCGTTTAACTGTCTAGGTCTGACGTACACTACTTGTTTCACTGTGGATAATGACACAACCTTAACAGCTTCAGCCAGCATCTTCACAAGGTCTTTTGCTTTTGTTCTTGGCTTGATATATACATTTGTGACCAAAGCACATTCATCTCTGGGACATAGAACCCGTCATCAGGAAATAGCACCCAAGAATGAACCACACTTGTGCAAGTCCACAATTGTTTTCCTTTCTTGGCTAATTTCTTTTGACTTTTCCATGATGTTACACAAAGAAGTGAAATGAAGAAGTGTTTCAGGTGTACTTTCAAATACATCCATAGGTGTGTCACTAACTCAAATGTTGTCAGTAAATCTATCAGAAGCTTCCAAAGACATGACATCATCATCTGGGATTTCCCAAATTGTTTAAATGCATAGTAATCTTATCTGTATGTAAACTTCTGACTGATAAATTGTCTTTAAAAATCCTTCTCTCGTTATTCTGGCCCAGAAACTGCCACTTAGCTGATATAAAACTATGATAAATACTGACCACAGGAACTATCCCACCAAACTAAATCATACTTAGAAAAACATTAAATCCATTCAAATGTTTGTGAAATGTCCAAATTACTCAACAATAGCTGATACCACTCAATGAACAATAATATGGCATAATGTTTTAACAAGTAAGCTCTTGGCTGAATAAATAAACTTTCCCAGATAGGAGTGTGACGTGTGCAAAAGAGGAGATATATCAGATGAGAGGGACATAAAGACTTCCTGATCTCTGGCCCAGCCCCCAGAGATAAACCATGTGATGACCCCTGTTCAGTGCAGGACTGCGGAATTTTCCCTAATTGCCATTTTCCTGATTGCTCATTCATGTTTTTAAAAATTAGGATTCAGGTCACCGTTCACATTTGCGCCTTAACGTTGAAGAAAAAGAGTGAAGTCTGAACTGTTAAACTAATCCAAGAATCCCATGCATTTCAGAACACGTTTGTACAAGTCTAAACTACAGTGTTTTTTCCATAAAATTCTGTGTATCCAAAATACAGTTTCACGCAATTCATGTACTAAGGAACAGGCTTGATTACAAAAACTAAAAGGTCCTGGACCCAATTTTTCTAGAGATTACTGATCCAGTATCAGATATCAGCATCAATATTGACAAATTTGCTAGATCAGATATCGCCTTCAAAATACTGGTTTAGTTGACATCCTGATTTGACATATAAATTGATGTAGTAAGACTATTTACTGGTGATAACTGGACCCTAGATGCCCCTCCTGTGCTCTGATCCTGTTCTGTGGACCCCTCCCTTCCCTCCCCTGGCTGAATGACCCGATACCTGGCTAGGATGACCCCCACCCTATCATGGATAAGCCTTCCTCTGTCCTTTAGTTGAGTGAGATCTGGCCCAACAGTCTTGAACTCTATCTGTAAATGGATGTGCATTAGTGCTGGACACATCTGCAGCCTGCCTGTCCATAGCAGTGGATCTCTCCTTCACCATGGTTCTCCTCGAGGTTTCTCTTAATCCCAATGTTTTTTTGTTTTGTTTTTTGTTTTTATTTTTCCTTGTCGAGATGGAGGGTCTAAGGACAAGGGATATTCTGGGACTCATTTGTTTCTTTTCTGTTAATTAATGTGCTTCTCTGTTTCTGTTTCATTGTCGATTTTAAAACTTTCTGTTGGTTAAATCAATTCTCATGTTCAGCCCTAAGAGGCAAATGCTGTTGCGATTTTGGGGTTGACAAAAATAAATTGAATTGAACTGGTAGTTGACCTGGAAAGTCTGATAATGTTTGAATTTCTAGTTATAACTACAGAACAGCTTTGTATTTGAGAGATAAGAAACAACTACGTAACATATTTGGATCGGTTTTGTCCCCAAAGTCCCTGTGTCTGCACTGGTATCAGAAGATATCGGGGATCGGCAGTTATCGGTTACTGGCCACAACAGCAAGACAAATATCAATATCAGCTAAAAAAAATCCATATTGGACCACACCTAATTGCGGTTAATGATCCAGACTTTAATACTTGTACATTCATCTTAACACAAGAGGTCCTTATGCCCCACCCTGCCTCACTGGGCCCTTGGAGCAGAGCGTGGCTGGTCCCTATGTGCCCAGTGTGAGTGACATCATGTTTACAGGAGGGAGTTAAAGTACACAAAGTGAAAGTAAACCAGAATAACCAGTATTTGATCCATAATAGAACCCAGCAGCCACAGAGAGAGAGAGAACAGAGGTGTAAAGTGAGATGTGTGCCTCTCTGTGGTTTGGTTTACACTGTATCTGAGCCTCACCGACGAGTCCTGAGGAGGGACTGACTCAAATGAATATCTCTATATGTGTATCGTGATAACAATATTCAGATAATGTGATATCAGTCCAAAAGAAATGTGGTAAAACAACATACATAAATGTCAATTGTTTTTGTAATTAAGAATAAATCAGCATTACAAAAAGTCAAAAGTAACAGCTATAATTGATTTGAACACGTTTACCTAATTTCACAGGTAGGTCAAGTTTAAAATCTAAATCTTATATACAGATTCTTTAAGTCTGGCCAAATGTGAAATTACAATAAAAATCTACAGATGTACCATAAAAAGTTGTGGGTGTTGTTGAATTTTCAGTTCTGATGCAATACTTAAGCAGAGAATGGAAGTAGATATGTCTTTTTTAACACAAACAACTTTTCACAAAATTGAATCAAATATGTCATGTTACTGTGAAAAACATTCTGCCAGTAAGAACAGATCTGTTCCAGTCATATGAGAGGTTCAGGACCAAGAGCCAAATCACACACTGTGTTACCTAATGCACGGTTTAGTCAGGCTGCACGCTAAATAACAAAAGGAAGTAGGCCATGGCTCAGAGTCAGTGCAGCCAACATGAAAAAATTACTGTTCAAGACAAATCATGGTTTACACAGGTTTTACACTCAAAGGTAATAATCAGTGGAAAAATGTGTTACACAGTAACTTCTAAATATCAGTATTACTAAATGCAATCCCAATGTAAAAAGCCTATACGTGTCAAAAACATTCAGCTCAATATAACATCGAAGGACACAGCCAAAATGAGACCCAGGCTTGTGTGGTGTATCAGGTAATGCAGACACAACATGAATGACCCCATTGTTTGGGTAGTGCCTGGAGACAGGAGCACACCACATCTACACTACAGTTCAGCAACACTACAGTTCAGCAGCACTACAGCCCCGCAGCACTACAGCCCCGCAACACTACAGCCCCGCAACACTACAGTTCAGCAACACTACAGCCCCGCAACACTACAGTTCAGCAACACTACAGCCCCGCAACACTACAGTTCAGCAACACTACAGCCCCGCAACACTACAGTTCAGCAACACTACAGCCCCGCAGCACTACAGCCCCGCAGCACTACAGCCCCGCAGCACTACAGCCCCGCAGCACTACAGCCCCGCAGCACTACAGCCCCGCAGCACTACAGCCCCGCAACACTACAGTTCAGCAACACTACAGCCCCGCAACACTACAGTTCAGCAACACTACAGCCCCGCAACACTACAGTTTAGCAGCACTACAGTTCAGCATCACTACAGCCCCGCAACACTACAGTTCAGCAGCACTACAGTTCAGCATCACTACAGCCCCGCAACACTACAGCCCCGCAACACTACAGCCCCGCAACACTACAGCCCCGCAACACTACAGCTCCCCAACACTACAGCTCCCCAACACTACAGTTCAGCAACACTACAGCCCCGCAACACTACAGTTCAGCAACACTACAGCCCCGCAACACTACAGTTCAGCAACACTACAGCCCCGCAACACTACAGCCCCGCAACACTACAGCTCCCCAACACTACAGTTCAGCAACACTACAGTTCAGCAACACTACAGCCCCGCAACACTACAGCTCCGCAACACTACAGCTCCGCAACACTACAGCTCCGCAACACTACAGCTCCCCAACACTACAGCTCCGCAACACTACAGCTCCGCAACACTACAGCCGCACAGCACTACATTCCCCTACCCTACATAGCTTAAGCACTACAGTCCCACACACTACAGCCCCATAAATCTAGAGACCTAATGCACTACAGCCCTATAGTACTACAGCCCCACAAAACTACAGCCCTACAACACTAGCCCCCTACACTACAGCCCTATAACACTAGAAACCAACCTAGAGACCCATAACACTAGTGATACATAGCACTACAGCCCCATAGAACCACAGTCCAACACACTACAGCCCAATTCACCTTATTCCTGAAGTTGCTGTGGGCACCGCCATCGTTATTTGGCATGTAATGATCATTTCCTCAGTTGCATTTTTCTAAGCTAGGACCACACAGACCAAGACATAGACCACTATGGAACCTATCTGGACGACTGAGAGATTGCACAGATATAACACCACACTGTAATATAATATAAAAGAAGGATTAAAAAAAACAAACTACCATTTAATGTTAAAAATGACATACTATTGTTTTTTTGTTTTGTCTTTTTCTTATCATCGTGGTATTGGAATCAGTATAGAGTATCAAGTCAAATCCTTAGTATTGAAATTGAGTTTGAAATTATAGCATTGTGACAACACTACACTGCAGTCCACACTACAGCCGCAGGTCTTTACAAAGTTGAGTAAAGTGTCAGATTCCCTCATAGCAGCCTTGAATGATCCACACACACAGGGACATACACAAGAGCACGGCAGGAACCCAATCTGGTGTAAAACTGGGCTCTAGTATTCAGGCTCCAACACAACACCTTCATCTCACCTCACACGGGAGACATGCATCTACTAAACTAGAAGTGTTGATATTGAACAAAAATAACTAAATAGGACAAGAGTATTATAGTGGTATTGCTATATATCAGAACTATAATTGTTAAATCTCTAACTTTCTGTTGGTTAAATTATTTCTCATGTTCAGCCTGCTGTGATTTTGGGCTTTACAAAAATAAATTGAACTGAATTGAAACGTAATTGCCATGATAATATTAAAGAGGGCATATTTTACTTCTATTAGGTATTAACTGTTAACATATAACATTATCAGGTTAGTTTTTATCATTTTGAAATTGCTATATTAACTAAATCACTGTATTAACATGTTTTAGAAGTTTCACTTTAGTTTTTAACGCTGTGTCCGGCCTGTCTTTTCTCCCAGTGTTAAATCACTTCCCCTTCAGAGCACTATCAGAACACAATCAAAAACTACTACACATCGTATCAGGTTTGTGAAGTGGCTGTGAATAGTTTTGTATCATGTTTTTGTATATGTATTTATGGAGAAATCATTCATCATCATGTGGGAGCATGGATGACTAGTCCTGGACACATCTGCAGCCCGCTCATCCATGGGAGTGGATCTCTCCTTCACTGTGGTTCTCCTCCAGGTTTCTCTTTTTCCCACTGTTTTTTTGTTTTATAAGGACAGGGGATGTTCTGGGACAGTTATGCATTTGCTTGTTTTCTGTTGATTAATTTGCTTGTCTGTTTCTGTTTCATTGTTAATTTTCTAACTTTATGACGGTTAAATCAATTATGTCCAGACCTAAGAGGTGCCTGCTGTTGTAATTTTGGGCTTCACAAAAACAAATTGAATTGAAATGAATTGTAATGAATGACATAAACTAGTGAGCTGAGCATTGCACAGAATCAGCTCACTGTGTGGAGGGTTTTAATAGGGCCTGGGAGAGATTGCCAAAATACTCAAACATCCATAGATGACGTCTAAAGCCTCTTCAGGCATGTTGGCAAATTGAAACCAAATCTGAATTTTATATGTAAAAATATTAGCCGATACCGTTATCTAAATTAATATTTTAACTGATAAGCCTATAGCAAAGTTTACGCAAGTCAAGCTGTATTAAAGGTACAGTGCGTAACTTTCTGTAGGTGGCACGTCACCTACATGATTCCATGGAGATAGAAAGGGGAAAAAAAACATATTTTGGAACATTCCCATTGGATGTTTTATGCCATACTGTGGAAGATTGTAGCTAAAAGGACATGTCCATGGAAACAAGCAGAAAGAGGCCCTCCTCCAGGCCAAATAAGAGTCAAATCTGTGGAGATGCGAGCCCGTTCACAGTAAGGAAGTACGTTTTTTCAAAGTTTTTTACCGTAGAACACAACCAAAATGAGGGTCTAAAACAGGGGTGGGCAAACTTTTTGACACACAGGCCACAGTGGGTCCTAAAATGATTGACAGATGGGCCAATTTCAGTTAAATAGATACAGCAGGGACCTTACCTATTTTAACATAATTTGGTCACGTTCGGCGGGCCGGATTATTAACCCAAAGGGCTGTATCCGGCCCGCAGGCCGTAGTTTGCCCATGTCTGGTCTAAAAAGTCACTGTGGCTTTTAAGTTTGCAAATGGGCAACAAAAGGCAGCATGCAGCTTAGAAAATAAATCACCCGTGTTGCGGAGCAGTATCAATCAATATTAGCACAGACAAATCGTCCATCCCTCATAACATAATCAGGCCTTCTTAACTAACAAATAAACATATTTACACATAATCAGAATAGATGAAATTAATTAAAATGTGTGCTGCCAAGTAGGTCACTGTAGATTTGTAAATTTGCTGTGTTTACACTGCGTTTTTAAACTCCAGACATCACTTGAATTATTTGGATGGTTTCAGCCCTGGAATCACCAATCTCTAGAGGCAAAAGGAGCTGTTAACTTGAAAACTATCAGTTCATCATAAGGTGGAATATTTTGATCTTTGGAGATGTAGACAGACTAATAATAAAGGATTAGTCAAACGTGTGAATGAAACAAAACTGAACTCCAGGTATGATTTTGAGGAGTTAAAAACATTATAACATGGAGCTCACGAGAATATATTTAGTGTTGTATAGGACCTTTAAATAAAGATCAATACATTTCATATTGTTATTAATAATATTAATAATGACATATGACATGAATATGAGCTGTGTATTGCTTCTTCCTGTCCACCCTGCAGGAGAAGAGCCATGGTCAGGTACACCACAGCTACTGTCCTCAGCTCAGTCCAACCAGTACAACACAGCTGTAATGTGACCATAAACTACCAAACTCCACAGGAGTCACACGTCTGAGACATCACACAGTCTGCTCCAGAGAGAACATCTGGGGAACAACTTCATAATAGTCTAATAATAATGATCTTGTTGTTAGTGTTTATTGTCTACAATTTGAGAGCTACTTCCCTAATCTCTACAGATGTAAGTTTGCCCAGCGCTCACAGCTCTGCTAGAACAGGTGAAGTGTAGGCTCTGACAGCTCAGACACTCCACGGACTCTGACGAGAACAGGGCACTACCCGAGTCCGTCAGGTACAGCTCAGGCACAGGTCAGAACCGGGTCAGAACCGGGTCCGAACAGAAGCGAGTAGCGTTACATAAGCGCACCTTCACTCGGCACAGAGCAGTCCAGTCCACCCGGAGACATGACAGCTCATGTTAGTTACAGCCACTTACCCCAATGTTGTCGCCTTTGCTGGGGTAAGAGGTCAGCCTTCCGCCTCCTTTCACGGGCATTCTGCTCTGTTCTCACGGTTCTGGACCAAGGCGTCGCGGCTAAGCGCAAAAGGCGAACACGGCCTGTACCTGGCTCCTCTGACCGCAGCGCAGTCCTCTGTGCGCCTCACACCGGCCGCTGCTCGGTAACACGGAAGAGGGAGGTCCGCTCTCTACACTACACCCACAAACACAGGCGCATTTCCTGCTCTCCACACACTGGAGCGAGGAGGCACCGCCCGGCGGGCGGGCACAGCTCCGGGACAGCGCAGCTCCGGGACAGTGCTGCTGACAGAGGGACGGCCGGTCATGAGTCAGCGGGGTGTGTGCCCGTGCGCTCCTCACGCCTCCGCAGCGCGCACGGTGCTCGGTCACTGGTCAGTGCATGTGCAAGAACATGGGCTACGGGGGATTTGCTAAACAGTCAGGTAAATGGAAACTTCAGTGACGACTAGTGGGCGGAGGGCGCACGTACAGCTGTACTCAGATCTCACGACCCCATAACCCCTGACACCACAGGGGGCGCCACATGTCCCCTACTGCAAACATTTCGAGTGAAATGTTGCCCAATATTTTTTCCACTTAAGTATCTTCTTGTAAGTACTGAGGCTGTTATTGGACACAGGCGCACGGTTTAGCTCTGGTTAGGAGAGACAGACCTACATTAAAGGTGGAATGCTGAGCCACCTGTCTTGTTTTGCCTGGAATGTTCAGTCAGTAAGACACATAGCTTCTGTGAATAAACGCAAAGAGAGTTTAATGGTGCAACATTCAAAGCAGAAACATAGAGACAAGCAGGCGATGTCCTCCACCAGAAAAATTACCTTTACCTTTATAGTAAAAGGAAAATTTTAATCTGTCAACAGGACAAAAAGTTGTAGGAGTGAAGACATTTCACTGCTCATGCCAGCCGCGGTCAGATTGCTGGAGGACACTTCAGTGCACCTTTAGCATTTTACAGAAAACTTTTTTCTGATCAATGATGCCAGGGTTCTGAAATATGGCTTCAAGTGCAGCAGTACAAATGTGCGCACAGGAGACCAGCGTGTACTCTGCTTTGGCTCCCCCTTCTGGCTAGCCACCTATCAAGTTGAGTTCTTCACTCATGCAGCAAGCCGCAAGTGGCAATGAGTGGCCCTCACCTAAACCTAGATGTAACCCCTAACTCTACCCCTGAGCCTAACCCTACCATAACCCCTAAATGTTACCATGACCCTGACCTTAACCCTGCCCCTAACCCTACCCTAACACCCTAACCTCTAAAATAACTCTAACCCTACTCTAATGCCTAACCTAACCCTAACCTAGCTCTAATCCTAACCTTAAATCGTAACTCCTAATCCTAACCATTAGAATACTATAGAGAGTTTCTGTCATTGCTATGACTACAGCGTAAAAAATATGACTTGGGCGTCATTAACTTTTGTGATCAGGATTTCAAAACTGAATTGTGTGCAATGTAGAGGGTGCTAATGTGCCACATTACATCTTTTTTCCACATTCAATAGCTTTAGGATAGGGAGATTAACAGCTAATTCAAATTTCACTGTTTGTGTGTTTGTTTGCTTGTACAAATGGGAGCAATTTGTAAACATTTCTAAAATTCTGAGGCAATTTTTGCAGCTTCGTCACACGGAGACCATAACACATTGTGTAAAATATTTGAATTACTTTGGATGCCCCACTCCTTGAGATAATGTGTACCTAATTTGAGGTGAACGCCCTAGGAGGAGCTTGTAAAAGTATGACGTTTACAAAAAATTAATCATGCTTTACAAAGTTTAATCCAATATGGCTGACCCCTGGTTGAGCGGATGGCATTGCTGTAATATTTTTTTTTACTTGTCTTGTCATGATCTACTTCTGTGTCAAATTTCAGATTTTTTTTTTGAGCCGTTCCTACACCCTAATGCAATTTTTTGTTTGTTTGTTTGTGTGGGAGCACCGACACGCCATTTTATACATTTTCTTAAATTGGAAATAGCCAGAATGTAGCGTGAGTTTTTAGAGTTGGCAAAGTTTTGCGAGTTTTGGCCATTATTCACATTGTTTCTTGGTCCCAAGAAAAATAAGGCAGAATATCAAAGCCACACATGGTGATATAGGCCCTCACCGCCCCTTGCGACCATGGGGTACATGCTACAGCAGAGATCCTGCATCTCGTCGCTGCTTACATCACCCTTCACCTCAAAATCAGCGTCTAAATGCAAGATGGATGACTGTGCCAAATTTTAATTGTTTCTGACAAAGTCAATTTTTTGACCCCATTCAAAAGTTCAAGGAGGCGCTGTAGAGTAATTTAATATTCAAGCTATATAAATTGTATATCATTGTGTTCAGGTCATTATCATGTACAACATGTTTATTAATGCCGGGCAATAGGACACTGCAAGTTAGAGTTACGCATGATTTAATACTTTTATAAATTACATTTTTTTCACAGGTTGGCCACACCCCCATTTGATGACTTATCAAAATTCAAAAGGCCTGTCTGTAATCGCACATGGGTCTAGTTTATATTGACCAATTCCAGTCTTTTGAATGAAAATCCACAGTGTAAAAATTTTTTAGCAAAAAGTGGGTTTCTCCCACAAAGGCCAACCTCCTCGAGGGTTGAAGATTCACCATGACCACATCCAAAGTCATATTTAAAATGTGAAATTAAATTGAAATTTAATTTTAATAGTCTTTAATTGCACATGGGTTTAGTGACTTTTGGACAAATTTTGGACAAGTTTTTGCAATGAAAATTGCGTGAGGAGATGTCCCAAGTATGGTGGTGTGAGTTTTTGACATTCCTGGGTTTGATTCAAAATGGCCAACTTTCTGTATGGTTTAGGTCGGGTCCATAATGTACCGTAATTTTTTGCATGTCCTGACACGGTGTTTTGTTGGTTTTTTTTTTGTTTTGTTTTTAATTTTTAACAATTTTCAGATTTTTGCATTGAAGGGTCAGGCATCCATTGGCCCCATGAAAATCAAAGTTTGAGGTGGCAGCACTGAGTAGCCTTTCACAATTTTTCTCAGGGATTTCACTCAAAATTAGAGCACATCGACATCTGCTCTTGTTTACTACTTGACTTTTTAGATTTTCCCAGGCTCCAGTCACAGTTTAAATTAGTCCCTCACCAGGACTTTGTCCTCGGCTCGGGCCTGATAATAATAATAATTAAAGCCCCAAGCAGCGATGATGATCTTTGCCCCTTACATGTACATCCCATGCGACCGCCCTGGCATGCCCTTCTCCCTTCCTGACAGACACCCAGGCCACTATCTGTCCCCCATCACAGTATACTGAAGTGTGCCAATTGCTTTAAAATGGCTTTGAACCAGCAACCTCGTGCATAATACAGCTAGCTACAGAGTGTAGTCTGTCTATGTAAGTCCACTAGGATCTGAATAGTGGACATTGATGTTTCCAAAGGCCAAATGAAAAAAAATATGACTTAGGTCCAAGGACTTTTTTTTTGTGCATGTTTTGAGGCCTATAATTACTTAACCCACGTTTCATGACAATTGGACAACACTGGATGTTTATTATAGGGGGCGCTACTGTGTCTAGTGGTCATGTTCTTTTTCTTTCGTATAACAGTGGTTACATTTTGACCTTTCTCGGCCAATGCCCCTGGTCGTGAGAAGCCATTAAAGAAACAGGAAATTAAGGTGTTTTTCGCCGGCACGCTATGGACAAACCATCTATAGATGGCATGTTGATTCTGAGCTCATTTGGACCAAAAACCTGGAACTAGATAGGTTTTATAAACACAATATCAAAACAGCTACGGATTTTTGATCGAAATTTGGCGAACTTCCTGTTCGTCATAGGGCAGTACTTGAATTCATTTTTAGGCTTGTGTCATTGAGCTCTATCACTGCTCTATTTTGTGAACCTATGCGAAAATGTGCCTCTCCTCTCTTAGTTAATGTTTAGTGAGTCTTTCCCTCTCCACTGCCTGATTTGAGTCACAAACTGCAAACTTTCAACAATTTCTGTCAAAGTGATTTTTTTTGTGCCCCTCAGTCCTATTGGTGGCATTGTAGCACTAAGTACCAAGTGTGAATTATGAATTTAACCTGTGTCAGCGAGTGTATAAGTGACCAGGTGGGACTAAGCATTTGCGAGTAAGAAATTACTCGCACTTTTAAGTCTTTGTGCTTCGAGCTTTATGACATGGTGCATTATCCTGCTGGAAGTAGCCATCAGAGATGTATGTATGTATATATATATATATACATACATATATATACATACACACACACACACACACACACATATATATATATATATATATATATATATATATATATATATATATATATATATATATGTGTGTGTGTATGTGTGTGTATATATATATGTATGTATATATGTATATATATATGTGTATATATATATGTATATATAATGTGTGTATATATATAATGTGTATATATGTATGTATATAATGTTCAAAGTGATGTCATTAGCTCCCAAAAAATCAATAACGCACAGACTGAGGTACAGATTAATTAAAATGGGGAAAATATATGCAAACATAGAATATCCAAGTGTCACCCAGACTTTTGGTTTTGTTTCCTTTGCTTTTTTGTTGTTAAATTTGTAAAATGTTCAAAATCCATTATAGAAGTCACACAAAAATCCCCAAAGCCCATGTACCCCACCCGCACAGAGCTCTTAATTCTGCATAAGGCACATTTCATATTTTCTGATCAATGATGCAAGTGTTCTGAGTCATGGCCTTCAGTACAGCAGTGTAAATGACTGTGCAGGAGGCCAATATGTGCTTTGCTTTGGCTCCCCCTGCTGGCTAACCATTTATTGAGATTTCACTCACAGCACCAAGTACTTGAGTAAAAAAAAAGTTACTCAAGTAATTATAACTGAGTAAATGTAACTACCCATATCTGTTTGCATTTAATGATAGTTGACTGTTTACATTCTGGCTGTATGATTTTGCATAGGGCTGCAGACTATACAGACTACACAGCCATTTTAAAGCCTCCCAGAAAATCGTTGCAGTGTTGATAAGGTGGTGCACTTTATCTCATATTCTAGCCACAAGACTTTTCTCAAATTCTCCATAGAAATGACTGGGATTCTTGGTTAACTGGAAGTGCTGGAAGTAAAAGTGGGTGGGGTAGAATGAGGTGGATAGAGCTGCGGTAATTGCCCTTATTCTGCCCTGCCCACTTTTGCTGTAAAAGCGACTTAACTGTGCTGTCTTTGTGGTGGAACTTCTAGTTAAGCGGGAATCCCAGTCATTAAAATGTCAAATATGTTAAATAGTTTTGTCCCTAAAACATGATACGAGATAGTTTTGTATGTTTGAGATGTTCAATACTCATGTGACCAACAAGTCAACAGTGCACCAATTCTCTGGTAGGCTTTAAAATGGCTTAGTAGTCCCTATAGATTTATTTACTGTCAAGATCAACACCGCCATGCAGTAGTAGTACAACCCGAATGACGATGGCAACTTCTGGAATAAGGTCAATGCAGTTTTGGAAACCTTCTGTATAATGTCATTTACAGTGACTTTTTATAAGGGATGGTTGCAAAAAGAACAGAACAAATAAGCAAAACATTTAACATCAAACATTAACAAAATAGAGAAGCTGGAAAAGTCAAGGGGAGGGGCAAGAGAAGAGAGAGGGGGTGGAGCTACAACACAGTGTATGATTAGGGTGTGGGGCTAGAGCACAGTGAAGGGTCAGGGAGTGGGGCTAGAGGAGAATGAAGGGTCAGACAGAGGGCCCAGAACAAAGTGAGAGTTAGAGAGAGAGGTGAGAATTGTGAGGGGTCAAAGGTCACATTAAGGGTTGGAGTGTAGGGGTCAGTGTAAGTGGCGATACCTGCAGTGGATAGGGAGCCCCACCCACCCGCAGCGAGTAGGTGGACCCCCAGTGCAGTGAGTGAAAGCTGTCCCCCGAGGGCCTCAGCACATACACGTCTGAGGGGCCCCAGTCCCTGTGAGGAGACACTGCGTCAGCACAGCTCAACACAGGGGACACAAAAGATACTGTCCACAGCATTTTGTCCATATCATACTATCCACACACACTATCAAAACACCATACTGTCTACCACGTCCATACAAGATCCACTGTCATAAACACTATTTACACACCATGTCCAAACTGTCCACAAACTGTCCTCACACCGACCACATACGATGCTGTCCACACACACATATATTGGGTTTCCATACTTCTTGGGGACACTACATTGACTTACATTAATTACCTGGAAACTGATCCTAACCTAAGTCACTCCTTGCCCAGAGGTGGGCGAACTTTTTGACACATGGGCCACAATGGGTTCTAAAATTTGACATATATATATATATATATATATATATATATATATATATATATATATATATATATATATATATATATATATATATATATATATATAATATATATATATATATATATATATATATATATATATATATATATATATTTATATAATTTATTTATTTATTTATTTATTTCATAGATAGATAGATAGATAGATAGATAGATAGATAGATAGATAGATATGTCACTCCCCCTTCAGAGCGGTGTCACAACACACCCAGCATGCATCTCACTGATGAAACTACTGCACATCGTATCAGGCTTGTCAAGTTGTAGTGTATTGTTTTATATCATGTTTTTGTCTATTTATGGAGAATTGTCGTGTGGGAGCATGGGTGACGTCGGCTTGTGGACTGAGCACTGCACAGAATCTTACAGCAAGGAGGGTTCGAATAGGGCCCAGGAGAGATCGCTAAATTACTCAAAACATACATGGTTGATATTTACAACCTCTTCAGGCTTGTTTTTGATGAGGGAACATGTAATAACATGGTAGAACGCTCCCAAAAGTTAACTTTGCATAATACACCCTCTTTAAAAATCCCACTCACCAATAAAAAATGGATTCTACCTGAGTCAACCGCGCTATCAGCAAATAAACAACAGAAGACTATAGCTCTGATTCTGCGAAAGAAGTTGGCAGATAGAGCTGGGTCAGGAGTCAGCGGGGTCAGTGAGTTCAGGAGGTCACGTACCTGACCGGCAGGCTAAAGCTAAGCTAACTGGTTTAACCGATAAACAGCACTAATGCTATCAACACAGATCATCATTACTGGAGCAGACTGCAGACGTCTTCCTGAAAGGTTTAGCACACCAACACAGCAACAACACAGTGACTTATTTTTCATATTATGGAATTTATTGTAACAAATCATCGAGGTTGCCATAAAACTAAGACTGTGTTTTGGAAAGTTGTATGCCAGATGCCCTGTTTTTGCCCTGTAATTGTATGTTTATAAGGAAAATGTGAGTGAAATTTCTTACCTAGGGACATGTGGGGGAGCAGTTTTCTCTGTGGGTGTGGACTATGTGGGGATGTTTCCTGGTGTTGTAGGGGTGTGGTCTCTGTGGGGGTGTGGTCTCTCTGTGGGTGTGGTCTGTTGCTATGGTTTTCAGGATGCTCCATGAGTCTGCAGCTCAGGCCTCTGTTCTTCTGTGTGCTTTCATCCCAAAATAACCGCTTAACAGACACAGCAGAGACAGAGACAGGTGTGTGCAGGCTCCACAGTCCACTCACACTGTGCATCTGCTGCTGCTAGAACGCTGCTTCACGATTAAAATGGATGCATCATCTATAAGTCTACTCATGCAATATCTTTTAATGATAACCGTCATAATCTCAGATGGTGGGCAGGGCAGATTTTTTTGTTTTTGAAAGAAATCTCCAGACTTATGTTGAATTTCATCATTATTTGTTTGGGACTGGCTCTACAAACTTGTAATACTAATCTTGTGTTTTAAAGTCCTTTCAACTCATAACAATCACGTCTTTGGGGTTGAATAATGCACCACTTTCTGAAGCTATTGAGAAAAAAATAATTTCACTTTTGTTTATTCACGCTGATAGAGAAGATGCTGAACTTTGTGCCAGCTTTTGTTTCATGTGGACAGGCTGATTTCATTATAGACTTCTGACATCTCCTCCCGCTCAGTTTAAACTAGAGCGATTCTACAATGTTATTTGGTTTACATATTTTGTTTATGATTTAGTTTTAAATTGAGAATAACAATTTAAAACCAAATATTATTTCTTCTGAATATGAAAAAGTCCTCAAAATGTCGCAGGTAGTTTTTAAAATTATTATTATCATGTACACTCCACTTTGAAATGCTATCTCTCAGCACATGTTTGTGGTGTAGTACAGTAAGATACAGTAGGATGGTGTGACCTTGCTGTGATTCCCATGGCCTGCCCCTCCCTCTCACTCTCGCTCTCTTTCAGTCCCATTCTCTTTACCTATCTTTACCTCCCTCCCGTCCTCTATCTCCCTCCCTTCTCTCACTTTGCCTCTTCTTTTCCCTCTCTCTCCCTCTCTCCCCATCTCTGCCCCTCCCTTTGTCTCCCTCCTCTCCTACCTCTCTCTTTGCCATCCTCTGCTCCCTCTCTGTCTATCTCTCTTTCCCCATCTTTCTCCCCTCCCCCTCTCTCTCCCCTTCCCTCTCCTCCTCTCCCTCCCTCTGTCTCTCTAACCCCCCCCCCCCCCACCCCCACCTCCACCCCTCAACCCCTTACCCCCCCACCTCTGTCGCAGCGCAGGATTGGTCCACTCCTTCGCCACTGCAGCCACAGCACAGGCAGAATCTGATCCTCAGTGGGACTATAGCGCACTGGCTAGCGGCTCTGCTCCCCTACTCTCCTCACTCCCCTTGCTCCCCCGCAGCCTGTTCCTCTGGCCCGGGACTCTACAGTTAGCACACACAGGACTTCTGCCATGGTCTCCCCAGAACGATACAACTAACTTAAGATGATATTGAATTTTAGTTCAATATCATTTTAAGAGCTTTGTTAGACCACAACTTAAAGTCAATTCAAGCACACTTAGGCATTCGCTTTGGTCCTGGTTTGGTTCTAGTTTGGTCCTGGTTGGTCTTAGTTTGGTCCTGATGTAGACTGGGATGGTCCCTTTCTCATCCTGGTTTAGTCCTTGTCTAGTCCAGATCACAATATAGATTTTATAACTATTAATGTAACCTCAGGCTGTGTTGACATTTGTCCTGGTTTGATCCCTGAATAGTCCTAATTGATTTGGTTGTGTTCTATGCCATATTTAGTCCTGATGTAGTCCAGGTTTAGTTCCAGGTTTAATCCCAGTTTAGTCCCAACTTTGATAATGGTGTGTGTGCATGCTGCCAATCTTACATGCACATCTGGTGCATGTAAGAGGTAAAATAAAGCAATTTCCTGCTCTTGAAAGCCCCATTGTGATTGGCTGAACCCTGTCATCGCTCACTCAGAGCATGGAGTGGGCGTGGCAAGCTGCGTTTGACCATAGAGCTGCATTACACAGAAGTACTGAATCATGATGACTACATCACCACAAACAGGAATCTTGTTATACATTTGTACCATTATACTTAGGTTGAAAATTAGATACTTATCAATACTAAAACTACTAATGAAACTAGATACTCATCTGAGCTGGTATCAATACTACAAAAGTCAAATTCACAGGACAGTAATGAATCTCCTGAATAGCTTTAGAATGATCTTGAGCTGTAGAAGAACAAGTATAAGACACAGACTAGTATACACTCATGGACCACTATGGAACACAGATATAAGGCCACATTCTATTTAATTTTTAAAATGACATTTTATTGTCTAAAGTAAGAGAAAGAGTGTTTTTTATTATCATCATGATATCAAAATCGATATTAAATATCAAGTCTATTCCTTAGTATCGAAATTAAGTTTGAAATGACAACATAACAACACTACCAAGGATGAAGATTTGTTGACTCATATCAAGCTACTAACTTGATAAACTTTTACTCACTACTCTGACCCCAGATCACTGACTGAGATCTGGGTTTAACCAAGGTCCCGTCTGCACCTGGCCCTCCAGCCGGCTCAGACACACCTACGACATCCACCCAGGGGACCCACAGCACCCACTCACATCCATAACACCCAAACACCCACGTCACCCCCCAATATCCAGAGCACCCACAGCATCCACTCACACCCACAGCACCTATGCACATCCACAAAACCCACCCACACCCACGGCACCCGCCTATACCCAGAACACCCACACATACCCAAAGCACCCACCCATACCCAGAACACCCACAACAACCACCCATAACAAGAGCCCCTACAGCACCCACCCACATCCACTGTATCCACCCGCACCCACCCACAATCATGGCAGCCACCCACACCCACAGCACCCACATACCCACAGTACCCACCCACACCCACACCCACAGCACCCACCCACACCTGCACCACCCATAGCCCCCGCTCACCGTACCTTTCCTTCGGCCCAGCAGAAGCAGATGCTGGTGGTGGTGCTGAGGATGTCTGAGATGAAGGAGCAGACCCCGAGACGCATGGTGAGGGCAGGACAGGGACCGACAGGGCAGGGACAGGGACAAAGACAGGGACAGGGCAGGGACAGGACAGGGACAAGAGCGCTTGGCTATAGTCCTGTGGGGCCTTTGGGACAGGCACAGCCCCGGCAGTGCGAGTCTAGAGCGGGATAGGAGAGAGATGAGGGCTGGGCGGAGCGCAAAGCAGCACGAGGAAGAGGAGGAAGACAGGGAGGAGGAGGAAGAGAGGGAGGAGGGGCTACTGCTGCTGCTACTGCTGCTACTGCTGCACACTCCCTCTGTCCTGTCTCTACTCTCCCTCGCTCTCTATCTCTCTCAGTGTTGTCCCTCTCTCTATACCTCTTCTCTCTCCTTGTTTCTCCTCTTGCTCACTGTCATCCATCTCTCTTTAATTTTCTCCTCTTACCCTCCCTCTCTCCCTCCATCTCTACCCTTCCTCTCTCACTGTTTGTTTCCCCTCTCTCTTCCCATCCTCTCTCTCTCCCTGTCTCTCTTCCCTCTTTCTTTCCATCTCACCTCTCTCTTTATCCATCCTTCCCTCTCTCTCCATCTCTCCTCTGCCTCTCCTGCTGTTTTCCTTCTCTCTGTCTCCCTTATTTTTGCTCTCTCATCACTCTCTTCCCCACTACCGTCTCTCTCTTTCCATCTCTATCTCTCCCTGTCTCTTACTGTTGTCCCTCTTTCTTTCCATCCCTCCTCTTTCACTCTGTTTTCCCCCTCTCTCTCCTCTGCCTCCCCTGCTATTGCCTTTCTCTCCCTGTCTCTGTTAGTCTCGCTCTTCCATCACCCTCTTCCCCATTGCCAGCTCTCTTTCTTTCCATCTCTCCCTTCTCTGCCATACACACACCAACTTTCGTCCTTCTTTTGCTCTCTCTTCCTCTCCTTTTGTCACTCTTTCACTCCCCTCCCTCCCCCTCTCTCTATCTCTTTTTATCTCTCACACACTCTGTCTTTCACTCACTCTCCCTCTCTCTCCTCTTCTCTCTTTCTTCCTTGTCGTTCCTCTCCCCCTCTCCTTCACTCCTCTCTTTCTCCCTCCTTGTTCAGCTTCCTCTCCATCTTTTCCTCTCTCTTCCACATTCTCTCTCTTTCCATCTCGTCTCTTTCTCTCCCTCTCCTCCCTTCTTTCTTCTCTCTCTTTCTTTCTCTCTTTCCTTCCCTTTCTCTCTTTCTTGTCCACACTCTCATTGATCAGAGCACACCTCACAAATGCAGCAGTGAGGACAGCACTAGACTAGCAGCAAATAAAGCCACACCCATGTCCCCACAATGTCTCTACCATGTCCAAACTGTGTCCCCACTATAATGCTACCATGTCTCCACCATGTCTCCACCATGTCCTTACTACGGATGCATCAATTTAACTTGTTCCGTTCTAATACCGATTTTGATACTATAGTTTTGAATAAATATCTGCCAAAACCCGATATCAACTGATATGAGTGCAGAGACTGAAAATAGTGCTTCCTTAGAAACTACGTAACACATTTGGATCAGTTGTGTCTTATTTTATTTAAGATGTTATTTATCTCTCAAGTAACTAAAGAACAAATTTGTGTAAATACAAATTCATATATTATGAGACTTTCTGGGCTAACAACTAAATAGTGTTAATACAGCAATTTATATGATATTGGCTGAACCGATAAATGGAAAATCTGCCTTTTGACTTATAAGAAGGCTCTGCGGAAGTCCCAAACCAGATATTTTTCAAATTTAATTGAAGTAAACAAAAACAGCAGCAGGTTTCTGTTCAGCACTGTAGCCAGGCTGACAAACTGCCACAGCGCAGTTGAACCCTCAATCCCTGCTACTCTTACCTGCAATGACTTTCTTAATTTCTTTAACAACAAAATCACAGAAATTAGAGATAAATTGAACAAAATGACTCCTACAGTCAGTATTGAGCAAGCCCAGGCTGTAAAACTAATGTCCCACATAAATCCACCAGTGACATTAGACAGGTTTACTGCTGTTGACCAAGCAGAGATAACTTCAGCCTTTATGTCCTCAAAAACATCAACTTGTATCTTAGACCCTATACCAACCAGACTCCTCAAAGAAATCCTCCCTCTAATTATAGATCCTGTCCTTAATATAATAAATACCTCATTAGAAAATGGCTATGTCCCCCAGTCCTTCAAATATGCAGTGATTAAACCGCTTCTGAAAAAACCTAATCTTGAACCCGATATTTTAGCCAACTATAGGCCCATCTCTAATCTCCCCTTTGTCTCAAAAATCCTTGAAAAAATTGTAGTTAAGCAGCTTTATCGCCACCTACAGCTAATAATTTATTTGAAACTTTTCAATCAGGTTTCAGACCTCACCACAGCACAGAAACTGCACTACTTAAAGTCACAAATGACTTGTTATTAGCTGCTGACAATGGACTAGTCTCAGTCCTGGTTCTGTTGGACCTCAGTGCAGCGTTTTGACACCATCGACCACAATATTCTACTACAGAGATTAGAATGTGACATAGGTGTCCGAGGGGCAGCCCTCAGCTGGTTTAAATCCTACCTGTCTGATAGGTACCAGTTTGTTAATGTAAATCAGAGCTCCTCTCCATGTTCTAAAGTAGCCTATGGTGTGCCACAGGGTTCTGTACTGGGTCCAATCCTGTTCACACTCTATATGTTGCCGTTAGGTAATATCATCAGAAAACATGGCATTAACTTCCACTGCTATGCTGATGACACACAGCTGTACTTATCAATGAAACCAGATCAGTCTGATCGAGTGGACAGACTTAGTGCCTGTGTGAAGGACATAAAAAACCTGGATGACACTTAATTATCTGCTTCTTAACCCAGAGAAAAACAGAGGTCATTACTCTAGGCCCCAAAAGCCTGCGAGACTCTCTGTTTGACCAGAAAGTCACTTTGGACAGTGTCAGTATTGCCTCCAGTTCTACTGTAAGGAACCTTGGAGTCTTGTTTGACCAAGAGCTCTCGTTCAAACCACATATAAACCAATCCTGTAGAACAGCTTTCTTTCACCTGCGTAATATTGCCAAAATCAGAAAAATCTTGTCTAAAAGTGACGCTGAAAAAACTTATCCATGCATTTGTTACATCAAGGCTAGATTACTGTAACTCCTTACTAGTCGCTTGCCCTAAAAGCTCTATAAAAAGCTTTCAGCTAGTTCAAAATGCAGCAGCCAGGCTCTTAACAGGAACTAAGAGAAGAGAGCACATCACCCCAGTGCTGGAGTCCCTTCACTGGCTTCCTGTCGAGTTTCAGAATCAAATTCAAAGTTCTCCTCCTGACATATAAAGCCATAAAGGGCATGGCCCGTTGTATCTGCAAGATGCTATAGTACCATACCACCCAAACAGAGCACTCCGCTCCCAAAATGCTGGACTATTGGTGGTTCCTAGAGTGACTAAAAGCACAGTAGGAGGGAGAGCTTTCACTTACCAAGCTCCTGTGCTATGGAATCAGCTTCCTTTCTATGTTAAAGAGGCCCCCACAGTCTCTACATTTAAGACCAGGCTTAAAACGTATCTCTTTGAAATAGCTTATGGTCAGGGCTAGCTAGGACCAGAAATAAACCCTGTAGTTTTAGTTAGGCTGCCTAGGGATAGCCATGCTGGGGGAAGTATGGTAACCTGAGCACTATCCTCTTTTTCCTCCTGTTATCCCTATCAACTTCATTTACTATTCAGTCTGTTCATTGCTATTCACATGTTGTCCGCTGTCCCACTCCCCTCTGGGGAGTGTAATTGTTTCAGATGCCTGGCCGCTGACCGCCTCCTGATCGTTGGTGATGGCTGGACCCTAGATGCCCTCCTGACCGTCTGGTGATGGCTGGACCCTAGATGCCTCCTGACCGTCCGGTGATGGCTGGACCCTAGATCGCCTCCTGATCGTCCAGTGATGGCCGAACTCTAGATCGCCTTGCCCGAATGGACTCTGGCCCTATAGACTTGAACTGGATGCGCCTTAGTCCTGGACACATCTATAGCCTGTCCGTCCATGGGAGTGGATCTCTCCTTCACTGTGGTTCTCCTCGAGGTTTCTCCTTTTCCCAATGGGTTTTTGGAGTTTTTCCTTGCCGAGAAGGAGGGTCTAAGGACAGGGGATGTTCTGGAACAATTTGCTTGTCTGTTTCTAATTTGCTTGTCTGTTTCTGTTTCACTGTTGATTTTCTAATTCTGTTGGTTAATCAACTCTCATGTTCAGCCCTAAGAGGCGACTGCTGTCGTGATTTTGGGCTCTACAAAAATAAATTGAATTGAATTGGATATTTGGAAGCCGATTTCCGATCTACCACATTTTTCAGTACCATGTCCCCACCATATCCCCATGTGTCCCCACCCTGCTGCTACTATGTCCCACTTTGTCCCCCCATATCCACATGCCCCCACCATATCCCCATGCCCCCACCATATCCCCATGTGGCCCTACCATGCTTCACATGTCCCGGGATGGACATAAAATGAACAAGAGAAGACAGAGTCCCTCTTTAGTGAGGTGTGCTCTGCCTCATCCTGGATCACTACAACTCAAACCAGTACGAAAGCTCAGTAGAGCTGTGAGGAAGGAGGTAGGCTGTGTTGTCCAGGCAGCACCACCACAATGTCCATCTGTATGCTGCATATTTATGCTGAAAGTTATACAGCAAATTCTACCATATAATTCTAGTATACCCCAGCTCAGTTTAAACTACAGCCATTGTAGTGAGAAAATTAGGGTCAAGATATAATCTCCTGTAAGTCTACAACAGTGTCCTCACACCCTGGTCAATAATCAGGTACTTAACAGCAGTGAATGTGACATTACAATACAATACAATACAATACAATACAATACAATACAATACAATACAATACAATACAATACAATACAATACAATTCAGAATAAGAATAAGTGTGGGGATATAATGACTCTCGATGAGCTTAGCTAGTAAACAAGGACAGGGCAGTTTTCCTTTAAAACTCCTCCCTTTATGGCCAGGACTTATTTAACTCAGAGTACTATGGAGCTCAACAGTGACTGCTCATTCTCCTGCTTCCAGAGGTAAGTTTCCCATTCATTTTTCCCAAAGACTTAATGGGAAAAATGTATATTAAAGTTTGAAAGCTCAGAACTAATTAAGGCCCCATTAAAGGCCCCATATTACACTATTTCTACTCCATGTGTGAATGAAACAAAACACAACGTTAGGTATTTTTTTTGATGAGGTAACAAAATTCTAACATGGCTTAAAGCTCACATGTGTCCATTTTACTTAATATAGGAGCCTTAAACAGACAAACCTGAATCACTGAGAACAAACTGGGACTGATACTGATGTGGGGAAAACCCTCCAATATCACCAGTACTGATACTGGGGCCAAGATATTGCGCATCCCTAAAAGTATATATATGAATCAAATTTGAAAGTATACCAAAGTAGACCGCCACTGTTCCTCTGGTGAAACCTTTAGAGCAGATACAAGTGTTTGGAGCAGGCCGATCCTGAGCATTCACTCACTGCACACACACACACACACACACACACACACACACACACAAACACACAAACACACAAACACACACACACACACACACACACACACACACACACACACACACACACACACACACACACACACACACACACACGGGGCTCTCCTTGTGTGTCTCTCACACACACCTGGGTTTCCACTCTTTTGAGGGACATTACATTAAATTCCATTAATTTCTAACCGGTCCTAACCTTAACTGTAGTCACTACTTGCCAAACTTAAACCTCTTTTTACCCAGATCCATGTTGCTGTCTTTCACACACACACAGACGCTCACGTCCTCTCCCTCTCTCACCTGTGGATCTATTTTTCTCTCTGACAGACCAGGCCAAGCCTCACCTGTGGGTACACTCTCTCTCACTCTCACTGTATCTCTCTCTCACTTGTGGATCTCGCTCTCTCTCTCCATCTCTCTGTCTCTCTCTGTCTCACCTTCGGGGCTTCCAGAGCTTGCGTGGAGGTGGGATTAGTTCTCTCTTGTTGAGTGGGGCCACTCCGAGTGCCGCCTGCATGATGGTGATGAACTTCTTGTACTTCATGGTGCTGGGAGCTCAGAGGTAAGAGGGGCCGGTGGGTCCCAGGGGGTCCGCTCTGCACCGTGCCCACATCAGCCAGGACAGAGAGGCCATGTCGGCTCTGTGCGCGGGCAGCTTTATTCTTACATAATACCCTCTCAATCCCGCCTGTAAACCCGGGCGCTTAGACTGTAATCTGCCCCTCGCTGCCCCCCCCCCCTCCCCCCACACTGCCCCGTGCCCTCCCCCACCCTTCCCCCCACACTGCCCTGTGCCCTCCCTCACACAGCAGCTTCCGCTCAAAGCTACAGGAGCAGGGTGGCACTGCAGCTGGTGAGGCTCCATCCAAAGACACAAATAATAAAAGGTTTTTATTATTTGTGTTTTCTTCAGTACAGTTTAATGAGCTCAGAAATGCGCAAGCTTCTCCCAAAGTACAGTCTACAGATTTTATTTAGTTTCATTATTGTTTCACCGTTTGTAACATGCTACACTGGCCCATTTTAAATATAAAATCAGGTACACTGAGAGTAATAATAATGTATATTTTATTTACTTTCATTAATACATAATAATATACATGGAATACAGGCTCAAAGGGTGCCAGAGGGAGGGCAAACACGACAGGCTCAGAGGCAGGTGCAACAGGTCACAGTGTGTCAGGAGTAGGGCAAGGGAGAGGCCGGTGACACATGTTCAGAGGCAGGGGTCAGGAGTAGAGCAGGAGCGACAGGTCCACAGTGATCTTGAAGATGCTAGACAACTCACTGGACAGGATCTGGTGCAGGCTGGTTAGAGGGTGTCAGGATTAGCGCAGGTGCCACAAGCTCAGAGGCAGGTGTCAGGAGTAGGGCAGGTGTGACAGGTCAATGGGGGTCTTGAAGATGCTGGACAGCTCAGAGGACAGAAGCTGGTGCAGGCTGCGTCCATCATGATTGTACACCCAGCGGTGGCCCGTCCAGTCATAGCGCTTTGGTCCACTGCGCGCACGCACACATACCACAAATTAGAATCAACCATAACATCAACCACATCATCACATTACCACTAGGTCAAATAAGAAGTAGTTCTGCTTGGCTCAGTCTGCTTCTTGGTTCAGTCCGTAGTACTTAAGTTTGTCTTTTCTAGTTTTTTGCCAGATCCGTTTTTTTGGACCCACCAGGTGGACACACCTCCGCCTCCGACCCAGCCTCCTAGGCCCAGCCTCCTAGGCCCAGCACTTGCATTTTCTTGTTTGTAATAAACTCTATTAAACAGTAACAGCAACTATTAAACAGCAACAGTAACTTTTCCTGATGAATGCTCTACTGTATGCTGTAAATTCATCTATGCATTTACTCAATGACAAGTGTTTTTATTGTGCATAGATCCAAATATAGCATCATATGGGCCATTTAAAAACATTGAAAAGAGCGATAGCGATGAATGATTTTTGTGCAAGCAGACAGGTGAAGCTGATCTGAGTTCTCATAATCAGATTCCTGCTAAAACCCCACCGATTACGGCCCTTTGATAATCTGATAACTCCAGATATGGGATTAGGATTTTCAGTGAGAATGGAACACATCCACCCACTGGCCACATGTCAGTCACAGCACTCAGATTTATCTGAAACAACTTAATAAAAGAAACAAGTGTGCCGAGTTCCAGGTAGGAAAATTGTGGGGCCCAATGAGGCATTAAGAGCCGATTCCCACCTGACGATTTATGGAACACTGCCAGAAATGTTATCATAACAACATGTCATGCTGTCGGCTCGCCTTTGGATAGTTGCAGATCACGCAACCGAGCCAAAATGGCTATGTGATGGTGCCAAATCCTATGTGTATCAGCGATTAAGGAAATCTAATTGAAATAAGTACAGAGGAGTGGGTGTGTACTGGTGGCAGTGAAAACACAGGCAGATCAGAGCAATGACATCGTGAATACAGGAGAATAAAGATCACTCGAGCATGAGGATGCTCTGTTCTCCAATTCTCTTCCTAAAGGAGGTGTTCACTGTGTGTGTGTATGTTTGTGTGTGTGCATGTGGTCAGAAAGCTGGTCTGACCTGTGCACACGGGGGTGCTCTGACCTGGATGGGGAGGAGAGCCAGATCTGTCGGTTGGGCGTTTGTTTGTTGATGACGTAGGTTCCATGTTCTGCGTCAATCTTCACTGTCAGCACACCGTTCTGTCCACACACAGACGATTAGCATAGCACATGATTAGCATAGCACATGATTAGCACTAAAAATGGGACTCCCTAAATGTTTGGCATTTCGTTATGCTGCAGGATGAGTGTTCCATATCCCAAAGCTCCATTCTTAACCCTACTTCTATAACCCATAACCTGATAATGAAATAATATATACCGGTATTCATAAAAAAAAAAAAAATAGAAAAAAAAATTAAATAAAATAGAAAGCTAAACTCTGCCCCCATAACAAAATGCTGAACATTTAGGAACATTTATTGCTCAGATAATTCAAAAGTAATAGTGCATATTCCTCCATTCCTTTTGGGAATTGGTACTACAGGGGTGGCCCACCCACAGGTTGTGACAGGCTCCAAGTCTCCACTTTTAACTAAAGAGTCCAGATCTGCACCAACTTTATCAGGTATCGCATAAGGGACTGTTTTGGCCTTCACTGTTTTGCTTCCTGGTTTGATGTGAAGTTTCACAGTGATTTCTTTCATGCTGCCCAATTCATCATGAAAAACCTCCTCATTTTTGTCTAGGATGGCTTTCAGTTATGAAGAACTGTTACACAGTCAGTGAACTTCTTGACTGTCAAGACGTAGTGTTTTCAACTACACACCCCCCATGATGGGAGCAAAGTTTTCCTTGGTGACATATACTGGGAGTTTGGCAGTTTGGTAATTGCACTGGACAATAATATCAGTCCTTTCCAAATGTATGCCTTGAACTCAGATGGGCGTAAGGGAAGGTGACCCATACATGCTTGTAGACCTGATATGACACAAGTGATGTCTTTGACCTTGTGTCTATCTGCATTATGACTGGATGACCCTCCAACTTGGGTCTAGCCCAGTAGCAATCTGCACTTCCATCCATACTCATTACACGTACTGTGTTCACTGTGTTGTTTTCTTCAGAGGAAGAGCTTTGGTCATACTCTACTGCATTTATATGTTTTTTTTCTTTTTGAATTTTTCATTGTCTCTTAACTTTTTCTTTCCTTTGTGCCTTTTTTATTTTGACAGGCACGATCTACATGTCCTTTTTTTCCACATTGACAACAGTCCATTTCATTGCACCAGCAATCAGAAGCAAGGTGGCCTGTTTTACCACACCTAAAACATGGGCCTTGAGTTTTGCTTTGGCTGCTGGCAATATTGTGCACTCTTCCTGTTGTGTTAAGTTGTTGAGCTTCTTTAGATGCCATTTCCACTGCCACACTGACATCAATAGCCTTTTTAAGTGTTAAGTCATTTCTGTTTAGCAACTTTTTCAATGCTGCCTCATTTCTTAGTTCACACACCAGTCTGTGTTTTAATGTGTCATTTAACACATTACCAAATTCACCATGTCGCTTGGTTTCCTCAATGCTGCTACAAACATGGTGAGAGACTCCCCTTCCTCCTGATTTATTCTGTTCAACTGGAATTTCTCCATGATGACAAAGGGTGAAAATTACATGGTGAGAGTTTAGCTGCTAGGTTTAGCTGGCAGCCGCATGTTGCGAAGCAGGTTAAATGTCTTTGGCCCTATTACACACAAGAATGTGGACACTACTTTTTCAGCCTTCAGCCCAGGGTTAGCTATGCCTATTTATATATACAGTCTATGGCTCCAGCATAAGCAGACATATTGTTTTATTTCTATGGAAAGATAGTCAACCTTTTCTCAAATACTAGATACACAGAATCTCATCTGTAAAACATTGTTAAAAGCACTCACAATTTAAACCCTGACTCTAATATACAGGTTAATGTTGTGGATATATATTTTTTTTAAAATTAACAACAAAAAAACACCTTACTCCCATACAAAAAATATTATATGAAAACATTTCTATTCATCTCTAAATTTCTATGTTTATAATGTTTCCACAAATTCAGATTTTAACACACACATTCTGCATATTTACACTGTGTTTTTCGCTGTAATCATTTGGACAATTCCAGCACAGGAATTGCAAACACATTTTTATAGCCTCGTTGAAACTACTTCAATCCTTGTTGGACCTTAAGATTTTGTACACTTTCTGTGACAATCTCAACTGAAGAAAAGGTAAAACAATTAAAAGAAAAAAAAAAGCTACAACTTATTCTAGTATTCCAGTATTGAAAAGTAAATTAGTTCAATTGAATTCTTAACTTTAAAACTACCACTACTTGACAGCACAAGGAGGAACAGAGTATTTTGAGCTTTGGAGACATAGACAGTCTAATAATAAAGAGTTACTCAAACATGTGTGAATGAAACAAAACACAACTCTAGGTATGTTTTTGAGAAGGCAACAGCATTGTGTGTAATATAAGACCTTCAAATGTATTATTTCTGCTTCATACATCATGAGATTCTGATGGAGGCAGTGGTGTTTATTAGTGCTCAGCTCCCCCTGGTGGACATATTCACTCATGACACACTGATCTCCACCAAGGCTGAAACAACTAAACAGCTTAATCGCAACAAATCGATTATTGAAAGAATCATGAACTCATTTTGTAATTGGATACTTGTTACACAGACTACAAAACATGCTATGTGCAAAGAGCAACGGTTTTACAGGTCTGACAGATTCTGAGAGAAAAATAACCCTGTAAATGTTTTTATTTAGTGTTGATGGAAAAACCTATTTTTGTCTGTGAATTAGTGACTAGGATGGCTTCAAACACCATCAGTTCTGCTTCATCTGGGTCAAATAAAGACCAAAAAATCGTATTTGCACTCTAAACAACTAATACCCCTCCCTTCCCCTCTCCTTTCCCTCATCCCCCTCCCACAGACTGTGTAGTACAGATGGTGCCGGCCCCAAAGCAGAGGAACAAGGGAGATTGTTGTGGACTTTAGGAGAGCGCACATCCAGCATGCTCCACTCATCATCAACGGTGCTGCAGTGGAGCGAGTGAGCAGCACCAAGTTCCTGGGTGTGCACATATCTGAGGACCTCTCCTGGAGCAGCAACTCTGCATCACTGGCCAAAAGAGCTCAACAACACCTCTACTTCCTCCGCAAACTGAAAAGAGCAAGAGCCCCAGCCCCCATCCTCCGGACATTCTACAGAGGCACCATCGAGAGCGTCTTATCCAGCTGCATCACAGTGTGGTACGGCTCTTGCACCGTGCTCTGTAAAAAGACTCTGCAGCGCATCGTCAGAGCAGCTGAGAGGATCATCGGTGTTCCTCTCCCCCCTCTACTACACATTTATCACTCACCCGCAAAGCCACCAGGATTGCAGGTGACCCCACCCATCCATCTCGCAGCCTCTTCAGCCTGCTACCATCAGGAAGGAGACTGCGGCGCCTTCAGGCCAGAACCAGCAGACTCGGGGACAGTTTCTTCCACCAGGCTGTCAGGAGACTCAACTCTCTCCCTGCCCTATCCTCACTTTTCCCCTCTGTCCTCCCTCAGCCCCCTGTCACCCACTGAGAACACTGGATTATGAAGCACTACCTCATGGACAATCAATAATTGTTATATATTTTTGCACATATATTTCATATTTCTATATGGACAATCAATAACTTTATATATTTAGCAATACCTCACTTTCTATCTGCAATCTTTGGCTATCTTTACTCGAATGTTTCTGTTTTGTTTATATTTTAATGTTACTTGGTTTGCACATTTCCTTTTTTGTTGTTTGCAAATTTGTATTTATTTTGTTTTTTTGTTTTTTATCTTTATCTCTTAATCTCTTATTAATATGTTTGCACTGAGGTGGGAGAGGACAGCAGTTTCATCTGTGCTATACATCTTATATATATATGTATATGCACATGTGACAATAAAGAGAAATTGAATTGAAAATTTAATTGAATTGAATTGAACTGGGACACTCACAGAGAAGCTGACATCAAAGTCTGGTCCAGTGAAGGGCTGGTCCATCAGGTCTTCCAGGTGCTCAGCCAGAGCATCCAGAGTGTCCCGGGACAGGGCCTCATATTGGGCCTCAGACAGCAAGCTGAGGGGGACACACATGATCACACCTGGAACGGCCCTCCAGAGTCTTTACAGGGAGCTGGTCTTACCTGAAGCCGGCCGAGGGGTTGTGCTCTGAGCCGCTCACAGACAAGCCTCTGCTCCACAGGGCTCCAGTCGCTGCTCTCCTCTGGCACAAACAGTCACAACACAGGCTGACCAGGACTACTTCTGAACATCTGACCATCAAACCAACCCCAAACCTCCGACCCTTCACTAATGCTGTGGAACCAGAGTCCCGAGTTGCCCATTATATGAACTTTAATTTTTACATTCTGGGTTTGGTGTTGGTCTGCAACAAAACCTCTATTTGAAATAGGTAAACTGGAATCATGCTGGCTCCTGGCTAAACATCAGACAGTAACACAGGAGAGCTCTGAGTGAATTATAAATTGCGTGTGTCATTATGTGAAAATAAAAGCTTTAATAAGACTTACGCTCCAGACCTGTAGTTGAGGCTCAGCTCCTACTGTCAGAATCCTACTGTCCCAGACATCTGTACGTGCATAACAGCGCGGACCTGACACAGTCCCCACACTCCTGAACTGAAAACAGAGCTACTGTGAGTCAGTGCACACAGGACTGGACTGGACCGGACAGGACTGGAGGAGAAGACAGGAGGAGAAGACAGGAGGACAGAGCTGGAGGACAGAGCTGGAGGACAGAGCTGGAGGACAGAGTTGGAGGACAGAGCTGGAGGACAGAGCTGGAGGACAGAGCTGGAGGACAGAACAGGAGGACAGAGCTGGACGACAGAGTTGGGAGGACAGAGCTGGAGGACAGAGTTGGAGGACAAAGCAGGAGGACAGAGCTGGAGGACAGAGCTAGTGGACAGGACATGACTGGAGAAAAGTGAAACTCAGACAACAACATACGACCAAGTGGCGCAGACAGTTACCTGTGGACAGATGCGCGCGCCGGGGATCGCACTGAGCGCGTGCGCGTGTGGGGCAGTGATCACAAAGTCACGCGCGCGTGAGACCAGGCGGACACATCCTCGCAGGACTGTCATGTCAGACACGGGACACCGGACCAAGGTGCGAAGAGCGAAGCCGGAGCTGCGCACTGGACCGAACAGCTCTTCTTCGGAGGATCATTTGTGCAGGGCCGGCTCCTCGTGGCACAGTGCTGCCTCTGTCGGTGTGAAAGTACTTGACATAAAGTGTCCTGTCTTCTCCTGTCACAGGTCTTATCTGTTCGCCTTGAAGTTTTGACGCTCACGGCATTTGAAGAATTCTGCATCAGCTCTGGGCGCTTTTGTTTGATCATGGAGCAGACGTCACACTACCACACCGACTGGATCTGTACAGGCCTTTCAAATACGTCTCACGAGGATTGTCTCTAATAGATAATGAAGACAAATGGTAGGCTATATATCAACCAATAGAGTCTAGGTGGGGAGTCCTGTGTAAACAATGCATTCAGTTTTGGATGGACATCTTTCAAACTTTCAAAACTTTAAAGGAACATTTACATTTAACCGGTGATTTCTTGGACAACATTACATTTCCTCAACATTATACAACTTTTATATCTTTCATTTCTTTTATTAAAACTCTTTAAACAAGTGCTGAGATAGAGTCTTTTTGACTTGTTAAACTAGTCCATTGTCACACACGCGGTGTGAACGCATCACGCGCACGTCACGCACGCGGTGTGAACGCGTCACGCGCACGTCACGCATGCGGTGTGAACGCGTCACACACGCGATGTGAACGTCACGCATGTGATGCATGCGGTGGTGTGAACGCGTCACGCACGCATGTGGTGTGAACGCGTCACGCACGCGGTGTGAACGCGTCACGCACGCGGTGTGAACTAACCCTGAAATTATCCAAATGATCCTAGTGCAGGTGTATGTAGTTTAAAAACACAGACCTGTATTATCACATGACATCACAAAGTGGAACAGAGTGTTTTCTGTTTGAAAGAAAAACTCAGCAGGGTTTGTGCGTTAAACATGTGAATGAAACAAAACACTATGTTTTGTGATGAGGAAATAACATTAGAACAGAGATCAGATAGATGTGGACTCTTTAAAAGTGCACTAAGGAACTTTTCTGGTGGAGAGGAGTACTAGCCCTCCTGGTTGGTATTGTTTTGTCAGCCTAGATAACAAATAGGTACCATAAAAGTACTATTCAGGAACCCATATCAAAAATTAGGTATTGTTCAAGTACTGGTAAAAAGTAGCAATAGTTTTTCTCATGAATATTTCTTATGAATATTTATTTTTGAACTTGAAAACTTCAGTCAAGCTGTGAACAACATGGTCAAAATAACTCCTATAATCATGAAAAGTACTTTTTACTTTTCAGTTCACTTCAAAAATGTAGTAGAAAGTGCAGATACCTGCTCTCAAATGTAGTGAGGTAATAGTGGGTATGCACGAGTTTATAAATTGTGCTATTTATTTAATTCTCATTTATTTGTAGGATTAAAATACAGTCCCTGGCAAAAAAAAAAAAAAAAAAAAGTTGCCACCAATAAAAAAAGGTCACACACTCTAATATTTGGTTGTTTTGCTCCTGCAATGTCACAAGATTTATTTCCATCTAGTGTTGCATTAGATTCTGAATGGGGTTAAGCTGTGATGGG